>CM037592.1:3333779-3698822 GCA_021018995.1 Chloranthus sessilifolius
ATATATATAGATATAGATAGAAAATTAAATATTAAAGCTCCTTATTCAGGAACTAGCCTTTTTTCTTAAGGTCAACATAATGGGTTTTCTATAAATGAAAGATGTAAGATACCCATTTTTTTATGCAACTACAGAAATCAGTCATCTCTAATCATAAATAGACCTAACAATTCCTTTACATAGCCTCCCGTTTACCTCATTTATGCAAATTAAATAACGGCACTGATTCAAAGTTTGTATTTTGATAGCTAACAGGACAATGAATTCAGCAAAAATAATAAAATAAAACATACATGCTTACAAAGAAAAAAAAAAATTAAAAAAGTAGTTGACAAGAACCAACCAAAATTTTATTTATGTACTCAGCAAACTCCATAAATAGGCATTGTTGCACTGTATTATAGAAATAATTAGGCAAAATGGTCTTTATTGATCGGTTAATTTCAGAACGTTGATCCCAGGGGATGATCCAGTACAGAAAGTTACTCTTATTCCTTGAGGACAAGCTCGTGGTATAACGTGGTTTTTACCAGGCGACGACCCGGCTCTTGTTTCTAAGAAGCAGGTATTTGCTAGAATAGTTGGAGGTCTTGGAGGTCGAGCAGCAGAAGTGATTTTTGGAGAAACAGAGGTGATTACTGGTGCAGCTGGAGACTTGCAGCAGATTCCTCAGGTAGCAAAACAGGTCAGTTAAATGAAATAAATTTTCAAATTGAAGAAAGGAACCAAAATATCCAGTTGGATTAATCACTGCCACCATGTAGGGGTGTAAGTTAAACCCGAAAACCGACCGAAAATTGAGCCTTCAGAACCAGACCGAAACCGACTGAAAATCAACACCGAACCAAACTGTTTCGGCCCAGTTTGGTTTCGGTTTTGGTAACTGAAAACCAAAACCGCCGTAATGGTGAAAACCGACTAAAAACCCAAAAAAAAACTAAAGAAGAATATGAAGAAAAACCAAAAATCAACCTGACCCAAGGAAACCAAAATCTGATCGGTTCCTTTCGGTTTTGGTTTGGGGGGTAGAGAAATTCGGCTAACCAAACTGAAACTTTTCGGTTAGGATTCGGTTTTAGGTAGACCGATACTGAAACTGAAATTTCGGTATTAGTCCGGTTAACCTAATTTACACCTATATCAACATGTAGTGAAAAATAAGTACAAATTTTGCAACTAGGCATCATGGTTTATAACAAAATATGAAGGATGGGAAAAGCAGATTACTTATTCAAAAAATTGCTTACTTACAAATGCATATTTGGATGGAAATTTTCACATTTTGGGAAATAAGTAAAGAAGTCAAAAGAGTTCCTGCTGTTAGGGATGTCAACGGGTCGGGTCGGCCCGTACCTGGCCCACCCGATTTGGTTTCTGAACAAGGTCAAAAAAAAATTTGACCCTTTGGTCATGTCAGAAGCATTAGGGTTAGGTTGGATTGGGTCAAGACAGGCAGATTTTGATGCAACCCAATCAGACTTGATAAATTATGTAAATTACAGGGGTTTGAGGGGGATTAGTGGTTTATGAACCAACCAATCCCAGCCCAGTTTTTCGAGTCGGGTCAGGTCGAGTCAACCTACATTGACACAACCCGATACGGCCTGTTGACAACTTGATGCTAATTGTGGACAATGATAACTAATTTTCATTTTAAAGATTAACTTTACATGACAAATTTTGGGGGGTAGGGTTGTGAGGATTTCTGGGATTAGCTCGATGTTTGGCTGTTTTTTCTGCTGTTGTACGTTATTTTTTTCTTTTCTTGTCCTTCCCGTTTTGCCTGTTGGCCGAGGATCGATTCCGAGTATGGTACTTACCTTCACATAATTTCACACTCATGGCCTTATGGAGCAAATTTCTAGTACTCGGCGTAGAAAAAGTAATAAATGGTTCATCTTCCGGAGTGTTTGACATCCACCTAGACCAAATTGACGACAAGTGGACATCGGAACTCGTTGGGATCGAATTTGCCATCATATCTGCTAACAGTGGTAGTGTTGATGGAAGTAAGCAAAAAGGTATGACTGAGTTACAAATGCCAAAATTTTTGTTGCAGCTGAAAATAAATATACCGACAGCGGAGCGTGGGGTTAGAGCATAGGCAGGTTTATGGCTCCAAAACTGAAGTGGAGAAATAAATAAATTAAAAAAAATAAAATTATTATTAATATTTTTTTTAATAAAAAAAACACTTACGCCGATGATAAATGACCTTTCGATGATATATAATAAGCATATACTTAAAGCCGCATCCAATAATTATGACATGAAATAATGGGATTGAAAATAAATTAAACTCATCTAGGAATTGCGTCCTCTTTGAATGAGCGGTTTAGCCGCTTATCTCTGATCCACACGCAAGGCACAAATCCGAAACCATCATAAAAATACTCTTTAATTAATCAAATACTCGAATCTTTTAGGAAAAGATCTATAACCTTAATGTGTAATCGTAGATTTTTATTAAATCCGTCGCGACGATGCGCTCGTATGAAAAATATAGAGTCCCCACCTGAAGCTTTTGGTATCTCGAAAAACCTAAATCAATATTGAAAGCACCAAAGTATAAAAATATGACTCTAATTTTGGTCTATGCCAAAGGCTGTTGGGTAGGGGCTTCGGTTATCGATCGGAAATATGATAGACACCCGACCAACCCGCTCGTAAGCGGTCTCTCATCAGAAGTTGTTTGGATGTGTGTTATATATATATATATATATATATATATAAATAAAAGAAACAAAAATGAGCAACACCTCTCCTTTCCGAAGGCCGTCGATCTTATCGAGCCCTACCTGCTTGCAAATTTGGGTAGCGAACGGCTCAATTCTAAGATAGAGGAGAAGCAAAAGAAGGTAGAGGAATAGAGGAGAGAGCCGGAACTCTCGGGCCCTTGTAGCACCGATGTGGATTTTTGTGTGAGAGTGTCTTGGATGAGCTTCCGAAAGTAAATGGTTAGAGAAACGACTTTTGATCTCTAAGATTAGGAAGCTAAGAGATAGGAGAAGAAGGCTAGGGGCTAGATCTAGCTAAATCTCAAGGATGGATGGTGTAAAATGAGGTGCCAAGGATGAAACTCAGTTATGAAATTATATGGGTTTAGTGGAGGCAAACGGGAGGGGAGTTCACTAGAATTTTCTCTCATTTAAAATTTTCAAGCCTTTGTAAAGGGAGGGGTGCCTCTCTATTTATAGAGAAGGGGGTGATTAAGGGGTACTTAAATACTAATGTGATTAGCAATTAGGTAATCCTAACATCTAAGGATTCCTAGGATTCTAAGGGCTTAGGAAGATGTGAATTGGATTTAATGATAGATGATAGGGTGAAGTTTCAAATGACTAGAGGGTTGCAAATAGGGTAAATGAGGGTGCAACAGTCCTAATGAAACCCACTCTAAACATTGGGATGGTCAACAAGTCAAACCCCAAAAGTAAATTTTGAATAAAAACCAAAGGTTACTGTAGCTAAGCTTGGAGTGTCCTGGAAGTCCAGAGCCCGAGGGGGGACCCACCTATGTTTGGCACGCCAAGCCATCTGTGGGGAGGAAGTGGCCACGTATAATATATACGCTAGGGAACATTTCTTCCAGAAATGGCCTGGCGTGTGTATTACATACGCCAAGCATACCCAACTCCTCGAGAGGTTCTCGAGAGGTTCCGAACCTGTCGAGTGATGCAGCTTGAAACTTTGGATTATCATATCTTTTGATATAGGGCTCGGATCGGGGTGATTCTTGGCTTGCTAGAAAGCTAGGAACCTCTACTTTTCAATGATATAAGATTTGGTCTTAGTAGAAGTCCCTGTCAGCCCTAGTATATCTGTCTCTAACTATTGCCCGAGAGGGTTAGCCATGGGTCCGAAGAGGTCGGGGGTAATTCTTAAGGGTTTGGGAAGGTTCCTAAGGGTTTGGAAAGGTATCTAAGGGTATGGGGGATGCTATCGGAAGCTCGGGGGTGCGCCTCTCTTAAAGTATGTTTCGATCAGGCCTTGGGCCAAATTTGGGTGTCTACAGATGCCCCTCTTTGGTATCCGATCACCAATGATCGAATGCGAAAGACAAGAGACATCCGAAGAGGCCTAAGGCAATACTGATGGGTCCTCCATATTCAGAATGAACCTCAAACATCAGGTAGTAACATGGTGAGTAAACGAAAGCCCTGCATATCGGGAAAAACATCCGTTCCTCATGGCTATCGGTCTCTAATCGCTTAGCGACATTACTGGGCATAACTGAGATGGAGTGAGCTGCGAAAGCCCAATACGCTAGAAAAAACGTCTGCTTCTCGAGATGATTAAAGATGTTCGATATTCAAGTTTCATTCTGATTACAACAGCTCCTTAAGTGAGAGGGTGATCAACCCATACTTAAAGATAGGTGCGAAGCAAATACGCAAAGATCCACGGCTTATGTCCAATCATATGAGCCATTGATTGCCTTTTTTGACCAGCCACGGTGTCCTCACACAAAGCGTGGTTGAGATTTTGGACAAACCTATCGATCTCGAAGTTAATTTGGCATAACTACGTGTGTAACAGTTGACAAAGCTGCATTTCAATATATATGTCACACAATAATTAATTTACGAAATAATAAACTAGCGCATCACAAAAATGAGTAATGATGCATAAGCACGGTTGACACATAAGGGTGCCAACCATTTTGATCCAAAACCACAATAGGTTGCCTCAGCACTTGAGGCAAGCAAAGTATGTTGCCTCAGCACTTGAGGCAACCATATTCACTTATTTAATTAATTACTAAATGGGTTTATACACTCAACTCGTGTATTAGCTTTATATGCAATCTAAAGCCTCTTTTGGCTTATAGGCATATACACTTAAAACCCAATACAGGCTTTACATAAAATTCCAGCCCCAAATAGCTTGTAAGCTGTTTTAATTTGTAGCAGCATTCACATAATCCAATGACTAATACACTTGGAGTTGTATTAGTGTTGTAGTTAAGCAAAAAGCCCATTTGACTTATTTGATAGTACACCATTCCATGGTGTGTAAGCTTATGTAGGGAATCCCAGTCAAGCCAGCCATATATATATATATATATATATATTCGCCTAATATGTACAGCTGCATAACACTCGATGCAAAACCTGGTTGGTTTATATGCTGATACAGGTAAGAGGCCGTGTAGGCACCATATGGAATCCAAACCCTTGATGCCTTATAATAGTAATCCCGCCAGCTTACCTCCACGCATGCATGAGTCATGTTTCGACTCCATGCATGCAAGCTGGGAGAAAATACTATAAAACAGCCAGGGAGTCTCCTTCTTCCTCCTTCCAATTTCATCGCAAACATCCCTGCATCTGCAATAAACAAAAAGGCTATGCAAATTGATCCTATAGTAGAAACAAATTCCCTTCTTATAAGCTTAACCTCTTGATAGATTCGCACCTCTTCAAACCATTGAATCCGAACCTTTTTTTTAGAAATATAAATTACTGAGCGTATGTCGAAAGCAATCGCTGTCAGGGACTTTTTGCAGATCGAGTTCTTACGAGCTCCGTCACCGACACACGCTTGACGACATCGCATTGTCACCACGATTCTTCCGAAAGGTATGCCTGAAACGAACAGATTTCCTAGACTAGGTTCGTTTCAGTAGTTCATTTAGAGAGACTATGCATCTGTGGTGTCAATTCCCTGAGACTAAATCGGCAGCACAATGAATCACAGTTTGCAATGAGTTTCGGAATTTCTACTAGAAATACACCGAAATTTCCACATTAAAATGAACAAGAAAAAATTCAAATTTCTGTGCAACATATATAAGACATATATTTTAATTATTTTAATATAAAAGACCCAGCTAAATGCTTGAGTCAAAAGAGACAGAGATGTACCAAAAGCACCACGGCAAGCCCTTGCAGCATGGCTTGCCGCGGCAACCTCACAAGGTTGTCGCGGCAAGGTGCACAGCTGGGTTGCTTGCCGCGACAACCATATGGCTTGCCGAGGCAAGCTTGTGTCAGGCTTGGGCTGTGACATCGTTGAGTATTGGGTTTGGGTGGATGTGCACTACGTTAAATCTTACGAGTAGTGCCCATATATGATACAGATCTGACATGTAGATGACCCAGAAAATCATTTATATATACTAAAACGATATACATAAATGATAGGTGTTGGTGCACAGGATGAGCTCGTACCGAGGAATCTAGTTTGAATGTGCATACATATGTACCACGCAGCATGTGAGCTAAGGTAGGGAATATTACCTTGCTATGTTATAATTGGTTTTTTCTTTGCATCTTGGATCGTACATTATTAAATATATACTTATTTTCGGTCAAGACCATGCTAAACTCGATATATTGATTGTATATACATTTGAAGCTCTATGTCTGAGGTAATGATGTTAGTCAATTTAATATATACGTATGCTATGATGATATTAAGCACGTTTATATTAATGCATGCTTATGATCATATTAGTTCGAGTATGCTAGTTTCGTTTAATTTGACATATGCTTATGATCACCAGATGAGCTTGATGTATGAGCATATGCTAATTCAGTTTTAAGTGGATATATGAATATAATAATATCAGTTCGATAAGATTAGCTCGACATATGTTATTATGTTAGGAATATTGTCAGACTAATTTAGATGACATGATATAGACCAGCAGATGAAAGTATAGTTCAGATACAATGTAAAATAATGTATGCACATGTTAGCTTAGTTTTGATGATGTGTTAGTTTTCGATGTATGCCTATAACTGATGGTGTTAGATCGTTTTATAGTAATGTATATTAATGCTAAGAGCTTCAGACTCGATGTATGCTTTGCATGATTATGATGCTAGTTCAGTTTCGATACATGATGATCAATGATTATGCTAGTTTTAGTTATATATGATAATGTGAGTTCAGTTATTCAAATTAGTTTTGCTATATGATTCTATGATATCTGTTCATGATGTTCTTGCATACATGTTACCATGCATTATTCATGTCCTGTTATCCTTGATGTCATGTGCACGTATTTTTCTTCGTCTTCAGCCAAGTGATCCCGCTAACGGGAGCTTGACTGGGTAAGTCTTGTAACAAGTGATTCCGCTAACCTGGGAGCTTGGCAAGTGATCCTACTAACTCGGGAGCTTGATATTCTTGTGCCAAGTGACCCTGTTAACTTAGCTCAGTGGCTTGACTCATCTTGTATCAAGTGACCTTGTTAACATAGCTCAAGGGCTTGACTTCTCGGTGCTAGTGACCCTGTTAACATAGCTTAGGAGCTAGACATTTGATTTCGAAAGCTTATTTTTTGTTTTAGTTTGATGTCTTGTTTCAGCATGATTCCTTGTCAGCATGATTCATCGAATTTGTCAGCATGATTAATGTTTTGCATGATTTATTCCTTGTACAGATTTGTATGATGTAGTGCTTGTTTATGCTAAATGCTGCATGTTACTGTAATAAATAAGATATTATGTGCTTCAATTGAAATTTATGCATCTAGACGTAAATTAGAAATCTAATATATAAAGTAACATTGTAAATTTTCCCTGCTGAGCTTTGATGATAGCTCATCCTACGACTTAGCTGCAGATATTGCTCATGACCCTGAGCACGAGGTTAATCCTACCTACCAGCTTGAGGAGGAGGAGGAGGACGAGGAGGAAGGGTTTGCTGAGGACTTCTTTCCTTGAGAGAGAGAGAGAGAGAGAGAGAGAGAGAGAATTATTATTTTTAAACACTGAACTTGTATAAACAGCAACATCATATTTTGAGATATTCAGTACTTCATGAATAGGTATTCTTTCTATTGTTTATATAACAGATGGACGTTATCGGTGGATAGCTATACATGGTTTTGGTTTATATCATTTTGTTGTATATATATTCCTGCTTTTAGACAGTAAATGAATATCAGTTATATGCCATATGTTCTCTTTAGCAGAGTTAATCTTACACTTTCGCAATTGTAACACTTTGTACACGCTACACTTGTATGAAAAGGATCATGCTAGGCGATCTGACGATGCGACCTTTCCTATATACGAAAATAGGAAAAGTGGGGTTGTCACAACCCAAGTGGAGAGAATTGACGTCGCAACGCTTTTTGAGAGTATGTGCCGCTTTTGGAGGACACATGTGCATATGTGTATGTTATTATTTATTCTATGTGGCTTTTTTTGTTATTTTATGTGAAATTTTTTTGTTATTTTATGTGAATGAATTTTTTTGTTATTTTATGTGAATTTTTGTATATTCAGGATTTTGAGCATGCTCATCGATCATGCACCATTTATTCTAGCATGGCTTCCCAAGTAGATCAAATGGAGATTGACGTGTCGTTTCTGGGGTGTGTGCACTACTCGGGTCCGAGGAGGATTAGGCTTGGTGTGTACAACACATATGTGAAGCCAAACTTGGCCAGGAAGAGCCTGGCGTGTGTATTACACACGCCAAGCCAAAACTGAGCCTAAACATGCCTAGCGTGTGTCTGGTGGGGGGGGGGGGGGTTTAAACAGCCGGGCCCTAGCCAAAAGGGGTTATTTTCAAAATCTCTTTCTCCCCCTCTCTCCAAACCAAATGGAACTTCCTGCTAGGGTTCCTTTGCATCGATTTGAACCGTGTTTCATTGCCGGTATTCGTTGGTGCCGATTAAACACGTTCCACGCCAGATCAAGGACCTATTTTCTTGAAGGTAATTTTTGTTTTAACCTCATTTTCTTTAATTTTTCTTGAAATACTTGCAATGTGGTTAGGATTTTTACATTTTTAGATAATAAATGGATGATTTCTCTTGCAAGTGTGATTTTTTATGACCTGTTTGATTTTATTTCATGTAAATTGGCTTGAATGATGCCCTAATTTTCTTTTATAGATTTTCTTGAGTCATTTTAGGATTAGGGCTCTTTCTCTTTTCCCTTGGATATAGATGATCTTTTAAAACTTTTTCTTTTTCTCTTTTTTGTTTATGGATGCACTATGTATTTTGAACTTGTTTTTTTTTTTTTTTTTATCATCATCATCATTCATTCATTTTTTTGTTTTTGGAACGGGGGGCTTTAGACCTCCTCTATTTTTTCTTTTCGATGTGTTTATTTAAAAGGTTTATGATTGATGGAAAATAAAAGGAAGGCATACTTACCTTCCTTGCTTGTAACAACCGATCTCTCTCGACATATCTTGATGTTGCTGGTGTTTTTCTCATAATGTCGAGTGAGGAACATGGGCAAGAGCAAGAGGAGGGATCGAAAGTGGCCTATGGTTCTCGGAGGGAGCAGTTTTTTGTAGTGCAGCGCTCTTCCCAGCCTTGGTACGAGATGCAAGGTGAGGTCACCCGTACCGGTCTCCTTCATTGCCAACATACTCATATCTCAAATTTTGGGATCGCTGGCAAGGTAATGAATGAGCTTTATTGTTTTTCTTTGTGCGAACTTGCTTTAATATCAGGATCTAACACCTCTTTATTTGATGTAGGACCTACCATCAATTATGTTCCGTGGGGATTGGCTCAACCTCCAGCGCCTTTACTGCTACCTTCCTCTAATGGTGAAATTTCTCTTTGCCCAGGTCGGTTTTGGGGACTTCCTTTCATGCCCTGCCATGAGGGGCGACGCGGCTTATGTGAGGGCCTTAATTGAGCGCTTCCGACTTGAGACTATGACCTTCCATATGGCGATGGCTGAGATGACTATTACCCCCGTTAATTGGCGATGATTACGGGGTTAAGATTGCACCGATGACCAACCTTCACGCATGGTCGAGATGAGGTGGTCCGATTAATCGGGGATTATCCTCTTCCCGAACAAGCATGGCTCCGAGGTTAAATTATCTTGGTCGACAGATTTGTTTAATAAGAATGAGTTGGTGGATCGGGGCCAGCCGATGAGGATATCCCCTTGAGCCTGAAAGCGTGCCTTCATGTTGGCCCACATCTTGCTCCTTTTCCTCTGGTAAGACCCTTTTGCAAATGCCAACGGAGGTCGGGTCTCATTGTCCTTCCTCACATGGAAAATTGGGACAATGTGCACCTATGACTAGGGTGGGGCCGGGTACGCAGTATTGATGTCTAACTCTCGAGCCACAATTGGGAACACAAGTTCTATTGTCGGTTTCGGCCTAGGATTGAGGTAACCTCGATACTCTTACTTCCCTTGGTTTATTGGCTAGCCATTTATTCTCAGATCTGACACACTTTTATATTTACCGCCCTTTTCAGATTTGAGGGTACGGCCGTCCTCTCCTTTTCTTTGATGTTTACACCTATCGCTCATGAGCAATGACATAAGAATTGTCGCAGACGTTGGAATGAAGCATTTAGAGATGGGCTTGAGGTCCTAATTTGACTTGCGATCCGGAGCATGCACGGCTATTTCTCCCTTTTCTTCCTTAGCATTTCTTTTATGCTACCTGTTTGGCTAATAGGGCACTTTTTCCGTCTGGCAGGTCATCTATGACCCTTACGTTGGTTCTCCCTTCTGGGATCAAGCCGTCGTGGGTCCGTCGTGCTTTTTCGTAGACCGTCGCGCCATTTTCTTTTATGGGGCTTGGGCTTGGGCATATTACCTGGGAGAGAGAGTGGTTCATCAATATCGAGATCACTTTGCTGCATCAAGCTTCTCCCGCAGGTTATGACTTCGAGGGTACTATTGAGGAGCTCTCGCTAGATTTCTCCATCATGGCATCCCCAACGATGATTTTCTTATGCCTGGGGATATCACCGTGGTATGAGTCCTTGCCCTCTGGTTCATTTGCCGTGTTTCAGACTGGTGCCAACTTCAGCCTTTGGCGGCTCGTGATCTTAGGTAGTTCTTTTCCCTTAGGCAAGTTTCCAATGGTTCTGATTCCATTTTCTTTTGTTTTACCCTGCCGACTAAAACCCCGCTTCCTTTCACAGTTCGACTGTGTAAACTATTTTGACGATGATGATGAGACGGTGGTAGGTCTTGTTGAGGCTATGGGAGCTGGTCCTTCAGACCACTGGGACGGGTGCTTTTGGTAGCTCGATTGGTGGGGGTCTGGGGACCTTCAGATGCCTTTCTTACGAGTTTGTGTGTGGTCAGAGATGAGTGGGCCCGATATCTGCTGAAGGTCCGGTCCCTCCTCCCGAATTGGTTCCCAGGTAAGTTTTCCCTTTCTACATATTTGCTTTTTAGAGAAATGCGCTGTGGCTCTTATAGTTGATGTCTTTTCCTTTTGTGTAGGATTACGAGTCGTGAATCAGGCCGAGTACTACCGTAATATCATGGTCTTTGAGATGTGGAAATGGTGAGTATCATCTTGACGGTTCGATCATTGCCTTGCTATCTTTATCTTCGTGAGCTTGATTGATGACTCTAGGTATGACTTGCAGCGTGCTCGCGAAAAGGAATCACGCTTCCTGCTTAGCCGACTCTCTCAGGCGTGGTCTCGGGTGGGAGAGGTTCGGATGTACCATAGTTCTTCGCGCTGGTGCGAGAAGTCCAAGGGCGCTAATAAGGATTAGGCTCGCTCTGATTTGATTAGACATTTTAGACTCTTGGGATTTTTACGGTTTCATTTTGGGAAGATGTATCGAATATATTTTGGATGACTTTATTTCTTTGAATGAATGTTTATTGCTTTCCCTCTTTATCTGCTCCATCTCTCTCCTTTCTTTTTTCATTGTGGTGTATCGGCTCTCTTTTCCAGGGTGGGCTCAATTTTTTATAGTAAGAAAAGCCTTTGGGCTATACCTTTGGCTAACACTTGGCCATCATTTTCATATCTGTGCGGGCCTTTCCTGCATGGAAAACTGTATATAAGTTAGATGTGACCCAAAAAATTTTATATCTCTGTATGTGGCCTAGTTACTTTGCAAGTAAATGACAAGAAATGCAGGTGGGCTGTCTAGGGGATAAGCCAAATGACCTCCCCTATTCCCTCTCTCTCTTTTTCTTTTTCTTTGGACATCAGTAGTGGTCTGGCGTGTGTAATACACATGCCAGAGTAACTCTGGGGAAATTTACTCTGGCGTGTGTAATATACACACCAGGTGCCATCAGGGGAATGTGGGGCCTTTTAAGCCCGAGAATGCATTATTTTATCCTTTTAATTTTGACTTGATATTTTTTGCCATTTTCTTTTTGCTTGCCCAAGGGTGGGTCCATCGTCCTACATTGAATTGTGTTTCAGGAACATCTTTGTATGACAATGGACCCGCTTTCCAATCCCGCCTCTCGTGGGCACTATACTTCCCTCTTGGGCGTGGGGCCCAGTTTCTTAAAGAAGTGGCTCGAGAGTTTGAATGAGAGTGAGCTCGCGGGTCTGGATCAGCTTGGATTGGCTCGTCTCTTGTCTTTTCTTGAAGTCCCTCTACTTTGGGATTTTATACACGCGACGGCCTCTCTTTGGGAGTGGGCACCCACGTCTTCCGATTCAGGAACTGTGAGTTAACTCTTACACTTGAGGAACTCTCCAACCTATTGGGCTTGAAGCTTTATAGAGGCCTTGCCAAAGTAGTGCCAAAATTGGGCTATACTAAAGTCGTCCATGTGACTCTAGGTTTGGAAAAGGTTGATTATGAGAAAAGTCTCATTGGAGGGCCCACTAGGTGTTCAATGAAATTCTTGAGAGAACTTTTTGGCGACGAGAGCCTGCGAAAATTGCTGATTAGAAATGTTCATAATGTAAAGGCTTTCGCTCTCTGTCTCATCTCTGAGGTTCTTTTTTATACTGGGGGGAGAGTTTCTCGCTTACACTCTGCGACGTCTTGGCAGAATTAGAGGGAGGTCAATCCGTGATGCATATGATTTTGGCAAAGCTTTATCGTTGTCTTGACACTTTCGCCTTGGGAAAGGTGGCGTGCCTTAGGGATGCCGTTTACATTTCAAGTTTGGCTAGGGAGCACCTTGCCATTTTAGAACCGTGCCTTGTTTCTAATTTGTCCGTGGTGAGGTGGCTGCTTTTGGGAAGGTGTCACATGCTTCCTGAGGAGATATGCCGGGGTTGAAGCTTTGGCTAGCTGAAGCTGAGTTGGTGTGGAGGCTTTCGTAGTTAGATAGGACTTTCCCAGTGGTCCGCTCTAGGGATTATGAGGGCATCACTCTCCTTGGTTTGACCGACAGCACTTACTATTTGCCTTTTTGAGTGTTGCGCCAGTTTGGTTGCTCTGTGCCACTGTCTTTGCAAAACCACCCTTATGCGACTTGATCTTCTCTCGGGGATTCCTTGGAGACTTGGATAGGATAGCTGTTCTCTGGGAGACGCGTCAGTCAACGCTCATGTGTGATCTAGAGCAAGGGAATTTGATTTTGACTTCTCCAGTCTGAGGCTTGGCCCTTTGTCCAGAGGCCTTACCTTGTTACTTGCATCAGCCCGAGAGTAGTGATGTGGAGGGGCCTTAGACAAAGAAGGAGTCGATGCTTTGATCTCGTATTGAGCTGCTGGTGGACGAGAAGCGTGTCCTACATGATCATTTAGAGAAACAAAAGATTAGAGCAGAGGCAGCAAAAGCCAGGGCTGATGTAGGTGAGTGTGAGGTCTTTTGTCTGGAAGGAGCCTTGAGTGATGCTCTTGGTGCTACTGATGCTTCCCGAAAACTGTATAGGAGTCTCCATGGCCGTTGGATGATAGGGCGGGATGTACAGGAGGATGCTTTAAACGCAGAGATCCGTGCCCTGAAGCGCGAGTTGGGTCGTTGATTCTATCCTGTACATATCTTTTGGCATAGATCAAAACCATAGAAGGGGGCCTAAGAAACCCCTGTTCAAATACATCTTTGTGGTATAGATATTTTCTTTATATTTGTCTTTTTCTTCAGTTTTTGTAAAAAGGAAAGGGAAGCTAGTTATCACACTGATTATTTTTTGGAGATGTGATGTAAGCATAGTAATGCATTTGTAAATGGAAAAGGGAAATCTATTATCTTACAAAAAGTGTCATTCCCGCTTTCTTTGTTTGATGGATTGTTTTTTGTTTCTTAAATCAGTTTGAGATGGAAAGCGTAAAGTGCGGGCATGAGAATGGAAAAAGGGAAATTTATTATCTTTTTCAAAGAGTGGCTCCTTGCCCTATGGTGGTGCACGTAGTGTGGGCCTGAACATGGGAAGGAAAGGGAAATTTATCATCTTTTTCGAAGAGTGGCCTCCTTGCCTTGGTCCTTTCTCCTTTTTTGATGCCCTAATCGCAGGATGGGATGGTAGGTCTTTCTTTTGGGCATGGTCGAACCTCTTTACGTGGTTATATCAGGCGAGGTCAACAGTTTTACCAAGGCTGGAACATCTATCCCTTTGGATTGAATCAACCTTTTTTCCTTACCCTGGGTCATACGTCTGACGGTGCACTTACGAAGACATTCTTAGTCGGGACCCAATTTTGAGTTATCATGAGTGGCTCAGTTGGAACGCCCGATGTGAGTTTTCGTCGTGCCCGTTATGCCCTCTTTTTTGCCCATAGCGCCCTTTCGGGTTTTCACTACGTCCATGGGTATGCATTTTTACCCCAGGCGCCTTTTCAGGTTTTCACCTGGTTTGTACAGATTCGACATCCATTTTACTTTGAGCTTGTATATATATATATATATATATATTTTATTCTTTTCTTCTTTTGTTTTGTTTTATTTCAAATGCCATGACATGGACGTCGAATCCGTCATAGCCGGTTGAATGTGATTCATATGTTGCCTCTCGGCTTGGCTTGTGCTGACTCAAAAGATACCGTTATTGCTTGTGGACTTTAAAGAGGGCTTTCCTCGGGGATGTATCGTGGCCATGAGTACGGTTAGGAATTTTGAAGGTATTCTAGGGTTAAGTAGTTTCCTTGACTGGGGTTCCAGTTGTTGTAATACACTTCTTCCATGGAAAATTTTGACTGTACATGCCCCACTCTATTTTTTGCTCTCTTTGCTTTTTCCTCTTTTTTCAGATATCCTCTTTTTGGAGATTTTACTTTTCTGATTTTTTATTTTTATTTTAATAATAACTCTTTTTCTCTTTTTTTTTTTGGTATATACACTTTTTCCGTCTTATTTTCTGGGGAGGGGTTTATGAAAGAAAGGCCTATGACTCAACAGGTGTAGAAAGGGTATGAGCATTCATGGACAATTTTTTTTTTGTTTGTTTTTTGCTACTTGGCTTTGAAATGATGGCCTTTTTTTATGTGGTCCTTAAGTAGTCACGTATTCATTTGATCAATACTTACCTTGCCGCGGAGACTAAGAGTAGAATCGTCGAACGTATCCAACGTTGATGGGCTCAGGAAAGTGATCTCCGTCTATGGTGGCGAGGCAGATCGCGTATCCCGGGAGTATTTTTTGGATGACGAAAGGTCCTTCCCAATTAGGCTTGAACTTCCCTCTCGGATCAGCGTGTAAGCACGTGCGATTCCCCCTTGATAAACTTGGGTATGTCACAAGGCTAGGAGCCTTTTCTCGTCCAATAGGTTCAACTGCTCAAAGCGGGACCTCTCTTTTTCGGCTTCTGATAGATTAAATTCCATGAGGATGTAGAGTGAAGGCACTTCAACCTCAATCGGTAGCACGACTTCAGTTCAGTACATAAGGGAGAACGATGTTGCCCCTGTAGTTGTTCGAATTGACATTCGGTAGGCCCCTAATGCGAATGGTAACATTTTAGTCCAATCTCGATAGGTGACAACCATCATTTCCAGGATGCGGACGATCGTCTTGTTAGCAGCTTCTACGACCCCATTGGTTTGTGCTCGATAAGGTGACGAGCGATGGTGTTTGATCTTGTATTGCTCGCAGAAGACCCTGATGCGTTTGTTCGTAAAGTTAGTGCCATTATCGGTGATGATGTCCTTGGGTATGCCAAATCGGTAAACAATGTTATTCTTGATAAAATTTTCAACATGACTGGCCGTGATGTTAGTATAATATGCCACCTCTACCCATTTGGTGAAGTACTCAATGGCGACTAGGATGAATTGATGCCCATTTGAAGCTTTTGGATTGACTTTTTCGACGACGTCGAGGCCTCATGTGGCGAATGGCCAGGGGGTGGTCATGCTGTGTAGATCTATAGCAGGAGCATGTATCGGTGAAGTGTTCTTGGCATTTGTAGCACTTCCGAAGCGTGCACAACAATCAATTTCCATAGTGGTCTAGAAGTATCCTTGTGTAGACACCCAAATTTGGCCCAAGGCCCGATCGAAACACACTTAGAGAGACACACTTCCGAGATTTTGATGGCATGTATGAAACCCTTAGGAACCTTTTCAAACCCTTAGGAACCTTTTCGAATCCTTAGGAATAAATCCTAACTTTTCCAAACCCATTAGAGCCCTTTCCCGGACTAGTGTCGAACCCTCTCGAGCAGTGGTTGGAAAGAGGAGTGCAAAAATTTACAGACCTCTTTTAGCGCTAAGTTATATACTATTGGAAGAGGACTTTCTCGACTTTCAACAAGCTGAAAATCACCTCAATCGAGTTATATAACAAAAGTTATGGCGATTTAAAATTGAGCGATTTGCGAGATTTTGGCTTGGCGCAACTAATAGTTGCGCCACACTTAAGTGGGTCCCCAGACTTGCAACTTTTGAAAACCCTCTCACTGCACTATTTTCTGTATATATACTTGTCGTAATTATTAGTTGTGCTGAGCATATGAGCAGTGGTATTTGCTATTTTGCTTAATTTGGAGTAGGGTTTGACTTGTTAACCACAGGTCTTTGGGGTATGTTTTGATAGTTACATTGCACCCTTTTGCACCCTATTTACATCCCTTAAATGACTTAAGGCCTCACCCTATTATCCACCATTAGAGCACCTCTTCACATGTTTCAAAGCTCCAAAAATCCTAAGAAACCTAAGATGCTAAATTACATAATTCTTAATCTTGCTTAGCCTCTAAGTAGCCTCCTAACCCACCATTTTCCTATAAATAGAACCCTTCTCCCCTTGGGTTAAAGGTTGAGAAAATTTGCCTAAGAGAGAAAGAGCTTAAGTGAGAAGGTCTTTCTCCCTTTGGTGCATCATTCTCATACAAAATCCAGAATTCTAAAACCTCCTTTGAGCCATATTTTCCACCTTAGATCCCCTAGTATAGGTGTGTGCTACCTATTTGTCTTCTCTCTCTACCTCTTAGCTATCAAGCCTTAGGAGTTAGAACCCCATTTCATACCATACAAGTCTTCAAAAGCTCACCGAGGCAAGCCAACGCAAGGTTCCACAATGGTGCAACAAGGGCCCGAGAGCTCCGGCTCTCCCCTCTATTCCTCTACCTTCTCGGTTGCTCCTCTATCCTCCCATTTGTGTCGTTACGCTGTCGAATTTTCGGTAGGAACGGAGGGGCACAAATAGGATTTTAAAACCCATTTGGGCAAGAGGAAGCTTGCGTCTTTTCTTTTGTATTATTTTTATTTTGGCCATAAATAGAGAACACATTTAGCGGGTTGATTGGGTGCCTAATACCTTCCCAATCGATAACTGAAGCCCCTACCCAAAAACCTTTGGTGTGGACTGGATTCAGAGTCATATTTGTGGCACTTTGGTGCTTATAAAAATGATCTAGGTTTCCCGGGACACCAAAAGCTCTGGGTGGCGACTCTATATTTTTGGTAACAAGCGCATCACCGCGATAGGATCGTCAAAAATCTCACGGTTGCATAGATGGTGACTCTGCTGGGGAGTAGCTAATAGAACTTCCCCTTAAATTTGGTCTCTTTATTTTTTATTTTACTAACCTTTATTGCTATTATTTATTTATTTATTTTACTCACCCCTTCAATTACATCATTTTACTTTCCCCTACTTTTACGTTATTTACGTGCCTTAGCCGTTTAGCGGGCTTACTTGCGCACCGTTATTAAATTTCTTTACATTTCCGTCATTTTAACTGCCTTAGCCGATTGGCCGGTCTACTTACGCTTTGTATTTAAATTCCTTTACTTTTACGTCATTTAAAGTGCCTTAGCCGTTTGGCGGGCCTACGTGCGCACTTACGTTTCCGCAATTGTATTACAAAAAGTGAATACCGGCCGTAGAGGCGGCACGGGATCCATCACCCCCGATCTTTGAACTTAAGAAAAATTCTTTAAAAGTGAAAAATAAAATTGAACCAACAAAGGGGATTTAATTTGATATTTGTGGGGAAGATTTTTAAAGGGTTGGGTTATTTAGGCACACATACAACCACTCGAGTCTTAGTACGGCGGCAGCCCCTAGTGGTGATGATCCGAAAAATTCACAGCTCACCGAGTACCTAAGAAAAGTGCTTGCGCTTGAGGTATATCGGGTGGGTCACCTTCTCATTCCAAGCTTAAAACCCGAGAAAAAAGAGAGCGATAGTGAACCCAATTTGGCCTTTAACCCTTAGGTTCGGTGAGAAAGAGAGCGGATCATATAATCGTCGGTCGAAAGTCCATTCGCACTAAAAAGCCAATTTGGAGACCCATTTTTGATCGAGTTTTGTCATTCAAGCAATCGGAAACCATATTGCTCGCAATTATTAGTTAATGCCAATGCAAAATGTCCCAACAGTACACTGGCACAACTATTAGTTGCGCCAGCTTTAAATCTGGACCCTTTGCTCTGGCGCCACTAATAGTTGTGGCAGGATGGTTTTCAAACAGCCCAGTCCGAATCTATGGCCTATTTCACTCCCCGGACTCCCCGATCAGTGTGTTTAGTGCCTTTGTTTAGGCCTTACAATTTTCGACACCCAATACGCCCTCGCCAATCAAAGGAAAGTGACTTCTTTTCTATTCGTTTCGGGGGACTAGGTCATTAGCATTGGTTTTCGTGCCTTCAATAGATTAAGGGGTTCCCCTTTGATTCTTTCGAAGTGCTTCGAAACCGTTGCCGTGGGACCTATTTAGGGTACGAGAGCCATCCGAGAAGGGAATTCAAAAAGGCCTCGGAATCCTCATTTGTTTCACTTTCAAAAATCTAAAAAATTAAAATAAAAAATAAAAAATAGTCTTGATTGGTTACTGCTTGACACCATCATCGTGCCTCCGTCATCTCGTAGGGGAAGGAGGAAGCTTTATGGGCCCCATTCGAGACATCCGTACCCAACCCGATACTGAGATATGTCGTGGGTCGTGGACCCGGCTTATGCCGATCTCAACTCATCCCCGCCACATTCTCTAACCCATTCCCATACCGAAGAGGCCTTCAAGTCCACCCCCCTCACCCATTCAACCCTCACCATAACCGGCTCGTTCGGTGCCCCCATTTTTCCTTCCCAAAGTCTAAATTTTTCATCATTTTTCCAAACCATGCCTTCATCCATGACCATCTCCAACCCATCCCACCTTCCTTCCACACCCATTCAAAACCCATCCTCTACCTTGACCCACATGCCCCATTTCTCATCCTCCCAATCCGATCCACCCAAAACCACATCCAATCCTCCACACATCCCTCCATGTACCCAAGCCATGCCCATCTTTCCCGAAGCCATGACCAATTTTCTCCTCTCATTTTCCACTTCCATGCCCCATACATCTCTCCCATGCATACCTAATCCATCCACCAATGCCCCACCTCACTTCTCCAATCCACCCTGTATCCCACCCCTCACCCGGGCCATGCCCAATTTTTCCTATTTCCATACCCCATCTATACCCCTCCAACCATCAAATAGCTCATATCCATCCGTTCTCCCTTCCATGGTCATGAAGGAGGAGATGTTCCAAACCTATAATAAGTGGAAGGCCTCCCAACACATCTCCTCTCATCCACACCACACATTTATGGATCCATCCCATACCCTAGCAAGCTTCCGTGCCTCATTCCCCTATGACCCTCATAAACCCCCCATCATCCACACTACCCAAACCCCCACTACTCATATATCCCAGGACTTAGTGGCCCAAACCCCCCTTCCCCACATGTCCTAAGGCCTCACGGCCCAAAACCCTCTAACCCATACCTATCAAGGGCCCATGGCCCAGACCCATCAAGGCCCAATGGGCTAAACCCACCAAGGGCCTATGGCCCAGACCCACCAAGGCTCAATGGGCTAGACCCACCAAGTCCCAATGGGCTAGATCCACCAAGGGCCCATGGCCTAGATCCATCAAGGCCCAATCGACTAGACCCACCAAGGGGCCCATGGCCCAGACCCAACAAGGCCCAATAGGTCATACCCACCAAGGACCCATGGCCCAAACCCACTAATGGCCCATGGCCCAAACTTATCATGACCAAGGTTTTGTGGCCCAACCCTCCTAAGGCTTCATGGCCCAAACCCAAGCCCAGCAAAACCTTGGAACCTTACACCCATACCCTTCCCAATTTCTACAAAATTTCACCCATTCACAACCCCCATACCCCGATCAAACCCATGCCTTATATCAATCCCAATTTACCTATATCCTTACATCCCAAAGTCAGCTTCAAACCTTCCTCCATGCTCAATGGCCTCATCAGGCCCCACTCCAAAACCAGACTTTCACTCATCCCATCACCCAACAGACCTTCCCCCATCCCCAATGGACTCACCCAATCCTCACTCATGCCATTCCCCCCAATCCATGCAACACCAAAAAGAGAATCCCGCCCTCACTACACACTATGTTGACGAGCAATATGAAGAGGACGAGATTAGGAACAGTGGAGCCTATGTTGGGGAATTGACCAGCCTTAACCCTCCTCCCATCATTTCCCACCCTCTAGTAGCCTAAAGTGAAGTCCAACCAACTGCCGAGAAAGTGGCCCCCATATCCAAGGAGTCAGAGCAGTTGAAAGAGCAGCTAGATAAAATACATAAGTAGTTGATGAAAATGGGTGGTGTTGAAATCCACGCCACGGACTTCACAGATTTTTGTTTGTTCGCTGAGGTCCCCTTGCCTCTCAAATTTAAGATGCCAGCTTTTGACAAGTATAATGCAACAATCCTATTGCACACCTGAAGTCCTACTGTGGGTACATGTGCCAATATGGAGGGGATAAAAGACTGCTGATAAAGGTCTTTCAAAAGAGTTTGACTGATTCGGCCCTGAGGTGGTTCACATCCTTGGAACCATCTATGATGAAAACATGGAAGGACTTGACGCACCTGTTTCAGAAATAATACGTCTATAATATAGACATCAAACCGCATAAGTCCGACTTGGCCCGGTTAAAGCAAAACCTAAACGAGGTTTTTAGTGATTACAGAGACGTTGGAAACCTTGCCGCTTCGGATCGAGAACAAAATACCGGATGATGAGTAGATCGAAATGATTTCTAAGAATACTCTGCTAGTAAACTCTGACTTTTTGGTGTACCGGTGATGAGTCCGACTTTGCTGATCTGGTGAGGAATGCCAATCGCTGTGAGGATGCCATCAGGGAAGGCCGCTTGAATAAGAATATACCAAGTGGAGCTAGTGGGGTTAGGAGGTTTTCAGAACAAAAGAATGAGAATATGACAAGGGTCGATGTCCAAAACATTACCAATACCAGGCCCAATAATAACGTAGCCCGTTCAATTTCAAGCAACACAACAAAGGCTACCAAACCGAGGTAAAGATAGTGAATCTGAGCAGGAATGGGCAAGGAATGCAGATAACTCTTGAACAGAAGAGAGCCCACTATGACCGAGTGCTTACGCCCCTAGGGTAATTACTAAGTGTACTTTTACCTTTATTAATAGAAAAGTGATTAGTTACTATCCATCAATCGCAACCTCCTCACCTGATCCTAAAGAACTATGACCTAAATACTCACTGTAATTTTCATCAGTGCAGGTCACTTGATTTGATCATGATTCCCATTGAAGCAGATCTAATATTTAATCGATGTCGGAAAATCATTTCATTCGCACCTTCTCAAGTAATCCAGACGTGAACATCCATCGGTGCCATTACCCCACATCATACCAGGAGTAGGTCTCAGACCACCATCCGAATGGTAGAAGAGCGTGAATTTAACTTTGATTCGTCGTTTACATTAGTGATCGGGAGAACTATGCGCACCATCGCCAAG
Source organism: Chloranthus sessilifolius (assembly GCA_021018995.1). Lineage (NCBI taxonomy): Eukaryota > Viridiplantae > Streptophyta > Magnoliopsida > Chloranthales > Chloranthaceae > Chloranthus > Chloranthus sessilifolius. The sequence continues at coordinate 3,355,650 of CM037592.1, forward strand.
AAAGCGTGAAGAAAAGGAACATTGGGGTGATCGAACCCTGAATTTGTCGGACTATTTTCCCTCCCATTGAGCCCTTAGATCTTAGGGCTTATTTTTCATCACCCACGTGTCAATTATGTGCATATAAATGCATATCAACCATACACCACTACCCCGTCAATTACTCGATAGCCCATCATACCTCCAACCCTCACTTGACACTATCGCCTACCAATGGCCTATCCTACTCCTTTCCCCAAACACCACCACTCACAAGCTTCACCACCCCGTCAGCCCAATTTTGCCACCCAACCCGCTATCACCGAGGTAAATAAAGTGTTGCCCACACCTCCGAGTCATGAGTACAAGTGTCTCGATAGCAGAGTCTATACCATTTTAGATCTCGGGATCAACCTATGATCCTCATCAGTCCTGTTGAGTTATGAACAAGCAGATATTAATATTGGCAACCTACAAAGGAGCGTGAACTTTGTGACTTGATCCTAAAGATCTCAAAGCAATCGGAAGCAGGCAGAACACAAGCCCAATCCAAGGAAAGAAAGGCGTGAATCTCGATAACATATCTGGAGACTCAATTTGAGAAGAATGTCTGCTCATATTACTATATGGGATTTGTTGATGACGTCCTCACTCCACTTTCAAGCATTAATGGGGGCGTTAAAGAACGCACATGTGTCACTTCAGGTTAGCTCGGACGAAGTCGGGCAAATAATTGGTCAAGTGATAGCCCGACGCCATTTCCTTTTGGATGCCGATCTACCAGAGGAAGGAGGAAGTCTCTCAAAATTCTTAAATATAACTGTTGAGTCTAGAAATATGATAATCCCACTGGTTTTGATCGATAATGGGTCTGCATTAAACATATGCCCGCTGAGAATTGTCACAAATATCGGGGTAGATCCTTGCATGTTAAGACCCACGAGAACCAGCACCAAAGGTTTCAATAACACACGAAGAGAAATAATGAGAGAAGTTGATCTTGAGCTATTAATTGGGCTAATAACCTTCTCCATATTGTTTTAAGTGATGGACATCAAATCCTTATTTAATCTGCTGTTAGAGCACTGTTGTCGCTCTAAGTGTGCCATAATTGTGTGCATTATGAATAAAGAATTAAAGAATTGAAGAATGTTTAAGTTATATGGATGTTAACTTATGAAAGGAATATCGGCAGCACATTGGGGCTAACATTGGCCTGCAAGATCAGGGCCAATTGTAGCAAGTTTTAAAAGTGAGTATATTAAAGATCGTCCACAGAGAATTTGTCTGAAATATGAGATAGACCTCCAGATCTGTGCTACCAGATCTGGCTCTATATTTATCTAGAAAGCAGATGAAATAAGAGAGTTTGGGTTTTGTCACGTTTAACTAAAAACAAATAAAGAAAAGATTTAACTAAATGATCCAGATCCGAGTTGGGAAAGTGTTTGAAATAAAACAAATGGAGAAGTAATAGCTTCATGTATTTTAGCCTTTGAATTTTAATGGAGAATCTGTATTCCAAGAGAGCAGATTCAATCTTCATCTGGCTACCAGCACAGATGTAAGAGAAATAAATCCGAATTAAGGAATAGGTTTAGACTTATGGCTATGATCTGTCCACTTAAATGGTCACAGATCATCCAATAGTTGTGGCCTGTTCTTTAGTTCAGAACATGAACATCACTGTAAGTGCTGCTAGAATTAGGTTGCCAACGCTAATTCGCACAGGGACAATGAATTAAGGGAAGTTGGATGCGGGTGAGTGAATCTAAAGAAGTCTAATGCACTAAGGTGATCATTCAGAACCCTCGACATGACTCCAATGGAGAAGACACAAATTACAGCAACCTTTTAAAATCCAAAATTACAATTACAAAGCACGGCTTCTTAGAGAGCCCTCCGACTTACAGTCTTGAATCCGAACTCCTTGGAGTTACAAATCACTCTCAACAACTCTCAAAAGCAAAACAAAAGAAGCTATTACAGGAGGTACAGATAGGCTATCTGACCGGAAGGTAGGGAAATAGAAATGAAAACTCAAAATCTGGATGCCACAATTGGGCAAATGTCTTCTCTATTTATAGCTTTCCCTTGATCCTGCACTGAATTGACCAATCAGAAGTGTTCAGATCTGGATTGCCCAATGGCAGTTGAGCACGGGGATCCAGATCTGTTCTGGCCAATGAAAATGCTCTGATCTGGTTCAGCCAATCAGGCGCTAGAAGCATCAATTCTGTTATGGAATTCAAAAATCTGTTTGAGCTTCTAGAAGTTCCCGCCAAGTGATTTCATCTTTGAGCGCTCACATGGGTTGGAATATGCTTTTGGATCTTGATTGGAATCTTCCGAAATGTCCCTGGGCTGTTAAATGCATTGGGGCGCGTGCAGAGATTACTGAAATGCCCTTTAAACAAGCTGTAATTCCCCAGAATGTCCTTTCGTAGAGTTTAAGTGCCTTTTCGCAAAGTGTTTTGGCTCCAGAAGTTCTTTTCGCAAAGCAATTTGGCTTCAGAAAGTCTTTTCGCAAAGGACTTCTCCCCAGATCTTCTATTCGAAAAGGAAATTTCAACTATTCGAACAGAACATGGTTCTTTTCGAGTAGTTCATTACAGCTCCAGAATCAATTCGAACAGAACTTTGACCTTTTCGAAAAGTACTTTTTACTTTGCGAATTGAGCTTTAGCTTCCATTCTTCTTTGCGAATGGATCCTTTTTCTTCTTCAGGTCTTTGCTTCTTCTTTTCAGTCCTTTTTAACCACTGCTGAGGCTATTTCTTCACTCCCTTTTTTAGCTTGACATGAATTGTCAGCTTTTTGATCATTTTAGGATGCTTTTCGGACTTGGACCTGTCTAATTGGTTAGCTGTAAAATGCACACTAAAGCACTTATTTAGTCTTCTCAAGGGTCTTTCAAAGCTCATGTTTAGGGGTGAAAAATGGTATTTTTCACTACTTAACACACCCCCAAACCTAAGCTTTGCTAGTCCCTGAGCAAAGAAACATAAAAAACAAGGAGACATAAAACACAGAAACATAGAAAAACCAAGTAAAGAGCCACTTTTGTAGGAAGCACAGGTGCATTTAGCATATGCAACAAGCCTTTTAAACCCCTAGGTGATCCCTAGAGGAGGAGTGAAGTCTCCTGAGGGTTTTCAGTGAAGGTACCCACAAACTTCTCCATGGGACAGTTGGCATTAGTGCACTGTTATCTCATGAGCAATCAAAGATCGAAATTAGTTACTCTTGAATCCATGTTTACAGAAATTTAGTTGTATTGTTTGCAAGGAGATTTCAACATTTATAAACCTCATGAATGTTTCAATATTTCCAATCTGTGAACAGTCATAGAAAATCATACAAATGTGCCAGCAGTAAGCTCATCCTATGGATAAAAATTAGGTTATAAGTCATACTTAATGTGCTCAAGTTCCAACCCAAACACTCACCAGGGTATACTCTCATCAGTGTTTTTGTTGAGGGGTTCGTTTTCACTCAAGCTCAAGAGCAGTTACATCTCCCAAATGGATCTGTAAGCATGAGCATAGGCCTGTTTCTCAGGTACTGGCATCATTGACATCTCCTCACCATAGATTGGGTCACTTCTTATCTCCACATGACAGCTCACTCAACTTTGGATCACAAGGGCTTTTAATCTAGGTTTGTTTGTATGGCTTATGGAGTGAAGTTTCAAGGAAAGGCAGTTTGAACAGGGGTTTGAATTTGAGAACTCAGGAAGTGCAGGAGATGGTTCATGACTCCACCTTTTTGAGTTTAGCTTCTTTCTTCTTCTTTTTGAGATTCTCACATTCACAGTGATCAGTTCTTTCTTTGATCTTGCATTTTTCAACATAAGGTCCCTTTTTTGCCTTTTTGCTTGCAACTTTTTCACATTGTTTGTCTCTTCCTTTCTCAGTCACCATATTGCCTGTTTTTGAGGTATTTTCTCTTCATTTTCTTGATATTGCCTAGAAATGGTCCATCTTCAGTTCTTTCTCCTTTACCTCCTGAATTCTCAGAGTGAGGGAAGGCTGAATTGGTTCCATAGGTTCAGGTGCAAGTACTTTTGGATATTTTTGATGAAGAATTGTAGGATTTACAGCTCAAATGGGGTACAAACAGGGGCAGATTTTTCTTGGTTGGTTCTGTTAGGTTCAGGCTGTCCAAAGAAGGCCTTGATCTTTTCTTCAGTCTCATGAGTGCTGTCACTTGTTTCAATTTGGAGTTTCCTAACTTCTAGTGGATCTAATGCCTCAGCCAATCTTTTGAATCAGAAAAAAAAATTGCCTCAGTCACTCTTCAACAGAGATGGAAAATATATGAGCTCAATTCTCACTGGTTATGGTTTTTCCTTGAGCTTTTAAGTATATCTTTACCTTTTTCTCTTCCTTTTGACTTACTACGTGCTGATACCAGTATGTTTTTATGGTGTAATCATCATGGAAATGTAGACTATCGCAAGGTTTAGAATGTCTAAATTTTTTGCAAAGAATATTTAAAAATTTCCTAGTTAACTTGATTCTTAAGTACATTAAATTCTTCCCTGCTTACTTAGGTGATTTTTCTGCCTTTATGCTGACTGTCCCGAGGGCAGGATCTGTCTGCCACACCCCCAAACTTATGAGGAGCAGTGTCCTCACTGGTTCAAAGGTGGCATGGTCCCATTATTCAGGAAAAACATGAAGGAAATCATAAACAGCAGAAAGTAAAACATGACAGTGAGCATTGGAGAAAGCAAAATTTATTGACTAGAAACATTACAGAGAAGAAAAAGAAAATTAAAGACAGAGGGGGGACTGGGATTAAGGGAGAGGGGCGGGGGAAGGTGGAGGGGAAGGTTGTGTTTTGGGTAGTTAAGTTAGCAGACAGAGGTGGTGATAGAGGGGGTCGGTTTGGGTAGCAACCCCAGCAAGAAGGGGAGGTGAGGCCATGGGTAGTTCGGGGGTGGTTTGGGTAGTCTGGGTGGTAGTGGAGGGGGGAAGCACTAGGACTTCTGGGTCTGTTTGGGTTGCCTGTGAGGCAAAATGGAGAGCAGGGGTAATGGGGATAGGTGGTAATGGGACAGTTAACGACGGGATGGGCTCCTATGTAGCAGACTGATTGTATGCATTTGTTTGGAGCTGGGCTTGGATATTTTGGGGGTAGGTGAGGATGTGGGTGTAGGGAGCAGGTGTGGGGGAGATTGGCCTAGAGGGATTGGGAGGTGTGGGGGAATAGGGTACCAGGCCATCTTTTTCTGTAGGAGGTGCAGCTGAAGAGCTAGCTACCCCAGGGCTGTGTAGAATGGGTGCAGCAGGTGGTGCAGCTAGAGAGCTGGTCACCACAGGAAATGGTTCTTGTAAAATGGCAGGGGCTGGCTGAGGTGCAGTGGCTGGTGGAGGCTCCATAGCAGTTTCAGCTTCTGCAGCAGGGGTATCTCTTGGACTCTGTGCTAGTTCACCCACAGGTTCATGTACAGCTGCAGGGGGGTCAATGGGTGGTTGTTCAGGCCCACCCACACTTGCAGGGCTAGGTTCCCTGTCAGGCTCAGCAGCAGGAACTGGCTCTGGCTTGAGGATTTCAAAGGGCTTGAGAGACTAGGGACAGCAGAGAAAAAGAAAAAAAGAAACTAAGAACAAAAAAAAAATCTAAACTATATGCAGCAGAAAATAAAAATGTAAAACTAAAGATATGAGCAAGGAAATGGAAAACATGATATACAAATGCAAGAAAAAATCAACAACGCTAGAACTGCTAAATAAAATCTAACAAATAGAAGGATTACTATGCAAATGAAAGGAAACTAATGCTAATAATAGAGAAACAGTAAAAACAAGGTAAGGGACTGCATACAAAGTTTTTTTTTTTAAAAAAAAATAGAAAAGTGTTGATACAAAAACAGAATTTGTGAATGCAAAATAGGAAAACAAAGTTAGAAACTAACTAAAATTCCTAAAAACAGAATTTGAAACTAACATTCCTAAAAACAGAATTTGAAACTAAAATTCCTAAAAACAGAATTTGAAAATCTAAAAACAGAATACTAAAATTCCTAAAAACAGAATTTGAAAATCTAAAAACAGAATTTGAAACTAAAATTCCTAAAAACAGAATTTGAAACTAACATTCCTAAAAACAGAATTTTTAATGCCAAAGGATACATCCTAAGCCCAAAGAGAAAAAATGATACATCCTAAGCCCAAACAGAAAATCTAATGCCAAAAGCCTGAGATACTTATGAATCTAAGTGATTATAAAAATGATTAGCAGGAATACAGTGAAAAGCAAGATTCATAAGATTGACCCCTTTGTTGATGATGTGTATGAAAAAAAGAAATAATGAAGCATGGGAGCACATATTAAAAACAGAGTTCATACACAGCTGAGACCCATTTATGATGAAGAAATCTCGAAGGAAAATAAAATAAGTGGGTCCATTGAATATTCAAAACAGCCTATGATTCACTACTCATTATCCTACATGATTCCTAAAAATACAAAAAATGATCTCAGCAGGTCCAGATGGGAAAAGTGGATGCAAATGGAGAAAAACAGCCCATACGAAAGATATATATATATTTTTTTATTTTTATAATTTTCTATTTTTTTTTTATTTTTTACTTGTTTTGGATCAGCCCAGGCTCAACAAGAGCCCTTATTTACTACTGCTGAAAATAATGAGAAACAACTAAGAGATTTTCTATTTGTGTTTTCATTTTCTTTTATTTTGTATTTGGTTTTGTAAAAAAAAAAAAAATCAGCATGCCTAAAAGACAGCAGAAATTATAATCAGAACAAACAATAAACACAACAGAACTGCTGGTTCTCAAGAATTTAAAAATAGAAAATGAATGCAAAGGAGAAGAGGATGCAAACTCAAGCAGATCTGCTCCAGCTTTAGTCCAGATGCTCCTTGTTGGACGGCTGCTCCAGATCTGCAAAAATCCAAAAACTGCAGCAGTACCTTATTCCAGTATATTGACAAAAAATAAAAAGAAAAACTCAGGCTACTGCCCAAATTTGACAAAAAGACAAAAGAGTGGCAGCAGCATTTATTCAAACAACTAGAAGGCAAAGAATAAAAACTTAGAAAAATAAATAAATAAAAAAAATTCTGCTGCAGTAAAATAGGTTTTCTATACAAAACTGCAGTAGACATTTAATCAAGCACTTGGAATACAAAGTGCAGGTTTAAAGCAAAAACTAAAATGAAAATCAAATCTATAAAATTAAAAAACTTAGGTCTACCAATTTTAGAACAAATTCCCCGGCAACGGCGCCAAAAACTTGTTGTTGCTCCAAGTGTGCCATAATTGTGTGCATTATGAATAAAGAATTAAAGAATTGAAGAATGCTAGGTTATATGGATGTTAACTTATGAAAGGAATATCGGCAGCACATTGGGGCTAACATTAGCCTGCAAGATCAGGGCCAATTGTAGCAAGTTTTAAAAGTGAGTATATTAAAGATCGTCCACAGAGAATTTGTCTGAAATATGAGATAGACCTCCAGATCTGTGCTACCAGATCTGGCTCTATATTTATCTAGAAAGCAGATGAAATAAGAGAGTTTGGGTTTTGTCACGTTTAACTAAAAACAAATAAAGAAAAGATTTAACTAAATGATCCAGATCCGAGTTGGGAAAGTGTTTGAAATAAAACAAATGGAGAAGTAATAGCTTCATGTATTTTAGCCTTTGAATTTTAATGGAGAATCTGTATTCCAATAGAGCAGATTCAATCTTCATCTGGCTACCAGCACAGATGTAAGAGAAATAAATCCGAATTAAGGAATAGGTTTAAACTTATGGCTATGATCTGTCCACTTAAATGGTCACAGATCATCCAATAGTTGTGGCCTGTTCTTTAGTTCAGAACATGAACATCACTGTAAGTGCTGCTTGAATTAGGTTACCAACGCTAATTCGCACAGGGACAATGAATTAAGGGAAGTTGGATGCGGGTGAGTGAATCTAAAGAAGTCTAATGCACTAAGGTGAACATTCAGAACCCTCGACATGACTCCAATGGAGAAGACACAAATTACAGCAACCTTTTAAAATCCAAAATTACAATTACAAAGCGCGGCTTCTTAGAGAGCCCTCCGACTTACAGTCTTGAATCCGAACTCCTTGGAGTTACAAATCACTCTCAACAACTCTCAAAAGCAAAACAAAAGAAGCTATTACAGGAGGTACAGATAGGCTATCTGACCGGAAGGTAGGGAAATAGAAATGAAAACTCAAAATCTGGATGCCACAATTGGGCAAATGTCTTCTCTATTTATAGCTTTCCCTTGATCCTGCACAGGGCTGAATTGACCAATCAGAAGTGTTCAGATCTGGATTGCCCAATGGCAGTTGAGCACGGGGATCCAGATCTGTTCTGGCCAATGAAAATGCTCTGATCTGGTTCAGCCAATCAGGCGCTAGAAGCATCAATTCTGTTATGGAATTCAAAAATCTGTTTGAGCTTCTAGAAGTTCCCGCCAAGTGATTTCATCTTTGAGCTCACATGGGTTGGAATGTGCTTTTGGATCTTGATTGGAATCTTTCGAAATGTCCCTGGGCTGTTAAATGCATTGGGGCGCGTGCAGAGATTACTGAAATGCCCGTTAAACAAGCTGTAATGTCCCAGAATGTCCTTTCGTAGAGTTTAAGGGCCTTTTCGCAAAGCATTTTGGCTCCAGAAGTTCTTTTCGCAAAGCAATTTGGCTTCAGAAAGTCTTTTCGCAAAGGACTTCTCCCCAGATCTTCTATTCGAAAAGGAAATTTCAACTATTCGAACAGAACATGGTTCTTTTCGAGTAGTTCATTACAGCTCCAGAATCAATTCGAACAGAACTTTGACCTTTTCGAAAAGTACTTTTTACTTTGCGAATTGAGCTTTAGCTTCCATTCTTCTTTGCGAATGGATCCTTTTTCTTCTTCAGGTCTTTTCTTGCTCTTTTAGGACCTTTTTAGCCATTGCTGAGGCTATTTCTTCACTCCCTCTTTGAGCTTGAGATGAGTTGTCAGCTTTTCTATCATGTTAGGATGGTTTTCGGACTCGGTCCTGTCTAATTTGTTAGCTGTAAAATGCACTCTAAAGCACTTATTTAGTCTTCTCAAGGCTCTTTCAAAGCTCATGTTTAGGGGTGAAAATGGTATTTTCACTACTTAACACAAAACCTAAGCTTTGCTAGTCCCTGAGCAAAGAAACATAACAAACAAGGAGACATAAAACACAGAAACATAAAAGCAAAATAAAGAGCCACTTTTGTAGGAAGCACAGGTGCATTTAGCATATGCAACAAGCCTTTTAAACCCCTAGGTGATCCCTAGAGGAGGAGTGAAGTCTCCTGAGGGTTTTCAGTGAAGGTACCCACAAACTTCTCCATGGGACAGTTGGCATTAGTGCACTGTTATCTCATGAGCAATCAAAGATCGAAATTAGTTACTCTTGAATCCATGTTTACACAGAAATTTAGTTGTATTGTTTGCAAGGAGATTTCAACATTTATAAACCTCATGAATGTTTCAATATTTCCAATCTGTGAACAGTCATAGAAAATCATACAAATGTGCCAGCAGTAAGCTCATCCTATGGATAAAAATTAGGTTATAAGTCATACTTAATGTGCTCAAGTTCCAACCCAAACACTCACCAGGGTATACTCTCATCAGTGTTTTTGTTGAGGGGTTCGTTTTCACTCAAGCTCAAGAGCAGTTACATCTCCCAAATGGATCTGTAAGCATGAGCATAGGCCTGTTTCTCAGGTACTGGCATCATTGACATCTCCTCACCATAGATTGGGTCACTTCTTATCTCCACATGACAGCTCACTCAACTTTGGATCACAAGGGCTTTTAATCTAGGTTTGTTTGTATGGCTTATGGAGTGAAGTTTCAAGGAAAGGCAGTTTGAACAGGGGTTTGAATTTGAGAACTCAGGAAGTGCAGGAGATGGTTCATGACTCCACCTTTTTGAGTTTAGCTTCTTTCTTCTTCTTTTTGAGATTCTCACATTCACAGTGATCAGTTCTTTCTTTGATCTTGCATTTTTCAACATAAGGTCCCTTTTTTGCCTTTTTGCTTGCAACTTTTTCACATTGTTTGTCTCTTCCTTTCTCAGTCACCATATTGCCTGTTTTTGAGGTATTTTCTCTTCATTTTCTTGATATTGCCTAGAAATGGTCCATCTTCAGTTCTTTCTCCTTTACCTCCTGAATTCTCAGAGTGAGGGAAGGCTGAATTGGTTCCATAGGTTCAGGTGCAAGTACTTTTGGGTATTTTTGATGAAGAATTGTAGGATTTACAGCTCAAATGGGGTACAAACAGGGGCAGATTTTTCTTGGTTGGTTCTGTTAGGTTCAGGCTGTCCAAAGAAGGCCTTGATCTTTTCTTCAGTCTCATGAGTGCTGTCACTTGTTTCAATTTGGAGTTTCCTAACTTCTAGTGGATCTAATGCCTCAGCCAATCCTTTGAATCAGAGAAAATTGCCTCAGTCACTCTTCAACAGAGATGGAAAATATATGGGCTCAATTCTCACTGGTTATGGTTTTTCCTTGAGCTTTTAAGTATATCTTTACCTTTTTCTCTTCCTTTTGACTTACTACGTGTTGATACCAGTATGTTTTTATGGTGTAATCATCATGGAAATGTAGACTATCGCAAGGTTTAGAATGTCTAAATTTTTGCAAAGAATATTTAAAAATTTCCTAGTTAACTTGATTCTTAAGTACATTAAATTCTTTCCTGCTTACTTAGGTGATTTTTCTGCCTTTATGCTGACTGTCCCGAGGGCAGGATCTGTCTGCCACACCCCCAAACCTATGAGGAGCAGTGTCCTCACTGGTTCAAAGGTGGCATGGTCCCATTATTCAGGAAAAACATGAAGGAAATCATAAACAGCAGAAAGTAAAACATGACAGTGAGCATTGGAGAAAGCAAAATTTATTGACTAGAAACATTACAGAGAAGAAAAAGAAAATTAAAGACAGAGGGGGGACTGGGATTAAGGGAGAGGGGCGGGGGAAGGTGGAGGGGAAGGTTGTGTTTGGGTAGCTAAGTTAGCAGACAGAGGTGGTGATAGAGGGGGGTGTTTGGGAAGCTAAGTCAGCAACAAGGGGAAGTGAGGCCACAGGTAGGTCAGGGGTGGTTGGGGTAGGCTGGGTGGTGGAGGAGGGGGGAAGCACTAGGACTTCTGGGTCTGTTTGGGTTGCCTGTGAGGCAAAATGGAGAGGAGGGATAATGGGGGTAGGTGGTAATGGGGCAGTTAACGACTGGATGAGCTCCAATGTAGCAGACTGATTGTATGCATTTGTTTGGAGCTGGGCTTGGATATTTTGGAGGTAGGTGAGGATCTGGGTGTAGGGAGCAGGTGTGGGGGAGATTGGCCTAGGTGAGGTGGGGGAGGGTGTGGGGGAATAGGGTACCAGGCCATCTTTTTCTGTAGGAGGTGCAGCTGAAGAGCTAGCTACCCCAGGGCTGTGTAGAATGGGTGCAGCAGGTGGTGCAGCTAGAGAGCTGGTCACCACAGGAAATGGTTCTTGTAAAATGGCAGGGGCTGGCCGAGGTGCAGTGGCTGGTGGAGGCTCCATAGCAGTTTCAGCTTCTGCAGCAGGGGTATCTCTTGGACTCTGTGCTAGTTCACTCACAGGTTCATGTACAGCTGCAGGGGGGTCCATGGGTGGTTGTTCAGGCCCACCCACACTTGCAGGGCTAGGTTCCCTGTCAGGCTCAGCAGCAGGAACTGGCTCTGGCTCAGGTGCTCTGGCAGGAATGGGTTCAGCAACAGGGGTAGGTGCAAGAGCAGGGGCATGTGCTGGATTTACTGCTTCCCTCATTCTCCTCAACATAGCCTGACTTGTGGTCCAGGCTTTCTTGCCAAAGTTATGGGGGGTGAGGATTTCAAAGGGCTTGAGAGACTAGGGACAGCAGGGTAAAAGAAGAAAGAAAAACTAAGAACAAAAAAAAAATCTAAACTATATGCAGCAGAAAATAAAAATGTAAAACTAAAGATATGAGCAAGGAAATGGAAAACATGATATACAAATGCAAGAAAAAATCAACAACGCTAGAACTGCTAAATAAAATCTAACAAATAGAAGGATTACTATGCAAATGAAAGGAAACTAATGCTAATAATAGAGAAACAGTAAAAACAAGGTAAGGGACTGCATACAAAGTTTTTTTTTTTAAAAAAAAATAGAAAAGTGTTGATACAAAAACAGAATTTGTGAATGCAAAATAGGAAAACAAAGTTAGAAACTAACTAAAATTCCTAAAAACAGAATTTGAAACTAACATTCCTAAAAACAGAATTTGAAACTAACATTCCTAAAAACAGAATTTGAAACTAAAATTCCTAAAAACAGAATTTGAAAATCTAAAAACAGAATACTAAAATTCCTAAAAACAGAATTTGAAAATCTAAAAACAGAATTTGAAACTAAAATTCTTAAAAACAGAATTTGAAACTAACATTCCTAAAAACAGAATTTTAATGCCAAAGGATACATCCTAAGCCCAAAGAGAAAAAATGATACATCCTAAGCCCAAACAGAAAATCTAATGCCAAAAGCCTGAGATACTTATGAATCTAAGTGATTATAAAAATGATTAGCAGGAATACAGTGAAAAGCAAGATTCATAAGATTGACCCCTTTGTTGATGATGTGTATGAAGAAAAAAAAAAAAATAATGAAGCATGGGAGCACATATTAAAAACAGAGTTCATACACAGCTGAGACCCATTTATGATGAAGAAATCTCGAAGGAAAATAAAATAAGTGGGTCCATTGAATATTCAAAACAGCCTATGATTCACTACTCATTGTCCTACATGATTCCTAAAAATAAAAAAAATGATCTCAGCAGGTCCAGATGGGAAAAGTGGATGCAAATGGAGAAAAACAGCCCATACGAAAGATATATATATATTTTTTATTTTTATAATTTTCTATTTTTTTTTTTTTACTTGTTTTGGATCAGCCCGGGCTCAACAAGAGCCCTTATTTACTACTGCTGAAAATAATGAGAAACAACTCAGAGATTTTCTATTTGTGTTTTCATTTTCTTTTATTTTGTATTTGGTTTTGTAAAAAAAATCAGCATGCCTAAAAGACAGCAGAAATTATAATCAAAACAAACATTAAACACAACAGAACTGCTGGTTCTCAAAAATTTAAAAATAGAAAATGAATGCAAAGGAGAAGGGGATGCAAACTCAAGCAGATCTGCTCCAGCTTTAGTCCAGATGCTCCTTGTTGGACGGCTGCTCCAGATCTGCAAAAATCCAAAAACTGCAGCAGTACCTTATTCAAGTATATTGACAAAAATAAAAAGAAAAACTCAGGCTACTGCCCAAATTTGACAAAAAGACAAAAGAGTGGCAGCAGCATTTATTCAAACAACTAGAAGGCAAAGAATAAAAACTTAGAAAAATAAATAAATAAAAAAAATTCTGCTGCAGTAAAATAGGTTTTCTATACAAAACTGCAGTAGACATTTAATCAAGCACTTGGAATACAAAGTGCAGGTTTAAAGCAAAAACTAAAATGAAAATCAAATCTATAAAATTAAAAAACTTAGGTCTACCAATTTTAGAACAAATTCCCGGCGCCAAAAACTTGTTGTCGCTCCAAGTGTGCCATAATTGTGTGCATTATGAATAAAGAATTAAAGAATTGAAGAATGCTAAGTTATATGGATGTTAACTTATGAAAGGAATATCGGCAGCACATTGGGGCTAACATTGGCCTGCAAGATCAGGGCCAATTGTAGCAAGTTTTAAAAGTGAGTATATTAAAGATCGTCCACAGAGAATTTGTCTGAAATATGAGATAGACCTCCAGATCTGTGCTACCAGATCTGGCTCTATATTTATCTAGAAAGCAGATGAAATAAGAGAGTTTGGGTTTTGTCACGTTTAACTAAAAACAAATAAAGAAAAGATTTAACTAAATGATCCAGATCCGAGTTGGGAAAGTGTTTGAAATAAAACAAATGGAGAAGTAATAGCTTCATGTATTTTAGCCTTTGAATTTTAATGGAGAATCTGTATTCCAATAGAGCAGATTCAATCTTCATCTGGCTACCAGCACAGATGTAAGAGAAATAAATCCGAATTAAGGAATAGGTTTAAACTTATGGCTATGATCTGTCCACTTAAATGGTCACAGATCATCCAATAGTTGTGGCCTGTTCTTTAGTTCAGAACATGAACATCACTGTAAGTGCTGCTTGAATTAGGTTACCAACGCTAATTCGCACAGGGACAATGAATTAAGGGAAGTTGGATGCGGGTGAGTGAATCTAAAGAAGTCTAATGCACTAAGGTGATCATTCAGAACCCTCGACATGACTCCAATGGAGAAGACACAAATTACAGCAACCTTTTAAAATCCAAAATTACAATTACAAAGTACGGCTTCTTAGAGAGCCCTCCGACTTACAGTCTTGAATCCGATCTCCTTGGAGTTACAAATCACTCTCAACAACTCTCAAAAGCAAAACAAAAGAAGCTATTACAGGAGGTACAGATAGGCTATCTGACCGGAAGGTAGGGAAATAGAAATGAAAACTCAAAATCTGGATGCCACAATTGGGCAAATGTCTTCTCTATTTATAGCTTTCCCTTGATCCTGCACAGGGCTGAATTGACCAATCAGAAGTGTTCAGATCTGGATTGCCCAATGGCAGTTGAGCACGGGGATCCAGATCTGTTCTGGCCAATGAAAATGCTCTGATCTGGTTCAGCCAATCAGGCGCTAGAAGCATCAATTCTGTTATGGAATTCAAAAATCTGTTTGAGCTTCTAGAAGTTCCGCCAAGTGATTTCATCTTTGAGCGCTCACATGGGTTGGAATATGCTTTTGGATCTTGATTGGAATCTTTCGAAATGTCCCTGGGCTGTTAAATGCATTGGGGCGCGTGCAGAGATTACTGAAATGCCCTTTAAACAAGCTGTAATTCCCCAGAATGTCCTTTCGTAGAGTTTAAGTGCCTTTTCGCAAAGTGTTTTGGCTCCAGAAGTTCTTTTCGCAAAGCAATTTGGCTTCAGAAAGTCTTTTCGCAAACGACTTCTCCCCAGTTCTTCTATTCCTAAAGGAAATTTCAACTATTCGAACAGAACATGGTTCTTTTCGAGTAGTTCATTACAGCTCCAGAATCAATTCGAACAGAACTTTGACCTTTTCGAAAAGTACTTTTTACTTTGCGAATTGAGCTTTAGCTTCCATTCTTCTTTGCGAATGGATCCTTTTTCTTCTTCAGGTCTTTGCTTCTTCTTTTCAGTCCTTTTTAACCACTGCTGAGGCTATTTCTTCACTCCTTTTTAGCTTGACATGAATTGTCAGCTTTTTGATCATTTAGGATGCTTTTCGGACTTGGACCTGTCTAATTGGTTAGCTGTAAAATGCACACTAAAGCACTTATTTAGTCTTCTCAAGGGTCTTTCAAAGCTCATGTTTAGGGGTGAAAAATGGTATTTTTCACTACTTAACACACCCCCAAACCTAAGCTTTGCTAGTCCCTGAGCAAAGAAACATAAAAAACAAGGAGACATAAAACACAGAAACATAGAAAAACCAAGTAAAGAGCCACTTTTGTAGGAAGCACAGGTGCATTTAGCATATGCAACAAGCCTTTTAAACCCCTAGGTGATCCCTAGAGGAGGAGTGAAGTCTCCTGAGGGTTTTCAGTGAAGGTACCCACAAACTTCTCCATGGGACAGTTGGCATTAGTGCACTGTTATCTCATGAGCAATCAAAGATCGAAATTAGTTACTCTTGAATCCATGTTTACACAGAAATTTAGTTGTATTGTTTGCAAGGAGATTTCAACATTTATAAACCTCATGAATGTTTCAATATTTCCAATCTGTGAACAGTCATAGAAAATCATACAAATGTGCCAGCAGTAAGCTCATCCTATGGATAAAAATTAGGTTATAAGTCATACTTAATGTGCTCAAGTTCCAACCCAAACACTCACCAGGGTATACTCATCAGTGTTTTTGTTGAGGGGTCCGTTTTCACTCAAGCTCAAGAGCAGTTACATCTCCCAAATGGATCTGTAAGCATGAGCATAGGCCTGTTTCTCAGGTACTGGCATCATTGACATCTCCTCACCATAGATTGGGTCACTTCTTATCTCCACATGACAGCTCACTCAACTTTGGATCACAAGGGCTTTTAATCTAGGTTTGTTTGTATGGCTTATGGAGTGAAGTTTCAAGGAAAGGCAGTTTGAACAGGGGTTTGAATTTGAGAACTCAGGAAGTGCAGGAGATGGTTCATGACTCCACCTTTTGAGTTTAGCTTCTTTCTTTTCTTTTTGTGATTCTCACATTCACAGTGATCAGTTCTTTCTTTGATCTTGCTTTTTTTTCATCATAAGGTCCTTTTTTTTCCATTTTTCTTGCAACTTTTTCACATTGTTTGTCTCTTCCTTTCTCAGTCACCATATTGCCTGTTTTTGAGGTATTTTCTCTTCATTTTCTTGATATTGCCTAGAAATGGTCCATCTTCAGTTCTTTCTCCTTTACCTCCTGAATTCTCAGAGTGAGGGAAGGCTGAATTGGTTCCATAGGTTCAGGTGCAAGTACTTTTGAGTATTTTTCATGAAGAGTTGTAGGATTTACAGCTCAAATGGGGTACAAACAGGGCAGAATTTTCTTGGTTGGTTCTGTTAGGTTCAAGCTGTCCAAAGAAGGCCTTGATCTTTTCTTCAGTCTCATGAGTGCTGTCACTTGTTTCAATTTGGAGTTTCCTAACTTCTAGTGGATCTAATGCCTCAGCCAATCCTTTGAATCAGAGAAAATTGCCTCAGTCACTCTTCAACAGAGATGGAAAATATATGGGCTCAATTCTCACTGGTTATGGTTTTCCTTGAGCTTTTAAGTATATCTTTACCTTTTTCTCTTCCTTTTGACTTACTACGTGCTGATACCAGTATGTTTTTATGGTGTAATCATCATGGAAATGTAGACTATCGCAAGGTTTAGAATGTCTAAATTTTTGCAAAGAATATTTATAATTTTCCTAGTTAACTTGATTCTTTAGTACATTAAATTCTTTCCTGCTTACTTACGTGAGTTTTCTGCCTTTATGCTGACTGTCCCGAGGACAGGATCTGTCTGCCACACCCCCAAACTTATGAGGAGCAGTGTCCTCACTGGTTCAAAGGTGGCATGGTCCCATTATTCAGGAAAAACATGAAGGAAATCATATACAGAAAGTAAAACATGACAGTGAGCATTGGAGAAAGCAAAATCTATTGACTAGAAACATTACAGAGAAGAAAAAATTAAAGACAGAGGGGACTGGGATTAAGGGAGAGGCGGGGAAGGTGGAGGGAAGGTTGTGTTTTGGGTAGCTAAGTTAGCAGACAGAGGTGGTGAGAGAGGGGGGTCTGTTTGGGTAGCTAACTCAGCAACAAGGGGAGGTGAGGCCACAGGTAGTTCAGGGGTGGTTTGGGTAGCCTGGGTGGTAGTGGAGGGGGGAAGCACTAGGACTTCTGGGTCTAGTTGGGTTGCCTGTGAGGCAAAATGGAGAGCAGGGTAATGGGGGTAGGTGGTAATGGGGCAGTTAACGACTGGATGAGCTCCAATGTAGCAGACTGATTGTATGCATTTGTTTGGAGCTGGCTTGGATATTTTGGAGGTAGGTGAGGATCTGGGTGTAGGGAGCAGGTGTGGGGAGATTGGCCTAGAGGGGATTGGGGAGGTGTGGAGGAATAGGGAACCAGGCCATCTGTGGCTGTAGGAGGTGCAGCTGAAGAGCTACCCCAGGGCTGTGTAGAATGGGTGCAGCAGGTGGTGCAGCTAGAGCTGGTCACCACAGGAAATGGTTCTTGTAAAATGGCAGGGCTGGCCGAGGTGCAGTGGCTGGTGGAGGCTCCATAGCAGTTTCAGCTTCTGCAGCAGGGGTATCTCTTGGACTCTGTGCTAGTTCACTCACAGGTTCATGTACAGCTGCAGGGGGGTCCATGGGTGGTTGTTCAGGCCCACCCACACTTGCAGGGCTAGGTTCCCTGTCAGGCTCAGCAGCAGGAACTGGCTCTGGCTCAGGTGCTCTGGCAGGAATGGGTTCAGCAACAGGGGTAGGTGCAAGAGCAGGGGCATGTGCTGGATTTACTGCTTCCCTCATTCTCCTCAACATAGCCTGACTTGTGGTCCAGGCTTTCTTGCCAAAGTTATGGGGGGTGAGGATTTCAAAGGGCTTGAGAGACTAGGGACAGCAGGGTAAAAGAAGAAAGAAAAACTAAGAACAAAAAAAAAATCTAAACTATATGCAGCAGAAAATAAAAATGTAAAACTAAAGATATGAGCAAGGAAATGGAAAACATGATATACAAATGCAAGAAAAAATCAACAACGCTAGAACTGCTAAATAAAATCTAACAAATAGAAGGATTACTATGCAAATGAAAGGAACTAATGCTAATAATAGAGAAACAGTAAAAACAAGGTAAGGGACTGCATACAAAGTTTTTTTTTTTAAAAAAAAATAGAAAAGTGTTGATACAAAAACAGAATTTGTGAATGCAAAATAGGAAAACAAAGTTAGAAACTAACTAAAATTCCTAAAAACAGAATTTGAAACTAACATTCCTAAAAACAGAATTTGAAACTAACATTCCTAAAAACAGAATTTGAAACTAAAATTCCTAAAAACAGAATTTGAAAATCTAAAAACAGAATACTAAAATTCCTAAAAACAGAATTTGAAAATCTAAAAACAGAATTTGAAACTAAAATTCCTAAAAACAGAATTTGAAACTAACATTCCTAAAAACAGAATTTTTAATGCCAAAGGATACATCCTAAGCCCAAAGAGAAAAAATGATACATCCTAAGCCCAAACAGAAAATCTAATGCCAAAAGCCTGAGATACTTATGAATCTAAGTGATTATAAAAATGATTAGCAGGAATACAGTGAAAAGCAAGATTCATAAGATTGACCCCTTTGTTGATGATGTGTATGAAGAAAAAAAAAAAAATAATGAAGCATGGGAGCACATATTAAAAACAGAGTTCATACACAGCTGAGACCCATTTATGATGAAGAAATCTCGAAGGAAAATAAAATAAGTGGGTCCATTGAATATTCAAAACAGCCTATGATTCACTACTCATTATCCTACATGATTCCTAAAAATACAAAAAATGATCTCAGCAGGTCCAGATGGGAAAAGTGGATGCAAATGGAGAAAAACAGCCCATACGAAAGATATATATATATTTTTTATTTTTATAATTTTCTATTTTTTTTTTTTTTTTTTACTTGTTTTGGATCAGCCCAGGCTCAACAAGAGCCCTTATTTACTACTGCTGAAAATAATGAGAAACAACTCAGAGATTTTCTATTTGTGTTTTCATTTTCTTTTATTTTGTATTTGGTTTTGTAAAAAAAAAAAATCAGCATGCCTAAAAGACAGCAGAAATTATAATCAGAACAAACAATAAACACAACAGAACTGCTGGTTCTCAAGAATTTAAAAATAGAAAATGAATGCAAAGGAGAAGAGGATGCAAACTCAAGCAGATCTGCTCCAGCTTTAGTCCAGATGCTCCTTGTTGGACGGCTGCTCCAGATCTGCAAAAATCCAAAAACTGCAGCAGTACCTTATTCCAGTATATTGACAAAAATAAAAAGAAAAACTCAGGCTACTGCCCAAATTTGACAAAAAGACAAAAGAGTGGCAGCAGCATTTATTCAAACAACTAGAAGGCAAAGAATAAAAACTTAGAAAAATAAAAATAAAAAAAAAAAATTCTGCTGCAGTAAAATAGGTTTTCTATACAAAACTGCAGTAGACATTTAATCAAGCACTTGGAATACAAAGTGCAGGTTTAAAGCAAAAACTAAAATGAAAATCAAATCTATAAAATTAAAAAACTTAGGTCTACCAATTTTAGAACAAATTCCCCGGCAGCGGCGCCAAAAACTTGTTGTCGCTCCAAGTGTGCCATAATTGTGTGCATTATGAATCAAAAATTAAAGAATTAAAGAATGCTAGGTTATATGGATGTTAACTTATGAAAGGGATATCAGCACATTGGGGCTAACACTAGCCTGCAAGATCAGGGCCAATTGTAGCAAGTTTTAAAAGTAAGTATATTAAAGATCGTCCACAGAGAATTTGTCTGAAATATGAGATAGACCTCCAGATCTGTGCTACCAGATCTGGCACTATATTTATCTAGAAAGCAGATGAAATAAGAGAGTTTGGGTTTTGTCACGTTTAACTAAAAACAAATAAAGAAAAGATTTAACTAAATGATCCAGATCCGAGTTGGGAAAGTGTTTGAAATAAAACAAATGGTGAAGTAATAGCTTCATGTATTTTAGCCTTTGAATTTTAATGGAGAATCTGTATTCCAATAGAGCAGATTCAATCTTCATCTGGCTACCAGCACAGATGTAAGAGAAATAAATCCGAATTAAGGAATAGGTTTAGACTTATGGCTATGATCTGTCCACTTAAATGGTCACAGATCATCCAATAGTTGTGGCCTGTTCTTTAGTTCAGAACATGAACATCACTGTAAGTGCTGCTAGAATTAGGTTACCAACGCTAATTCCCACAGGGACAATGAATTAAGGGAAGTTGGATGCGGGTGAGTGAATCTAAAGAAGTCTAATGCACTAAGGTGAACATTCAGAACCCTCGACATGACTCCAATGGAGAAGACACAAATTACAGCAACCTTTTAAAATCCAAAATTACAATTACAAAGCGCGGCTTCTTAGAGAGCCCTCCGACTTACAGTCTTGAATCCGAACTCCTTGGAGTTACAAATCACTCTCAACAACTCTCAAAAGCAAAACAAAAGAAGCTATTACAGGAGGTACAGATAGGCTATCTGACCGGAAGGTAGGGAAATAGAAATGAAAACTCAAAATCTGGATGCCACAATTGGGCAAATGTCTTCTCTATTTATAGCTTTCCCTTGATCCTGCACAGGGCTGAATTGACCAATCAGAAGTGTTCAGATCTGGATTGCCCAATGGCAGTTGAGCACGGGGATCCAGATCTGTTCTGGCCAATGAAAATGCTCTGATCTGGTTCAGCCAATCAGGCGCTAGAAGCATCAATTCTGTTATGGAATTCAAAAATCTGTTTGAGCTTCTAGAAGTTCCCGCCAAGTGATTTCATCTTTGAGCGCTCACATGGGTTGGAATATGCTTTTGGATCTTGATTGGAATCTTTCGAAATGTCCCTGGGCTGTTAAATGCATTGGGGCGCGTGCAGAGATTACTGAAATGCCCTTTAAACAAGCTGTAATTCCCCAGAATGTCCTTTCTTAGTTTTTCTTTCTTCTTTTATCCTGCTGCCCCTGCTGCTGAACCCATAGCACCTGAGCCAGAGCTAGTTCTTGCTGCTGAGCATGACAGAGAACCAAGCCCTGAAAGTGTGGGTGGGCATGCTGCAGAAGTGGAAATTGCTGTGGCCCCTCAACCAGCCCCTACCAGTTTACAAGCCCAACTCCCTGTGGTGACCAGCTCTTTAGCTGCACCACTTGCTGCACTTAGTCCACACAGTCCTGAGGTAGCCAGCTCTTCAGCTGCACCTCCTACAGCCACAGATGGCCTGGTTCCCTATTCCTCCACACCCTCCCCAATCCCCTCTAGGCCAATCTCCCCCACACCTGCTCCCTACACCCAGATCCTCACCTACCTCCAAAATATCCAAGCCCAGCTCCAAACAAATGCAGACAATCAGTCTGCTACATAGGAGCTCATCCAGTCGTTAACTGCCCCATTACCACCTACCCCCATTACCCCTGCTCTCCATTTTGCCTCACAGGCAACCCAAACAGACCCAGAAGTCCTAGTGCTTCCCCCCTCCACTACCACCCAGACTACCCAAACCACCCCTGAACTACCTATGGCCTCACTTCCCCTTGTTGCTGAGTTAGCTACCCAAACAGACCCCCCTCTATCACCACCTCTGTCTGCTAACTTAACTACCCAAAACACAACCTTCCCCTCCACCTTCCCCCGCCCCTCTCCCTTAATCCCAGTCCCCCCTCTGTCTTTAATTTTCTTTTTCTTCTCTGTAATGTTTCTAGTCAATAAATTTTGCTTTCTCCAATGCTCACTGTCATGTTTTACTTTCTGCTGTTTATGATTTCCTTCATGTTTTTCCTGAATAATGGGACCATGCCACCTTTGAACCAGTGAGGACACTGCTCCTCATAGGTTTGGGGGTGGGGCAGACAGATCCTGCCCTCGGGACAGTCAGCATAAAGGCAGAAAAATCACCTAAGTAAGCAGGAAAGAGTTTAATGTACTTAAGAATCAAGTTAACTAGGAAATTTTAAATATTCTTTGCAAAAATTTAGACATTCTAAACCTTGATAGTCTACATTTCCATGATGATTACACCATAAAACATACTGGTATCAGCACGTAGTAAGTCAAAAGGAAGAGAAAAGGTAAAGATATACTTAAAAGCTCAAGAAAAACCATAACCAGTGAGAATTGAGCCCATATATTTTTCCATCTCTGTTGAAGAGTGACTGAGGCAATTTTTTCTGATTCAAAGGATTGGCTGAGGCATTAGATCCACTAGAAGTTAGGAAACTCCAAATTGAAACAAGTGACAGCACTCATGAGACTGAAGAAAAGATCAAGGCCTTCTTTGGACAGCCTGAACCTAACAGAACCAACCAAGAAAAATCTGCCCCTGTTTGTACCCCATTTGAGCTGTAAATCCTACAATCCTTCATCAAAAATACCCAAAAGTACTTGCACCTGAACCTATGGAACCAATTCAGCCTTCCCTCACTCTAAGAATTCAGGAGGTAAAGGAGAAAGAACTGAAGATGGCCCATTTCTGGGCAACATCAAGAAAATGAAGAGAAAATACCTCAAAAACAGGCAATATGGTGACTGAGAAAAGAAGAGACAAACAATATGAAAAAGTTGCAAGCAAAAAGGCAAAAAAGGGACCTTATGTTAAAAAAAAAAATGCAAGATCAAAGAAAGAACTGATCACTGTGAATGTGAGAATCTCGAAAAGAAGAAGAAAGAAGCTAAACTCAAAAAGGTGGAGTCATGAACCATCTCCTGCACTTCCTGAGTTCTCAAATTCAAACCCCTGTTCAAACTGCCTTTCCTTGAAACTTCACTCCATAAGCCATACAAACAAACCTAGATTAAAAGTCCTTGTGATCCAAAGTTGAGTGAGCTGTCATGTAGAGATAAGAAGTTCCCCAATCTATGGTGAGGAGATGTCAATGATGCCAGTACCTGAGAAACAGGCCTATGCTCATGCTTACAGATCCATTTGGGAGATGTAACTGCTCTTGAGCTTGAGTGAAAACGAACCCCTCAACAAAAACACTGATGAGAGTATACCCTGGTGAGTGTTTGGGTTGGAACTTGAGCACCTTAAGTATGACTTATAACCTAATTTTTATCCATAGGATGAGCTTACTGCTGGCACATTTGTATGATTTTCTATGACTGTTCACAGATTGGAAATATTGAAACATTCATGAGGTTTATAAATGTTGAAATCTCCTTGCAAACAATACAACTAAATTTCTGTGTAAACATGGATTCAAGAGTAACTAATTTCGATCTTTGATTGCTCATGAGATAACAGTGCACTAATGCCAACTGTCCCATGGAGAAGTTTGTGGGTACCTTCACTGAAAACCCTCAGGAGACTTCACTCCTCCTCTAGGGATCACCTAGGGGTTGAAAAGGCTTGTTGCATATGCTAAATGCACCTGTGCTTCCTACAAAAGTGGCTCTTTACTTTGTTTTTTATGTTTCTTTGCTCAGGGACTAGCAAAGCTTAGGTTTGGGGGTGTGTTAAGTAGTGAAAAATACCATTTTTCACCCCTAAACATGAGCTTTGAAAGACCCTTGAGAAGACTAAATAAGTGCTTTAGTGTGCATTTTACAGCTAACCAATTAGACAGGTCCAAGTCCGAAAAGCATCCTAAAATGATCAAAAAGCTGACAACTCATGTCAAGCTCAAAGAGGGAGTGAAGAAATAGCCTCAGCAATGGCTAAAAAGGTCCTAAAAGAGCAAGAAAAGACCTGAAGAAGAAGGATCCATTCGCAAAGAAGAAATCAAGTTAAAAGTTCAAATCGCAAAGTAAAAAGTACTTTTCGAAAAGGTCAAAGTTCTGTTCGAATTGATTCTGGAGCTGTAATGAACTACTCGAAAAGAACCATGTTCTGTTCGAATAGTTGAAATTTCCTTTTCGAATAGAAGATCTGGGGAGAAGTCCTTTGCGAAAAGACTTTCTGAAGCCAAATTGCTTTGCGAAAAGAACTTCTGGAGCCAAAACACTTTGCGAAAAGGCACTTAAACTCTACGAAAGGACATTCTGGGGAATTACAGCTTGTTTAAAGGGCATTTCAGTAATCTCTGCACGCGCCCCAATGCATTTAACAGCCCAGGGACATTTCGGAAGATTCCAATCAAGATCCAAAAGCATATTCCAACCCATGTGAGCGCTCAAAGATGAAATCACTTGGCGGGAACTTCTAGAAGCTCAAACAGATTTTTGAATTCCATAACAGAATTGATGCTTCTAGCGCCTGATTGGCTGAACCAGATCAGAGCATTTTCATTGGCCAGAACAGATCTGGATCCCCGTGCTCAACTGCCATTGGGCAATCCAGATCTGAACACTTCTGATTGGTCAATTCAGCCCTGTGCAGGATCAAGGGAAAGCTATAAATAGAGGACTCATTTGCCCAATTGTGGCATCCAGATTTTGAGTTTTCATCTCTGTTTCCCTCCTTCCGGTCAGATAGTCTATCTGTACCCCTTGTAATTTCTTCCTCTGTTTTGCTTTTGAGAGTTGTTGAGAGTGATTTGTAACTCCAAGGAGATCGGATTCAAGACTGCAAGTCCGAGGGCTTTCTAAAGCCGTGCTTTGTAATTGTAATTTTGGATTTTAAAAGGTTGCTGTAATTTGTGTCTTCTCCATTGGAGTCATGTCGAGGGTTCTGAATGTTCACCTTAGTGCATTAGACTTCTTTAGATTCACTCATCCAACTTCCCTTAATTCATTGTCCCTGTGCGAATTAGCGTTGGTAACCTAATTCTAGCAGCACTTACAGTGATGTTCATGTTCTGAACTAAAGAACAGGCCACAACTATTGGATGATCTGTGACCATTGGACAGATCATAGCCATAAGTCTAAACCTATTCCTTAATTCGGATTTATTTCTCTTACATCTGTGCTGGTAGCCAGATGAAGATTGAATCTGCTCTATTGGAATACAGATTCTCCATTAAAATTCAAAGGCTAAAATACATGAAGCTATTATTTCTGCATTTGATTTATTTTAAACACCTCCACAACTCGGATCTGGATCACGTAGTTAGTTCTTTTCTTTATTTGCTTTTAGTTAAACGTGACAAAACCCAACACTCTCTCTTTATCTGCTTTCTAGATAATTATAGAGCCAGATCTGGTAGCACAGATCTGGAGGTTTATCTCTCATTTTAGACAAATTCTCTGTGGACGATCTTTAATATACTCACTTTTAAAACTTGCTACAATTGGCCCTGATCTTGCAGGCTATTGTTAGCCCTCAATGTGCTGATATCTCTTTCATAATTTAAAATTATGTAACTTAATATTCATTAATTCGTCATTCAAAACACACATAAATCAGGCACATGTGGAGCAACAACAAGTTTTTGGCGCCGCTGCCGGGGAATTTGTTCTAAAATTGGTAGACCTAAGTTTTTTTTTTTTTAATTTTATAGATTTGATTTTCATTTTAGTTTTTGCTTTAAACCTGCACTTTGTATTCCAAGTGCTTGATTAAATGTCTACTGCAGTTTTGTATAGAAAACCTATTTTACTGCAGCAGAATTTTTTTATTTTTTTTTATTTTTCTAAGTTTTTATTCTTTGCCTTCTAGTTGTTTGAATAAATGCTGCCACTCTTTTGTCTTTTTGTCAAATTTGGGCAGTAGCCTGAGTTTTTCTTTTTATTTTTGTCAATATACTGGAATAAGGTACTGCTGCAGTTTTTGGATTTTTGCAGATCTGGAGCAGCCGTCCAACAAGGAGCATCTGGACTAAAGCTGGAGCAGATCTGCTGGAGTTTGCATCCTCTTCTCCTTTGCATTCATTTTCTATTTTTAAATACTTGAGAACCAGCAGTTCTGTTGTGTTTATTGTTTGTTCTGATTATAATTTCTGCTGTCTTTTAGGCATGCTGATTTTTTTTTTACAAAACCAAATACAAAATAAAAGAAAATGAAAACACAAATAGAAAATCTCTTAGTTGTTTCTCATTATTTTCAGCAGTAGTAAATAAGGGCTCTTGTTGAGCCTGGGCTGATCCAAAACAAGTAAAAAATAAAAAAAATAGAAAATTATAAAAATAAAAAATATATATATATCTTTCGTATGGGCTGTTTTTCTCCATTTGCATCCACTTTTCCCATCTGGACCTGCTGAGATCAATTTTTTTATTTTTAGGAATCATGTAGGATAATGAGTAGTGGATCATAGGCTGTTTTGAATATTCAATGGACTCACTGATTTTATTTTCCTTCAAGATTTCTTCATCATAAATGGGTCTCAGCTGTGTATGAACTCTGTTTTTAATATGTGCTCCCATGCTTCATTATTATTATTTTTTTTTTTCATACACATCATCAACAAAGGGGTCAGTCTTATGAATCTTGCTTTTCACTGTATTCCTGCTAATCATTTTTTCACTCAGATTCATAAGTATCTCAGGCTTTTGGCCTTAGATTTTCTGTTTGGGCTTAGGATGTATCATTTTTTCTCTTTGGGCTTAGGATGTATCCTTTAGATTTTCAAATTCTGTTTTTAGGAATTTTAGTATTCTGTTTTTAGATTTTCAAATTCTGTTTTTAGGAATTGTAGTTTCAAATTCTGTTTTTAGGAATGTTAGTTTCAAATTCTGTTTTTAGGAATTTTAGTTTCAAATTCTGTTTTTAGATTTTCAAATTCTGTTTTTAGGAATTTTAGTATTCTGTTTTTAGATTTTTAAATTCTGTTTTTAGGAATTTTAGTATTCTGTTTTTAGGAATGTTAGTTTCAAATTCTGTTTTTAGATTTTCAAATTCTGTTTTTAGGAATTTTAGTATTCTGTTTTTAGGAATTTTAGTTTCAAATTCTGTTTTTAGGAATTTTAGTTTCAAATTCTGTTTTTAGAAATTTTAGTTTCAAATTCTGTTTTTAGATCGCTGATTTTTTTTTTTTCTTTCTTAGGTTAATGTGTCCTAGTTTTACTAGTTTTCGTCATTTTTTTTGTGAGTATAGTTAGTTTCTAACTTTGTTTTCCTATTTTGCATTCACAAATTCTGTTTTTGTATCAACACTTTTCTAATTTTTTTTAAACTTTGTATGCAGTCCCTTACCTTGTTTTTACTGTTTCTCTATTATTAGCATTAGTTTCCTTCCATTTGCATAGCAATCCTGCTATTTTTTTTTATTTTTTTTTCTTGTATTTGTATATCATGTTTTCCATTTCCTTGCTCATATATTCAATTTTACATTTTTATTTTTCTGCTGCATATAGTTTAGATTTTTTCTGTTCTTAGTTTTTCTTTCTTCTTTTATCCTGCTGCCCCTGCTGCTGAACCCATAGCACCTGAGCCAGAGCTAGTTCTTGCTGCTGAGCATGACAGAGAACCAAGCCCTGAAAGTGTGGGTGGGCATGCTGCAGAAGTGGAAATTGCTGTGGCCCCTCAACCAGCCCCTACCAGTTTACAAGCCCAACTCCCTGTGGTGACCAGCTCTTTAGCTGCACCACTTGCTGCACTTAGTCCACACAGTCCTGAGGTAGCCAGCTCTTCAGCTGCACCTCCTACAGCCACAGATGGCCTGGTTCCCTATTCCTCCACAGCCTCCCCAATCCCCTCTAGGCTAATCTCCCCCACACCTGCTCCCTACACCCAGATCCTCACCTACCTCCAAAATATCCAAGCCCAGCTCCAAACAAATGCAGACAATCAGTCTGCTACATTGGAGCTCATCCAGTCGTTAACTGCCCCATTACCACCTACCCCCATTACCCCTGCTCTCCATTTTGCCTCACAGGCAACCCAAACAGACCCAGAAGTCCTAGTGCTTCCCCCCTCCACTACCACCCAGACTACCCAAACCACCCCTGAACTACCTATGGCCTCACTTCCCCTTGTTGCTGAGTTAGCTACCCAAACAGACCCCCCTCTATCACCACCTCTGTCTGCTAACTTAACTACCCAAAACACAACCTTCCCCTCCACCTTCCCCCGCCCCTCTCCCTTAATCCCAGTCCCCCCTCTGTCTTTAATTTTCTTTTTCTTCTCTGTAATGTTTCTAGTCAATAAATTTTGCTTTCTCCAATGCTCACTGTCATGTTTTACTTTCTGCTGTTTATGATTTCCTTCATGTTTTTCCTGAATAATGGGACCATGCCACCTTTGAACCAGTGAGGACACTGCTCCTCATAGGTTTGGGGGTGTGGCAGACAGATCCTGCCCTCGGGACAGTCAGCATAAAGGCAGAAAAATCACCTAAGTAAGCAGGAAAGAGTTTAATGTACTTAAGAATCAAGTTAACTAGGAAATTTTTAAATATTCTTTGCAAAAATTTAGACATTCTAAACCTTGCGATAGTCTACATTTCCATGATGATTACACCATAAAAACATACTGGTATCAGCACGTAGTAAGTCAAAAGGAAGAGAAAAAGGTAAAGATATACTTAAAAGCTCAAGAAAAAACCATAACCAGTGAGAATTGAGCCCATATATTTTCCATCTCTGTTGAAGAGTGACTGAGGCAATTTTTTCTGATTCAAAGGATTGGCTGAGGCATTAGATCCACTAGAAGTTAGGAAACTCCAAATTGAAACAAGTGACAGCACTCATGAGACTGAAGAAAAGATCAAGGCCTTCTTTGGACAGCCTGAACCTAACAGAACCAACCAAGAAAAATCTGCCCCTGTTTGTACCCCATTTGAGCTGTAAATCCTACAATCCTTCATCAAAAATACCCAAAAGTACTTGCACCTGAACCTATGGAACCAATTCAGCCTTCCCTCACTCTAAGAATTCAGGAGGTAAAGGAGAAAGAACTGAAGATGGACCATTTCTGGGCAACATCAAGAAAATGAAGAGAAAATACCTCAAAAACAGGCAATATGGTGACTGAGAAAAGAAGAGACAAACAATATGAAAAAGTTGCAAGCAAAAAGGCAAAAAAGGGACCTTATGTTGAAAAATGCAAGATCAAAGAAAGAACTGATCACTGTGAATGTGAGAATCTCAAAAAGAAAAGAAAGAAGCTAAACTCAAAAGGTGGAGTCATGAACCATCTCCTGCACTTCCTGAGTTCTCAAATTCAAACCCCTGTTCAAACTGCCTTTCCTTGAAACTTCACTCCATAAGCCATACAAACAAACCTAGATTAAAAGTCCTTGTGATCCAAAGTTGAGTGAGCTGTCATGTAGAGATAAGAAGTTCCCCAATCTATGGTGAGGAGATGTCAATGATGCCAGTACCTGAGAAACAGGCCTATGCTCATGCTTACAGATCCATTTGGGAGATGTAACTGCTCTTGAGCTTGAGTGAAAACGAACCCCTCAACAAAAACACTGATGAGAGTATACCCTGGTGAGTGTTTGGGTTGGAACTTGAGCACATTAAGTATGACTTATAACCTAATTTTTATCCATAGGATGAGCTTACTGCTGGCACATTTGTATGATTTTCTATGACTGTTCACAGATTGGAAATATTGAAACATTCATGAGGTTTATAAATGTTGAAATCTCCTTGCAAACAATACAACTAAATTTCTGTGTAAACATGGATTCAAGAGTAACTAATTTCGATCTTTGATTGCTCATGAGATAACAGTGCACTAATGCCAACTGTCCCATGGAGAAGTTTGTGGGTACCTTCACTGAAAACCCTCAGGAGACTTCACTCCTCCTCTAGGGATCACCTAGGGGTTGAAAAGGCTTGTTGCATATGCTAAATGCACCTGTGCTTCCTACAAAAGTGGCTCTTTACTTTGTTTTTTATGTTTCTTTGCTCAGGGACTAGCAAAGCTTAGGTTTGGGGGTGTGTTAAGTAGTGAAAAATACCATTTTTCACCCCTAAACATGAGCTTTGAAAGACCCTTGAGAAGACTAAATAAGTGCTTTAGTGTGCATTTTACAGCTAACCAATTAGACAGGTCCAAGTCCGAAAAGCATCCTAAAATGATCAAAAAGCTGACAACTCATGTCAAGCTCAAAGAGGGAGTGAAGAAATAGCCTCAGCAATGGCTAAAAAGGTCCTAAAAGAGCAAGAAAAGACCTGAAGAAGAAGAAGGATCCATTCGCAAAGAAGAAATCAAGTTAAAAGTTCAAATCGCAAAGTAAAAAGTACTTTTCGAAAAGGTCAAAGTTCTGTTCGAATTGATTCTGGAGCTGTAATGAACTACTCGAAAAGAACCATGTTCTGTTCGAATAGTTGAAATTTCCTTTTCGAATAGAAGATCTGGGGAGAAGTCCTTTGCGAAAAGACTTTCTGAAGCCAAATTGCTTTGCGAAAAGAACTTCTGGAGCCAAAACACTTTGCGAAAAGGCACTTAAACTCTACGAAAGGACATTCTGGGGAATTACAGCTTGTTTAAAGGGCATTTCAGTAATCTCTGCACGCGCCCCAATGCATTTAACAGCCCAGGGACATTTCGAAAGATTCCAATCAAGATCCAAAAGCATATTCCAACCCATGTGAGCGCTCAAAGATGAAATCACTTGGCGGGAACTTCTAGAAGCTCAAACAGATTTTTGAATTCCATAACAGAATTGATGCTTCTAGCGCCTGATTGGCTGAACCAGATCAGAGCATTTTCATTGGCCAGAACAGATCTGGATCCCCGTGCTCAACTGCCATTGGGCAATCCAGATCTGAACACTTCTGATTGGTCAATTCAGCCCTGTGCAGGATCAAGGGAAAGCTATAAATAGAGAAGACATTTGCCCAATTGTGGCATCCAGATTTTGAGTTTTCATCTCTGTTTCCCTCCTTCCGGTCAGATAGTCTATCTGTACCCCTTGTAATTTCTTCCTCTGTTTTGCTTTTGAGAGTTGTTGAGAGTGATTTGTAACTCCAAGGAGATCGGATTCAAGACTGCAAGTCCGAGGGCTTTCTAAAGCCGTGCTTTGTAATTGTAATTTTGGATTTTAAAAGGTTGCTGTAATTTGTGTCTTCTCCATTGGAGTCATGTCGAGGGTTCTGAATGTTCACCTTAGTGCATTAGACTTCTTTAGATTCACTCACCCGCATCCAACTTCCCTTAATTCATTGTCCCTGTGCGAATTAGCGTTGGTAACCTAATTCTAGCAGCACTTACAGTGATGTTCATGTTCTGAACTAAAGAACAGGCCACAACTATTGGATGATCTGTGACCATTGGACAGATCATAGCCATAAGTCTAAACCTATTCCTTAATTCAGATTTATTTCTCTTACATCTGTGCTGGTAGCCAGATGAAGATTGAATCTGCTCTATTGGAATACAGATTCTCCATTAAAATTCAAAGGCTAAAATACATGAAGCTATTATTTCTGCATTTGTTTTATTTTAAACACCTCCACAACTCGGATCTGGATCACGTAGTTAGTTCTTTTCTTTATTTGCTTTTAGTTAAACGTGACAAAACCCAACACTCTCTTTTTATCTGCTTTCTAGATAATTATAGAGCCAGATCTGGTAGCACAGATCTGGAGGTCTATCTCATATTTCAGACAAATTCTCTGTGGACGATCTTTAATATACTCACTTTTAAAACTTGCTACAATTGGCCCTGATCTTGCAGGCTATTGTTAGCCCTCAATGTGCTGATATCTCTTTCATAATTTAAAATTATGTAACTTAATATTCATTAATTCGTCATTCAAAACACACATAAATCAGGCACATGTGGAGCAACAACAAGTTTTTGGCGCCGCTGCCGGGGAATTTGTTCTAAAATTGGTAGACCTAAGTTTTTTTTTTTTTAATTTTATAGATTTGATTTTCATTTTAGTTTTTGCTTTAAACCTGCACTTTGTATTCCAAGTGCTTGATTAAATGTCTACTGCAGTTTTGTATAGAAAACCTATTTTACTGCAGCAGAATTTTTTTATTTTTTTTTATTTTTCTAAGTTTTTATTCTTTGCCTTCTAGTTGTTTGAATAAATGCTGCTGCCACTCTTTTGTCTTTTTGTCAAATTTGGGCAGTAGCCTGAGTTTTTCTTTTTATTTTTGTCAATATACTGGAATAAGGTACTGCTGCAGTTTTTGGATTTTTGCAGATCTGGAGCAGCCGTCCAACAAGGAGCATCTGGACTAAAGCTGGAGCAGATCTGCTGGAGTTTGCATCCTCTTCTCCTTTGCATTCATTTTCTATTTTTAAATACTTGAGAACCAGCAGTTCTGTTGTGTTTATTGTTTGTTCTGATTATAATTTCTGCTGTCTTTTAGGCATGCTGATTTTTTTTTTACAAAACCAAATACAAAATAAAAGAAAATGAAAACACAAATAGAAAATCTCTTAGTTGTTTCTCATTATTTTCAGCAGTAGTAAATAAGGGCTCTTGTTGAGCCTGGGCTGATCCAAAACAAGTAAAAAATAAAAAAAATAGAAAATTATAAAAATAAAAAATATATATATATATCTTTCGTATGGGCTGTTTTTCTCCATTTGCATCCACTTTTCCCATCTGGACCTGCTGAGATCAATTTTTTTATTTTTAGGAATCATGTAGGATAATGAGTAGTGGATCATAGGCTGTTTTGAATATTCAATGGACTCACTGATTTTATTTTCCTTCAAGATTTCTTCATCATAAATGGGTCTCAGCTGTGTATGAACTCTGTTTTTAATATGTGCTCCCATGCTTCATTATTTTTTTATTTTTTTTTCATACACATCATCAACAAAGGGGTCAGTCTTATGAATCTTGCTTTTCACTGTATTCCTGCTAATCATTTTTTCACTCAGATTCATAAGTATCTCAGGCTTTTGGCCTTAGATTTTCTGTTTGGGCTTAGGATGTATCATTTTTTCTCTTTGGGCTTAGGATGTATCCTTTAGATTTTCAAATTCTGTTTTTAGGAATTTTAGTATTCTGTTTTTAGATTTTCAAATTCTGTTTTTAGGAATTGTAGTTTCAAATTCTGTTTTTAGGAATGTTAGTTTCAAATTCTGTTTTTAGGAATTTTAGTTTCAAATTCTGTTTTTAGATTTTCAAATTCTGTTTTTAGGAATTTTAGTATTCTGTTTTTAGATTTTTAAATTCTGTTTTTAGGAATTTTAGTATTCTGTTTTTAGGAATGTTAGTTTCAAATTCTGTTTTTAGATTTTCAAATTCTGTTTTTAGGAATTTTAGTATTCTGTTTTTAGATTTTCAAATTCTGTTTTTAGGAATTTTAGTTTCAAATTCTGTTTTTAGGAATTTTAGTTTCAAATTCTGTTTTTAGAAATTTTAGTTTCAAATTCTGTTTTTAGATCGCTGATTTTTTTTTTTTCTTTCTTAGGTTAATGTGTCCTAGTTTTACTA
The DNA here is from genome assembly GCA_021018995.1 of Chloranthus sessilifolius. Taxonomy (NCBI): domain Eukaryota; kingdom Viridiplantae; phylum Streptophyta; class Magnoliopsida; order Chloranthales; family Chloranthaceae; genus Chloranthus; species Chloranthus sessilifolius. Next base: position 3,389,143 of record CM037592.1, read on the forward strand.
GTTTTCGTCATTTTTTTTGTGAGTATAGTTAGTTTCTAACTTTGTTTTCCTATTTTGCATTCACAAATTCTGTTTTTGTATCAACACTTTTCTAATTTTTTTTAAACTTTGTATGCAGTCCCTTACCTTGTTTTTACTGTTTCTCTATTATTAGCATTAGTTTCCTTCCATTTGCATAGCAATCCTGCTATTTTTTTTTATTTTTTTTTCTTGTATTTGTATATCATGTTTTCCATTTCCTTGCTCATATATTCAATTTTACATTTTTATTTTTCTGCTGCATATAGTTTAGATTTTTTCTGTTCTTAGTTTTTCTTTCTTCTTTTATCCTGCTGCCCCTGCTGCTGAACCCATAGCACCTGAGCCAGAGCTAGTTCTTGCTGCTGAGCATGACAGAGAACCAAGCCCTGAAAGTGTGGGTGGGCATGCTGCAGAAGTGGAAATTGCTGTGGCCCCTCAACCAGCCCCTGAGCCTCAGCCAGCCCCTACCAGTTTACAAGCCCAACTCCCTGTGGTGACCAGCTCTTTAGCTGCACCACTTGCTGCACTTAGTCCACACAGTCCTGAGGTAGCCAGCTCTTCAGCTGCACCTCCTACAGCCACAGATGGCCTGGTTCCCTATTCCTCCACACCCTCCCCAATCCCCTCTAGGCCAATCTCCCCCACACCTGCTCCCTACACCCAGATCCTCACCTACCTCCAAAATATCCAAGCCCAGCTCCAAACAAATGCAGACAATCAGTCTGCTACATAGGAGCTCATCCAGTCGTTAACTGCCCCATTACCACCTACCCCCATTACCCCTGCTCTCCATTTTGCCTCACAGGCAACCCAAACAGACCCAGAAGTCCTAGTGCTTCCCCCCTCCACTACCACCCAGACTACCCAAACCACCCCTGAACTACCTATGGCCTCACTTCCCCTTGTTGCTGAGTTAGCTACCCAAACAGACCCCCCTCTATCACCACCTCTGTCTGCTAACTTAACTACCCAAAACACAACCTTCCCCTCCACCTTCCCCCGCCCCTCTCCCTTAATCCCAGTCCCCCCTCTGTCTTTAATTTTCTTTTTCTTCTCTGTAATGTTTCTAGTCAATAAATTTTGCTTTCTCCAATGCTCACTGTCATGTTTTACTTTCTGCTGTTTATGATTTCCTTCATGTTTTTCCTGAATAATGGGACCATGCCACCTTTGAACCAGTGAGGACACTGCTCCTCATAGGTTTGGGGGTGTGGCAGACAGATCCTGCCCTCGGGACAGTCAGCATAAAGGCAGAAAAATCACCTAAGTAAGCAGGAAAGAATTTAATGTACTTAAGAATCAAGTTAACTAGGAAATTTTTAAATATTCTTTGCAAAAATTTAGACATTCTAAACCTTGCGATAGTCTACATTTCCATGATGATTACACCATAAAAACATACTGGTATCAGCACGTAGTAAGTCAAAAGGAAGAGAAAAAGGTAAAGATATACTTAAAAGCTCAAGAAAAAACCATAACCAGTGAGAATTGAGCCCATATATTTTCCATCTCTGTTGAAGAGTGACTGAGGCAATTTTTTCTGATTCAAAGGATTGGCTGAGGCATTAGATCCACTAGAAGTTAGGAAACTCCAAATTGAAACAAGTGACAGCACTCATGAGACTGAAGAAAAGATCAAGGCCTTCTTTGGACAGCCTGAACCTAACAGAACCAACCAAGAAAAATCTGCCCCTGTTTGTACCCCATTTGAGCTGTAAATCCTACAATCCTTCATCAAAAATACCCAAAAGTACTTGCACCTGAACCTATGGAACCAATTCAGCCTTCCCTCACTCTAAGAATTCAGGAGGTAAAGGAGAAAGAACTGAAGATGGACCATTTCTGGGCAACATCAAGAAAATGAAGAGAAAATACCTCAAAAACAGGCAATATGGTGACTGAGAAAAGAAGAGACAAACAATATGAAAAAGTTGCAAGCAAAAAGGCAAAAAAGGGACCTTATGTTAAAAAAAAAAATGCAAGATCAAAGAAAGAACTGATCACTGTGAATGTGAGAATCTCGAAAAGAAGAAGAAAGAAGCTAAACTCAAAAAGGTGGAGTCATGAACCATCTCCTGCACTTCCTGAGTTCTCAAATTCAAACCCCTGTTCAAACTGCCTTTCCTTGAAACTTCACTCCATAAGCCATACAAACAAACCTAGATTAAAAGTCCTTGTGATCCAAAGTTGAGTGAGCTGTCATGTAGAGATAAGAAGTTCCCCAATCTATGGTGAGGAGATGTCAATGATGCCAGTACCTGAGAAACAGGCCTATGCTCATGGTTACAGATCCATTTGGGAGATGTAACTGCTCTTGAGCTTGAGTGAAAACGAACCCCTCAACAAAAACACTGATGAGAGTATACCCTGGTGAGTGTTTGGGTTGGAACTTGAGCACATTAAGCATGACTTATAACCTAATTTTTATCCATAGGATGAGCTTACTGCTGGCACATTTGTATGATTTTCTATGACTGTTCACAGATTGGAAATATTGAAACATTCATGAGGTTTATAAATGTTGAAATCTCCTTGCAAACAATACAACTAAATTTCTGTGTAAACATGGATTCAAGAGTAACTAATTTCGATCTTTGATTGCTCATGAGATAACAGTGCACTAATGCCAACTGTCCCATGGAGAAGTTTGTGGGTACCTTCACTGAAAACCCTCAGGAGACTTCACTCCTCCTCTAGGGATCACCTAGGGGTTGAAAAGGCTTGTTGCATATGCTAAATGCACCTGTGCTTCCTACAAAAGTGGCTCTTTACTTTGTTTTTTATGTTTCTTTGCTCAGGGACTAGCAAAGCTTAGGTTTGGGGGTGTGTTAAGTAGTGAAAAATACCATTTTTCACCCCTAAACATGAGCTTCGCAAGACCCTTGAGAAGACTAAATAAGTGCTTTAGTGTGCATTTTACAGCTAACCAATTAGACAGGTCCAAGTCCGAAAAGCATCCTAAAATGATCAAAAAGCTGACAACTCATGTCAAGCTCAAAGAGGGAGTGAAGAAATAGCCTCAGCAATGGCTAAAAAGGTCCTAAAAGAGCAAGAAAAGACCTGAAGAAGAAGAAGGATCCATTCGCAAAGAAGAAATCAAGTTAAAAGTTCAAATCGCAAAGTAAAAAGTACTTTTCGAAAAGGTCAAAGTTCTGTTCGAATTGATTCTGGAGCTGTAATGAACTACTCGAAAGGAACCATGTTCTGTTCGAATAGTTGAAATTTCCTTTTCGAATAGAAGATCTGGGGAGAAGTCCTTTGCGAAAAGACTTTCTGAAGCCAAATTGCTTTGCGAAAAGAACTTCTGGAGCCAAAACACTTTGCGAAAAGGCACTTAAACTCTACGAAAGGACATTCTGGGGAATTACAGCTTGTTTAAAGGGCATTTCAGTAATCTCTGCACGCGCCCCAATGCATTTAACAGCCCAGGGACATTTCGGAAGATTCCAATCAAGATCCAAAAGCATATTCCAACCCATGTGAGCGCTCAAAGATGAAATCACTTGGCGGGAACTTCTAGAAGCTCAAACAGATTTTTGAATTCCATAACAGAATTGATGCTTCTAGCGCCTGATTGGCTGAACCAGATCAGAGCATTTTCATTGGCCAGAACAGATCTGGATCCCCGTGCTCAACTGCCATTGGGCAATCCAGATCTGAACACTTCTGATTGGTCAATTCAGCCCTGTGCAGGATCAAGGGAAAGCTATAAATAGAGAAGACATTTGCCCAATTGTGGCATCCAGATTTTGAGTTTTCATCTCTGTTTCCCTCCTTCCGGTCAGATAGTCTATCTGTACCCCTTGTAATTTCTTCCTCTGTTTTGCTTTTGAGAGTTGTTGAGAGAGATTTGTAACTCCAAGGAGATCGGATTCAAGACTGCAAGTCCGAGGGCTTTCTAAAGCCGTGCTTTGTAATTGTAATTTTGGATTTTAAAAGGTTGCTGTAATTTGTGTCTTCTCCATTGGAGTCATGTCGAGGGTTCTGAATGTTCACCTTAGTGCATTAGACTTCTTTAGATTCACTCACCCGCATCCAACTTCCCTTAATTCATTGTCCCTCTGCGAATTAGCGTTGGTAACCTAATTCTAGCAGCACTTACAGTGATGTTCATGTTCTGAACTAAAGAACAGGCCACAACTATTGGATGATCTGTGACCATTGGACAGATCATAGCCATAAGTCTAAACCTATTCCTTAATTCAGATTTATTTCTCTTACATCTGTGCTGGTAGCCAGATGAAGATTGAATCTGCTCTATTGGAATACAGATTCTCCATTAAAATTCAAAGGCTAAAATACATGAAGCTATTATTTCTGCATTTGTTTTATTTTAAACACCTCCACAACTCGGATCTGGATCACGTAGTTAGTTCTTTTCTTTATTTGCTTTTAGTTAAACGTGACAAAACCCAACACTCTCTTTTTATCTGCTTTCTAGATAATTATAGAGCCAGATCTGGTAGCACAGATCTGGAGGTCTATCTCATATTTCAGACAAATTCTCTGTGGACGATCTTTAATATACTCACTTTTAAAACTTGCTACAATTGGCCCTGATCTTGCAGGCTATTGTTAGCCCTCAATGTGCTGATATCTCTTTCATAATTTAAAATTATGTAACTTAATATTCATTAATTCGTCATTCAAAACACACATAAATCAGGCACATGTGGAGCAACAACAAGTTTTTGGCGCCGTTGCCGGGGAATTTGTTCTAAAATTGGTAGACCTAAGTTTTTTAATTTTATAGATTTGATTTTCATTTTAGTTTTTGCTTTAAACCTGCACTTTGTATTCCAAGTGCTTGATTAAATGTCTACTGCAGTTTTGTATAGAAAACCTATTTTACTGCAGCAGAATTTTTTTTTATTTTTTTATTTTTCTAAGTTTTTATTCTTTGCCTTCTAGTTGTTTGAATAAATGCTGCTGCCACTCTTTTGTCTTTTTGTCAAATTTGGGCAGTAGCCTGAGTTTTTCTTTTTATTTTTGTCAATATACTGGAATAAGGTACTGCTGCAGTTTTTGGATTTTTGCAGATCTGGAGCAGCCGTCCAACAAGGAGCATCTGGACTAAAGCTGGAGCAGATCTGCTGGAGTTTGCATCCTCTTCTCCTTTGCATTCATTTTCTATTTTTAAATACTTGAGAACCAGCAGTTCTGTTGTGTTTATTGTTTGTTCTGATTATAATTTCTGCTGTCTTTTAGGCATGCTGATTTTTTTTTTACAAAACCAAATACAAAATAAAAGAAAATGAAAACACAAATAGAAAATCTCTTAGTTGTTTCTCATTATTTTCAGCAGTAGTAAATAAGGGCTCTTGTTGAGCCTGGGCTGATCCAAAACAAGTAAAAAATAAAAAAAATAGAAAATTATAAAAATAAAAAATATATATATATATATCTTTCGTATGGGCTGTTTTTCTCCATTTGCATCCACTTTTCCCATCTGGACCTGCTGAGATCAATTTTTTTATTTTTAGGAATCATGTAGGATAATGAGTAGTGGATCATAGGCTGTTTTGAATATTCAATGGACTCACTGATTTTATTTTCCTTCAAGATTTCTTCATCATAAATGGGTCTCAGCTGTGTATGAACTCTGTTTTTAATATGTGCTCCCATGCTTCATTATTTTTTTTTTTTTTTTTCATACACATCATCAACAAAGGGGTCAGTCTTATGAATCTTGCTTTTCACTGTATTCCTGCTAATCATTTTTTCACTCAGATTCATAAGTATCTCAGGCTTTTGGCCTTAGATTTTCTGTTTGGGCTTAGGATGTATCATTTTTTCTCTTTGGGCTTAGGATGTATCCTTTAGATTTTCAAATTCTGTTTTTAGGAATTTTAGTATTCTGTTTTTAGATTTTCAAATTCTGTTTTTAGGAATTGTAGTTTCAAATTCTGTTTTTAGGAATGTTAGTTTCAAATTCTGTTTTTAGGAATTTTAGTTTCAAATTCTGTTTTTAGATTTTCAAATTCTGTTTTTAGGAATTTTAGTATTCTGTTTTTAGATTTTTAAATTCTGTTTTTAGGAATTTTAGTATTCTGTTTTTAGGAATGTTAGTTTCAAATTCTGTTTTTAGATTTTCAAATTCTGTTTTTAGGAATTTTAGTATTCTGTTTTTAGATTTTCAAATTCTGTTTTTAGGAATTTTAGTTTCAAATTCTGTTTTTAGATCGCTGATTTTTTTTTTTTCTTTCTTAGGTTAATGTGTCCTAGTTTTACTAGTTTTCGTCATTTTTTTTGTGAGTATAGTTAGTTTCTAACTTTGTTTTCCTATTTTGCATTCACAAATTCTGTTTTTGTATCAACACTTTTCTAATTTTTTTTAAACTTTGTATGCAGTCCCTTACCTTGTTTTTACTGTTTCTCTATTATTAGCATTAGTTTCCTTCCATTTGCATAGCAATCCTGCTATTTTTTTTTTTTTCTTGTATTTGTATATCATGTTTTCCATTTCCTTGCTCATATATTCAATTTTACATTTTTATTTTTCTGCTGCATATAGTTTAGATTTTTTCTGTTCTTAGTTTTTCTTTCTTCTTTTATCCTGCTGCCCCTGCTGCTGAACCCATAGCACCTGAGCCAGAGCTAGTTCTTGCTGCTGAGCATGACAGAGAACCAAGCCCTGAAAGTGTGGGTGGGCATGCTGCAGAAGTGGAAATTGCTGTGGCCCCTCAACCAGCCCCTGAGCCTCAGCCAGCCCCTACCAGTTTACAAGCCCAACTCCCTGTGGTGACCAGCTCTTTAGCTGCACCACTTGCTGCACTTAGTCCACACAGTCCTGAGGTAGCCAGCTCTTCAGCTGCACCTCCTACAGCCACAGATGGCCTGGTTCCCTATTCCTCCACACCTCCCCAATCCCTCTAGGCTAATCTCCCCCACACCTGCTCCCTACACCCAGATCCTCACCTACCTCCAAAATATCCAAGCCCAGCTCCAAACAAATGCAGACAATCAGTCTGCTACATTGGAGCTCATCCAGTCGTTAACTGCCCCATTACCACCTACCCCCATTACCCCTGCTCTCCATTTTGCCTCACAGGCAACCCAAACAGACCCAGAAGTCCTAGTGCTTCCCCCCTCCACTACCACCCAGACTACCCAAACCACCCCTGAACTACCTATGGCCTCACTTCCCCTTGTTGCTGAGTTAGCTACCCAAACAGACCCCCCTCTATCACCACCTCTGTCTGCTAACTTAACTACCCAAAACACAACCTTCCCCTCCACCTTCCCCGCCCTCTCCCTTAATCCCAGTCCCCCTCTGTCTTTAATTTTCTTTTTCTTCTGTAATGTTTCTAGTCAATAAATTTTGCTTTCTCCAATGCTCACTGTCATGTTTTACTTTCTGCTGTTTATGATTTCCTTCATGTTTTTCCTGAATAATGGGACCATGCCACCTTTGAACCAGTGAGGACACTGCTCCTCATAAGATTGGGGGTGTGGCAGACAGATCCTGCCCTCGGGACAGTCAGCATAAAGGCAAAAAAATCACCTAAGTAAGCAGGAAAGAATTTAATGTACTTAAGAATCAAGTTAACTAGGAAATTTTTAAATATTCTTTGCAAAAATTTAGACATTCTAAACCTTGCGATATTCTACATTTCCATGATGATTACACCATAAAAACATACTGGTATCAGCACGTAGTAAGTCAAAAGGAAGAGAAAAAGGTAAAGATATACTTAAAAGCTCAAGGAAAAACCATAACCAGTGAGAATTGAGCTCATATATTTTCCATCTCTGTTGAAGAGTGACTGAGGCAATTTTTTTTTCTGATTCAAAAGATTGGCTGAGGCATTAGATCCACTAGAAGTTAGGAAACTCCAAATTGAAACAAGTGACAGCACTCATGAGACTGAAGAAAAGATCAAGGCCTTCTTTGGACAGCCTGAACCTAACAGAACCAACCAAGAAAAATCTGCCCCTGTTTGTACCCCATTTGAGCTGTAAATCCTACAATTCTTCATCAAAATATCCAAAAGTACTTGCACCTGAACCTATGGAACCAATTCAGCCTTCCCTCACTCTGAGAATTCAGGAGGTAAAGGAGAAAGAACTGAAGATGGACCATTTCTAGGCAATATCAAGAAAATGAAGAGAAAATACCTCAAAAACAGGCAATATGGTGACTGAGAAAGGAAGAGACAAACAATGTGAAAAAGTTGCAAGCAAAAAGGCAAAAAAGGGACCTTATGTTGAAAAATGCAAGATCAAAGAAAGAACTGATCACTGTGAATGTGAGAATCTCAAAAAGAAGAAGAAAGAAGCTAAACTCAAAAAGGTGGAGTCATGAACCATCTCCTGCACTTCCTGAGTTCTCAAATTCAAACCCCTGTTCAAACTGCCTTTCCTTGAAACTTCACTCCATAAGCCATACAAACAAACCTAGATTAAAAGCCCTTGTGATCCAAAGTTGAGTGAGCTGTCATGTGGAGATAAGAAGTGACCCAATCTATGGTGAGGAGATGTCAATGATGCCAGTACCTGAGAAACAGGCCTATGCTCATGCTTACAGATCCATTTGGGAGATGTAACTGCTCTTGAGCTTGAGTGAAAACGAACCCCTCAACAAAAACACTGATGAGAGTATACCCTGGTGAGTGTTTGGGTTGGAACTTGAGCACCTTAAGTATGACTTATAACCTAATTTTTATCCATAGGATGAGCTTACTGCTGGCACATTTGTATGATTTTCTATGACTGTTCACAGATTGGAAATATTGAAACATTCATGAGGTTTATAAATGTTGAAATCTCCTTGCAAACAATACAACTAAATTTCTGTGTAAACATGGATTCAAGAGTAACTAATTTCGATCTTTGATTGCTCATGAGATAACAGTGCACTAATGCCAACTGTCCCATGGAGAAGTTTGTGGGTACCTTCACTGAAAACCCTCAGGAGACTTCACTCCTCCTCTAGGGATCACCTAGGGGTTTAAAAGGCTTGTTGCATATGCTAAATGCACCTGTGCTTCCTACAAAAGTGGCTCTTTACTTTGTTTTTTATGTTTCTGTGTTTTATGTCTCCTTGTTTTTATGTTTCTTTGCTCAGGGACTAGCAAAGCTTAGGTTTGGGGGTGTTAAGTAGTGAAAAATACCATTTTTCACCCCTAAACATGAGCTTTGAAAGACCCTTGAGAAGACTAAATAAGTGCTTTAGTGTGCATTTTACAGCTAACCAATTAGACAGGTCCAAGTCCGAAAAGCATCCTAAAATGATCAAAAAGCTGACAATTCATGTCAAGCTAAAAAAGGGAGTGAAGAAATAGCCTCAGCAGTGGTTAAAAAGGACTGAAAAGAAAAAGCAAAGACCTGAAGAAGAAAAAGGATCCATTCGCAAAGAAGAATGGAAGCTAAAGCTCAATTCGCAAAGTAAAAAGTACTTTTCGAAAAGGTCAAAGTTCTGTTCGAATTGATTCTGGAGCTGTAATGAACTACTCGAAAAGAACCATGTTCTGTTCGAATAGTTGAAATTTCCTTTTCGAATAGAAGATCTGGGGAGAAGTCCTTTGCGAAAAGACTTTCTGAAGCCAAATTGCTTTGCGAAAAGAACTTCTGGAGCCAAAACACTTTGCGAAAAGGCACTTAAACTCTACGAAAGGACATTCTGGGGAATTACAGCTTGTTTAAAGGGCATTTCAGTAATCTCTGCACGCGCCCCAATGCATTTAACAGCCCAGGGACATTTCGGAAGATTCCAATCAAGATCCAAAAGCATATTCCAACCCATGTGAGCGCTCAAAGATGAAATCACTTGGCGGGAACTTCTAGAAGCTCAAACAGATTTTTGAATTCCATAACAGAATTGATGCTTCTAGCGCCTGATTGGCTGAACCAGATCAGAGCATTTTCATTGGCCAGAACAGATCTGGATCCCCGTGCTCAACTGCCATTGGGCAATCCAGATCTGAACACTTCTGATTGGTCAATTCAGCCCTGTGCAGGATCAAGGGAAAGCTATAAATAGAGAAGACATTTGCCCAATTGTGGCATCCAGATTTTGAGTTTTCATTTCTATTTCCCTACCTTCCGGTCAGATAGCCTATCTGTACCTCCTGTAATAGCTTCTTTTGTTTTGCTTTTGAGAGTTGTTGAGAGTGATTTGTAACTCCAAGGAGTTCGGATTCAAGACTGTAAGTCGGAGGGCTCTCTAAGAAGCCGCGCTTTGTAATTGTAATTTTGGATTTTAAAAGGTTGCTGTAATTTGTGTCTTCTCCATTGGAGTCATGTCGAGGGTTCTGAATGTTCACCTTAGTGCATTAGACTTCTTTAGATTCACTCACCCGCATCCAACTTCCCTTAATTCATTGTCCCTGTGCGAATTAGCGTTGGTAACCTAATTCAAGCAGCACTTACAGTGATGTTCATGTTCTGAACTAAAGAATAGGCCACAACTATTGGATGATCTGTGACCATTTAAGTGGACAGATCATAGCCATAAGTCTAAACCTATTCCTTAATTCGGATTTATTTCTCTTACATCTGTGCTGGTAGCCAGATGAAGATTGAATCTGCTCTATTGGAATACAGATTCTCCATTAAAATTCAAAGGCTAAAATACATGAAGCTATTACTTCTCCATTTGTTTTATTTCAAACACTTTCCCAACTCGGATCTGGATCATTTAGTTAAATCTTTTCTTTATTTGTTTTTAGTTAAACGTGACAAAACCCAAACTCTCTTATTTCATCTGCTTTCTAGATAAATATAGAGCCAGATCTGGTAGCACAGATCTGGAGGTCTATCTCATATTTCAGACAAATTCTCTGTGGACGATCTTTAATATACTCACTTTTAAAACTTGCTACAATTGGCCCTGATCTTGCAGGCCAATGTTAGCCCCAATGTGCTGCCGATATTCCTTTCATAAGTTAACATCCATATAACTTAAACATTCTTCAATTCTTTAATTCTTTATTCATAATGCACACAATTATGGCACACTTAGAGCGACAACAGTGCTCTAACAGCAGATTAAATAAGGATTTGATGTCCATCACTTAAAACAATATGGAGAAGGTTATTAGCCCAATTAATAGCTCAAGATCAACTTCTCTCATTATTTCTCTTCGTGTGTTATTGAAACCTTTGGTGCTGGTTCTCGTGGGTCTTAACATGCAAGGATCTACCCCGATATTTGTGACAATTCTCAGCGGGCATATGTTTAATGCAGACCCATTATCGATCAAAACCAGTGGGATTATCATATTTCTAGACTCAACAGTTATATTTAAGAATTTTGAGAGACTTCCTCCTTCCTCTGGTAGATCGGCATCCGAAAAGGAAATGGCGTTCGGGGCTATCACTTGACCAATTATTTGCCCGACTTCGTCCGAGCTAACCTGAAGTGACACATGTGCGTTCTTTAACGCCCCCATTAATGCTTGAAAGTGGAGTGAGGACGTCATCAACAAATCCCATATAGTAATATGAGCAGACATTCTTCTCAGCTGAGTCTCCAGTATATGTTATCGACTCATTTTCTCGAACGGATTCACGGCGCTGCCTTTCTTTCCTTCGGATTGGGCTTGTGTTGCTGCCAGTGCTTCCGATTGCTTTGAGATCTTTCCGGATCAAGTCACAAAGTTCACTGCTCCTTTGTGGTTGCCAATATTAATATCTGTTTGTTCATAACTCAACAGGACCTGATGAGGATCATAGGTTGATCCCGAGATCTAAAATGGTATAGACTCTGGTATCAGAGACACTTGTACTGCGAGCTCCGGAGGTGTGGGCAACACTTTATTTACCTCAGTGATAGCGGGTTGGGTGGCAAAATTGGGCCAGACGGGGGTGGTGAAGCTTGTGAGTGGTGGTGTCGGGGGGAAAGGAGTAGGGATAGGCCATTGGTAGCTGATAGGTGCTGGCGGAGGGTTGGAGGTATGATGGGCTATCGAGTAATTGACGGGGGTAGTGGTGTATGGTTGATATGCATTTATATGCACATAATTGACACGTGTGGGTGATGAAAAATAAGCCCTAAGATCTAAGGGCTCAACTCATGGTGCTGGACTGGGAAAATAGTCTGACAAATTCAGGGGTTCGATCACCCCAATGTTCCTTTCTTCACAGTTTCTTGGCGATGGTGCCGCATAGTTCTCCCGATCACTAATGTAAACGGACGAATCAAAGTTAAATTCACGCTCTTCTACCATTCCGATGGTGGGTCTGAGACCTACTCCTCCGGTATGATGTGGGGGTAACGGCACCTGATGGATGTTCACGTGCTGGATTACTTGAGAAGGTGCGAATGAAATGATTTTCCGACATCGATTAAATATTAGATCGCGTGCTTCAATGGGAATCAGCGATCAGTCAAGTGACCCAGACCCTGATGAAAATTACAGTGAGTATTTAGGTCATAGTTCTTTAGGATCAGGTGAGGAGGTTGCGATTGATGGATAGTAACTAATCACTTTTCTATTAATAAAGGTAAAAGTACACTTAGTAATTACCCTAGGGGCGTAAGCACTCGGTCATAGTATTTTATCAGAGAGGGTCCTAAACTGTTACATAATTACTTGGTAGTGTCGAAACTATCTCAATAGGGTCGGTCCCTCTATCTATGCTAAAAAAAGTAAGCATGTGCATTTTGTTCACTTTTACTAAGTGAAAATACCTTTAATTACAAGCATGTACGCATTTGTTTTTTGTGAGATCGATTGATCTGGTATGAGATGGCAATCAATCGGTCTTATATCAGACCCATTGGTTGCAATCTTGTCCAAGGCCAATCGGGCTCATACAAGACCTACGAGATCGACTCATCGCGGTCTCATATGAGACCGATTGGTCGTGGTCCAAATAAGACCAATCGATCTCACTTGAAAAATGCGCATGAGCTCTCTCTTAAATGGCATTTTTCCCTTTGAAAGTGAACAAAACACACATTACGCATTTTTTTCAAAAAAGATATGAGGATTCTGAACCTTCTAGGTAATTAGGGATAGTTCCAAGGATCAAAATTTATGGTTGGATTTTGGTTTCGGGCATGACCGAAACCGAAAACGAAATCCAAAAACCGAAATTTTGCCCTCCGTACAAAATCAGACCGAAATTTTTGGATTCGGTTTCATTTCGGCCCTCCCAACCTTCCACATGACGGATCTTGAGACCATGAGCGCATCATCAAATGGATAGTTTTTTATTTCATATTGCACATATTTCTCAAAAATGGCTCTAAACTCACAAGGCACACATCATGCTCATACGATATTTTAGAGTTTTTTGGGGCATATGTGCCGCGTGGACTAAAAAACAAACTATCTGATGCTAAGCTCTTGGTCTCAAGATCCATCCTATTGAAGATAGGGGGAAAAAATATCTCCATTGTTGGATTCCAAGGATTCCATGATTTTAATGGGTTTCAGCACCCTAAGAAATTACGTAAGTGCCACGAACAGATTGATGGTTGATCAAAAGAGTGCCGCGTGGGTCTATCTACGCTCTTCGAGCATCTACGTCCCAGACCCCTGAAAAAATGTTGATTTCTTTGGATCAGATGATGGAGATCTATTTTAACAAAGATTTTCCACAAAATAGATCTTGGTTTTATGGCACATCAATCTGACAGTTAATTTTTTATTTCCTATATCACTGATACCCAAAAAATGACTCTTCAATCATATAGCACATCATGCTCAAACATGACTTTAGGGCCATTTTGTGGGGAATGAGGACACATGGAATCACAAACTGACTGTCTGATAGGTGCTACATGATTTTAAGATCCATTTTGTGGACGATCGGGGTGAAAAATAATCAACCTCATCTGATCTAAAGCAATCAACACTCTTCAAGGGGTCTAGGACGTGGGTGCTTTCAGAGAACGCATGGACGCGAACTGAGGTACCATAAACCCCGATGCCAATAAATATAACCCAACCATCTAAGCCACTTAATTTGAAGGCCATGATCTAAAGATCATAAGTGAAAGATTGGCACCAAGCATAATCTTTATCATATGACTCAATGCACTCCAAAGCCATTATCCGATACAGTTGATTGTATCGAACCATATGATAGAGATTGAGTTTTGCACCACTCTTTTGTGTCATAGATCTGTAGATCATGGCCTTTATATCAGACGGTTTAGATGTAACCTCACCTCATAATCGTACCATTTATTTGTACTCTAAAATTGTAACCTCGCTCCATCTCCTTCGGCCAACATGCATTGAGTGTATGCCCATGATCTCAAGGCCCATCTTGTAAAAAGTTGGGACAAAAAAAAATTCATGCTCTAATTCAAAGCGATTAATGCATTTTGGCCCGACGAGATGGGGTGAGGCTTCAGGTTCATGTGGTGTGAAGTATGGTGCCTTAGGAAAATAATTTTACACAATGTAGCCAAACAGCTGAAAAAAATAAAATCAAACTATTGTAAAATTTTAAAAATAAAATTTCCCATGAGTTATTTTTTTTACAAGCCCATGTAAAGTAAAAAAATAAAATCATTTCCATGAGTTTTGTCAAACAAGGCCTAAAGGTAAATATAGTCAAAGAAGCATGGGATTTGAGTCGGTTTCTGGCAACCACATGAGCCGCTGGTGACAGTTTCTATTATGGAAGCTACAACTTGCACACGAGATTTGCCCTGTGGCACATGGGTTAAAGAGAAAGACTTGGTATGTTTGTGACCTGTGCCACGTGGAACACCATATAAGCATCCGATTTGATTTGAAGGGCAATATGTACAGGTCTGTGAACCTTAAGGGGTTAGGTGAGCTGGCCTGTAGGTACCTGCTTCCAAAAGCAGGAGACTTGAGTTCGAATCCCCTCCCCCCCTTGAGGCCACCCTAGGGATTTATATCCTGTACTGACCTGACATGTGCTAAATTTGGGGTGCGCATGTGCCCCTGGGATTAGGAGGGTGCTCTAAGAGGCCCGGATACCCAGGTAATAAAAATAAAAAATAATAATAAAAATAAAAATAATTATATATATATATATATATATATATATATATATATATATATATATATATATATATATATATATGTACAGATCTGTACAGAGCTGTGATGGCAAAGATTGGCTCATGTTTGTCATTTAATTCAACACATGATTTAATGGTTGACTGGGTTGAATCAGATGACATAGATTGTGTTTTGTGCCAAACTTTGGCACCAAATATCAATACTTAATGGCCTTCAAATCAGACGGCTTATATAATGTTACACGTTGCACAAGTCCCAAAAATATCAAGTCTTTCTCTTTAACCTAATTTTTTTTCAAAAATACTCATAATTTTTAAGAATCGCAATTTTTATGTTTGAAATACGTTTTTTACGATTTTTTCCCGAATTTTTTATTAAGTAATATTTACTTTTGTAGCACCTACCCTTCAGAACCTGTCAGTCAACCAGTTGACTGAGACCTGATGAAACCTGACTACACCAGGTGACAGCCTGAGGCCAGGTCTACCCAAAAATATTGAGCACCCACCTACAACTTGATGAGAAGAGGCTATCCCTAATGGTACCCAATTAAATGGGTGTGGTAGCAATTAAATGAGCCACACACCCTCCATCTTGAACCACACGTGAGGACCCGAACTGATTGGTGATTGGTCTTGACCCAAGAATTGACCCAAATTAGGACTAAGCCAAGGTGATGATGTGAAAATCATCACCACTGGTGTGGATTTTGATGATCCTCATGGTGGTGACCAATAAAACAAGTCAAACTTGGACCTCAAGATCCAAGGGAGAAAAGAGAACACACACACCTTGTTAGGTATATGTGCTTAGCATGGAGCAATGATATTTGAGGCAAATAGAGATGAACTCCAAGGGTATTTGTAAAGAATTTCTCTAATTTATAAATTACAAATTAATAAATATATTTTTTCTAGCAAATCCTAGCCCTTGATCTATTTGACCAAGTTAGACCACATCTATAGCCATTGGTTTCACCTTGGGAAAATCTATGGTGATAGAACAAGATAAAACCCTGCAACCACAAGATTCCTAGAAATGTGGCCTTTCACATGAATTGAGGGCACCTAAAGAAACAAAAGCAAGATGGAAACCTAATGTAGGGTGGAGAGTGGGCCCAAGTGGGTCCCACTTCTCCATGCACATGAAGAAAGAGAGAGAAGAGATAGAATGAGTGGAGTTGGGGGAGGACCAGAAAGGGCTTAAAGCCCAAGCCCATGCAAATTTCGAATTCCACCTCTTCTCTCCTCTCCTCTCTCTATCTTCTTCCTCCTCTCAACTCCATTAGTGAGCTCTAGCCTTCTCTCTCAAGCCCCTCTTCATCTAGCCATTGAAACCTACATCCACCACCACCATTGTAACCCCATTCGACCTCTAGTTCAACATAGTATAAGCTCAACCTCATCTCAGCCCCTTTGTACTATTGAAATTCGTCCAAACCAGCAAGCACCAAGGAGAAAATCAAGAAGACATTACAAAAAATAAGACTATTAGTGGCAGTAACAATTAGGATTTTTCTCTTAGAACGCATATTCGATTTTGTTTTGGAGAAACTTTTTTCCAAATTAACTATCATTTTGTTTTGGAGAATCTTTTTTCAAAATTAACTATCATCTTGTTTGGGTGTCCACTGGCCTATTTTCTAATGTCATAATTTTTAGGTTCAATCAGTTTATTGTAGTCTCTCTGTATTTCTAGGTCTCGAGTAAAGTTTGAGTGGGAAGATGCTAGATTATGTAGTATATTCTGGTTGTAGTGGCAATTTTCCCCTTTTGTATTTTGTATTCTTTTACTTGAATAGATTCTTCTTTTTCTTGTTCGGCTTTTGGCCCCTCTATGTCCTTTGAATTTGTATCAGGCGTCTACTGTTCTTTGGCCTCTCAGATGTTTGGAGAAAGGAACTAAAATTAAGGCGTTCAAAAATTATCAAAACAAGAAGGCATAAATGGAGTGCAAGTTTGGAAAATACGAGATTTTGTTCGGCTTTTGGCCCCTCTACGTCCTTTCCACTCATTCACTAAAAAATACCACCAAGCCCAACACCACGGTCCCTTCAATATCAGTCTCCCACTCAGCAGTTATAAATATACTACAGACTATGAAGATGTAACTGTAGCATCCAGCATAATGATCAAATTTTGAATTATTTAATTGCGTTATATTAACTCGGTAAATGCCTACTTGATAATGTCATTTTCGTGTTTCCTATTCTTTTAGGGACACGATATCATGTTGATCAAATCTTACAGGTGTCATTTCATTAGTAATTAATAAGAAAATGGCATATAGTAAGCTCTCGAGGGGTGTTGGCCTTTTGGAAAAAAATTGACCATTGCATTAGTTTTAGTAAAGAAAATATAAATCCTCATATCTTTAGGCCCTGATTTATCAATTCTATCTCAACTTTTCTAGTTAAGTAATTGCTATCGCTTTGAGTTCTGAAATCACAAAAGGTTGTTTACTATCGCTTTGAGTTCTGAATAATAGGTTGTTTTCTACTCTCTCTTTTTTTCCCATTTTCAAATATAATATAATATTTCCTTGGTTAAGTGCTAGTAATTTTTGTTTTTTTGTGGAATTGGGCTGCATGAGCACATGGTCCTCCTTATTGTTGTTACTTGGCAGAGAGATGATCCAGCACAAGCCCTACAACGGAAAGTGGGCGTGTCGCTTTTGGCATAGTGTTGTGGGAGCTCATATGAGTTTGCTTCCCTTCCGTAACATGACGATCAGCTGCCTTTGCAGTTGTCAACAAAGGGTTCCGTCCAGTGGTCCCCACTGATTGTCTCCCAGTGCTTGGCGAGATCATGACCCGCTGCTGGGATGCCAACCCTGAAGTCTGCCCTCCCTTCACCGAGGTTGTAAGGACGCTTGAGAATGTTGAGGCCGAGATTCTGACTACTGTTCTCAAAGCCCACTCCTATCTCTTGCACCCAAACATTGTTTTGGCGCCCAAAAATTCATGTTAGAGAAGGAGTTTCGAGCCTACCATCAGCGTGTTGGACTCTAAACTCTGAGGCTTACCAGATCAGATGGTGCAGGAGATGCTTGAGACACTTGGGATAGCAATGTTCTGCGTAAATTCAGCCCCTTCAGAGTAGCCAACTATGAAGGAAGTGGTGGCATTGTTGTGAAAAGCCCACTTGAGGAATGGGGGAAGACTTCACAGCCTCTCATAAAGCCATCAAACCAGAGTTGAGAAGCTTTTTTTGTCTTTTTTCGTCATCTTATTATATAACAATGGTCTTGAATGATTTTATAATGGGCATTTTTGTAATGATTTGATATAATTTTTTCGAATGATTTTATAATAGACATTTTTGGAATGAAGTGCCTAATGAAAACTAACATATACATTGTGTGCTACAGGTTTAAAATTACAAGCTTCAAGCTAAAAAAAAAGCTACAGGTTAAAAATGCTACAGGTTTAAAATTAAATGCTATGGGCTAAATATGCTACAGGTTTGAAATTGCATTAAAAAATGCATTAGAAGCATTAAAAAAAGAATTAAAAAAAAGTATTAAAAAAGCATTAAAAAAAAGCATTAAAAAAATTGCATTAAAAAAAGCATAAAAAATCGTCGACGTAATTTTCTTTTTTTTAATAAAAAATTTGCATAAAAAAAAGCAGTGATTTTTTCTATGGCTGTAAAAAGCAGCCTTTGTTGAAGTTCATAAACCACTGTTTTGTGTAATGGTAAAAAAAAATCACCCTTTTTTTTATAACTGTTTAGGGCAGTTGTTTTATTGAAAAAAATCACTGTCAAAGAAAGTGATTTTTTGAAAAAATTACTATTTAAGGCAGTGATTTTTTGGCTTTTTCACGTAGTGTCATGACTTTAATCTTCAACTTAAAATACCTCCCGAGTAAACTATATCTCAAAAGCAGGAATATAGCCGATGGGAACCCCTACCTACTATCGTCGTTTATGAACCATTTTTCAGGATGTAACAAGCCCTTGCGTCATGAGAGAAACTTGTGCCAGAAAGTTATTCAGAAATTTTTTGAGGGGTCGTTCATGTCAATCATAAAATAGATGCAGATACTAATATAAATCAGATGCAAGTTTCTTATATATAGTTCAGATTATTGATTTCAGATTTTCAGCTTTTCAGAGCTTAAGCAGATTCAGGTTTCAGGGTTCAGGTAGATTCAGATTTTCAGTTTTTCATCTCAAATTTTAGTTTACAGATATGATTTCAATGACATACAAGTTCAAAGATTTTAATTCAAAATATTCATACAAGTTAAAATAAAATACTGTAAAGATGAGATTCTCCTACCAAAACTTGGAGTAGCACAAATCCAAACAAAATTCTATTAATGGCCTCTCGCCCTTAATCTACATCACAAATATACGATGATGCATCAAGGTTAATTCTAATCACTAATAATTTAGACCTATTTAAGTGTTTTATCAAAATTGAGTCGAAACGAAAAAGTTCTAGCAAACTTAGAATTTGATGTAACTTTCTCATAAATGTTTGACCTTCAAAACGATTGATTCACGAGTTGGTCAAAACACGAAAAATGTAGAGTTTGCTGTATCTTTTCAACATAAAAAGAATCATATCAATCTAAGTTTGGAGTAAAAAGATACGGCTAAAATACCAAGATAGTATCGGAAAGAAAATGAAAACGAAGACAAAAACCAAGTTCGGGCTAACTTAGAATTTAACGTAACCTTCCTTTAAAATTTTAACCTCTAAAAAGATTGGTTCACGAGTTGGTCAAAACACAAAAATTGTAGGGCTTGTTGTTCTCTTTCCAACGCAAAAAGAATCATATCAAATGGAGATCGGATTAAAAAGGTACGGCTAAAATACCAAGACAGTATCGGAAAAAAAACGAAAACGAAGACAAAAACCAAGTTCTATCCTCGCTCGAGCGAGCTACAGCAATGCGATTTTTCGCCTCGTTTTTACCCGAATCGAATCTCACACATTCCCAAAATAAATCCCAAGTTTAATCTATTGATTATAAATCTTAAACTCAATAAAAATCATACCTTTAATCAATGATTCCACGTTTTGAGACGAGTCACGCAAACGAAACTTCAGAACGAAATCGACGGATTTCCTCAACGATAAATGCCTCAATCGGTCTCTCGAATTCAAGATAGCTTCCTCTACCCCTTAAGCCGATCCCAACCTCCCCGAATCATTGAAAACAAATCCAAGGGTCGGTTCTCCCTTTTCCTAGGTTTAAGGGTTTCAAACAAAAAGAGGGGTTTCAAAGAGAATGGTTGACAAACGAATCTCCCTCAACGAATAGCGAGGGCATGATGAGTGCGGAGTTTGTGCGGGATCGTACGGTCCAACTCTCGCCTAGGGGTTTTGGTGGATGGGGCTCTCGTTCCCTCTTTCTCTTCTCTAAACAAAACTCCAAACCTAATTGCATGCGGGAGAAACTAATCCTTCTTATAATGAGGTTGTTCATGATGTAAAGTACACGTACGCAAACTTATGTGTTAAGTCTCTAACTACTAAAGCTCGGGTTCGATGTTGAGCAGTCACACCGAAAGTCGGTGCACGGCTTTCACATAAGGGTCCGATCAAGCCCTAAATAAAAATTCGTCTGCACGATCACATCTAAATAATAATCGAAGGCAAATGGCGATATTGGTCACTGAGCTGAATACGTACATAGGGTCAATCTAATTCTGGTTCAAAAATACGGGGCTTTACAACTATTGACTACGTATCCCTTCTCAAAATGATAAAACTTGAATGGTAAAGGGTCCAGCAGTTTACTGAAAGCACGGACGTCCCAGCCAATTGAACCCATTTGATTGCTTAAAATAAGATGATGGAGGTCGTGTTTCATTCCTATTTTTCACAAAATAGATCTTGAGATCGTGATGCCCATATCAGACGGTTAGTTTTTATTATACATATCACAAATTCCCAAAACAATGGCCTTAAAATCATGTTTGGGTGATGTGTGTCTTCTTATCCATGATCTTAAGATTTATCGTGTGAAATATCGATGTGAAATACGACCTCCATCATCTGATCCGAGGCAATCAATGATTTTCAAGGAGTCTGGGAAGTGGTACTTTTAGTAAACACTTGAAAATCAGACCCATTTTCTTTCGCAGTTGGACGCATGTCATCATTTCAGTTATATGCAAGCAACCAGCTCTAATAAGTTACTGTGCTCATCAAATCACCACTATTAACATGATTACATCACTATACGACACATATATGAGATAAAGTCTTTGAAGACGACGACCCAGAAGTTGGTTCAGAAACATGGCGGTCGGTAGATATCTGATATATATCGGAGCTGATACGTATCGGTTGGCCAACATATTTATACATGTCGCCGATATATATTAGTATCCGCCGATATTTAATATCTCGATTATTACATGTCACACGCATGACCAACGTGATAATAACCATGGCCTACTATGGTACACTGAGATTACAAATGTGTGCGGCGTGAAATAAACATGAAATGATTGCAAAATTTTATGCGTGCAAGATTAATATAAAAAACTCTCTCAATCATTCAAGTCAAGGCGGTCAAAAATATGAAAGGTAATCCATAGATTGTTTATTCTTGCAAAACCTCTAATCCAAGATTCTTCGAACAGATGGTTCGACGGTTCATACTTTTGGCTGCGTTGAATAAGTTGGTTAAGCTAATTTTTGAAACATATGTCTTTGGAATAAACTCATCCAAAAAGGTCCTATGACGCGCTTGCCTTTTTTTTTCTTCACGCACACCACTTAAAATCACTTATTAATAAAAATACTTATTATTTTGGGGATCTGTATGTCATTTAAAAATAACATCTTAATCGGCTGATTTAAAAGTCATGATCTAAAAATTTTTAATGAAAAAGATCGACATAAAATATGATCTTTGTCTTTTGATTCTATACAGTCAATTGTTGAATCGGACAATAGCGTGTGAGTTGTGATTATATAAAATTATATGATGGAGATCATACTTATTGCCAACGATTTTTTTTATAAAGATTATTAACACATGACTTTCAAATCATATATCTTAGAAGATGTTTTCACATGGCAGAAGTACTCAAAATACAAAGTCTCTCTATTTGTGTGCACGTAGCAGTTCCCTTAAAAAAAAAATATTATAGGATCTAAACGGACCTAAATAAATTGAAGTTACACCTAATTAGAGTAGGGCTAGGATCTAAACGGACCTAAATAAATTGAAGTTACACCTGATTAGAGTAGGGCTCACCGAATAAACAGAAGTTATAGTTGGATTAGAATTTGAAAGAAGTAGGGATCAAGAGCCGTTATAGTTGGATTAGAATTTTGAAGAAGAAACAGCGTTCCTGTGGGGCCATCACCGTCCGATATGCTAATTTATTTATTTCCTACTTTCCTAAAAAATTGTACGGTCTCTCTCTCATTCAACGAAAAAGTAAAAAAAAACCTAAACCTTTCCTCTTCTCACAGTCTCTCATAGTAATAAGAATCGTTTTCCTCTTCTATCAAAAAAGAAAAAAAAAAGAATTGTTTTCCTCTTCTATCAAAAAAGAAAAAAAAAAGAATTGTTTTCGTTTTGGGCTATGGCTGAATGCGGTGAACTTCCGATGGATCTGCTGGAGTCAATTTTTGATCGCCTAACCTTATTTTCTGATATGGTTAGTTTTGGTGCTGTTTGCAAGTCGTGGTGGTTCATCTATGCGAAAAGCCGACATCATGTGGCTCTCCAACTTCCAGGAATCTTCATGCCAGGTGATGGAAGCTTATTTACCCTCAGTGATTCTAAGATTACAATGTGGAATAAGTTACCTGAAGAGGAGAATGTTGTTGTAGGGGCTTTTGAGGGCTGGCTTATAGTCATAAACAAGCTCTTGGATTGTTATATCTTAAATCCTCTTTCCTCCCATTTTAAAATTACGCTTCCTTCTTTTACTACTCTCCCAGATATATTGGATGTCCGGTGCTCTGAAAATGGTATTATAGAATTCACAATTTTAAACGTGGATTATTTGGGACAATCAAAGCCTGAGGTTTGCACTTCAGACGAATTGTTTTACGTCAAAAAGGTTGTTTTATCGTCAAATCCTGCTTGCTCTGGTTTCAAAGCTATGGGTATAGTAGGCGAAACATCAGATTTAGCATTTTATAAATCAGGAGACTTGATATGGACTCGACTAGGAGCTCACAATGCTTATGATGACATCATATATTATCAAGACAAGTTTTATGCCGTAGGCTGGGATGGTGAAGTTGTAATTTGTGATATCGGACCTCCAGTGTTAGTGACTAAACTTGAATTGCCTCTGATTGGATTCAACATACTATTTTGGAAAAAGTATTTGATGGAATCTGATGGTGAACTCTTGTTGGTTGCAAGACATTTGGATACTCAGGAATATGGTGAACCTTATGTAACTGACGGATTCAAAATTTTTAAGCTAGATAATAGTGGACAATCATGGTCACGTGTAAACAATTTGGGCAATCGAATGTTGTTTTTAGGCCAAAATTGCTCTTTATCTGTCTCAGCTCATGATTTCTCCGGATGCAAAGCAAATCACATATATTTTACTGATGATTGGGGCAACTTTTCCTTTGATGGAGCATGGGGTGGACCTGATGTTGGTGTGTTCAACATTGAAGATGGAACCTTTCAACCTCATTTTCCGAATGATTCTCAGAAAATCTGGCCGCGACCCATTTGGATTACACACATTCCATCACAGAAAAGTGTTACTTAATTAGTCCTTGATTTTTTTATCTTTTTTCGTTTTCTTTTTTCTTTATTATTTATTTTACTGTCTTGATAACTACAATCGTCTATGTTCAATGATTTAGGTGCTATTTACATGTAGTAACGTTTGATAATCTCTTATATTAAGAAAATAAAATCTTGATTAATTTGATCATGTGGCTTTGGAATGCATTTATTATTCACAAGAGTTGGTATTGGTTTACCGACTTGTTCAATCCCAAGCATAAACAGGTCAATCTCCTTTTCTAAAACGGTCAAAGCTGTACTTTGACTTACTTTCATGCTCATGAATAGCTATGTACTTGTAAAAGTTTGATTATTTTTAGCATAATAATGAGATTTACCTGTTCACAATGAGAGCAAACCGGTCGGTACCATTTACCCATTCGGATCACAAACAGCTTACCATTAGCATTTGGCATTTCCTACAACCAAGAATGAAATAGATTATTTTCAGCTTTCCTTAGCGCATCTTGTAAGATTCAACCAGCAAGCAGTGAGTGAAGCATCAAGCAAGCACAGATCGAAGTAGCAAGCGAGCAATATATTTCATGATTTTGATTGCAATAATAGTTTGTAGTTTGGCCTGTGCAAACATCCAGTGCCAAGTGTTGAAGGGCATTTCATCAACAAAAAAATATTGTTGACGGCCTTTCATTGTCGCTGCTACGATAGATTGTTGGTGACAGCTGGCTGTGAACCGATAATATGGAGCCTGGAATAATTGCCCAGATTCATCCTACATTGTCTTAAAACAGAGGAGAAACCTGTCATTGGTTACATCCAGAGATTGAATATCTTGCCAAAGGTGTTGTTATGATTTTTATATTAATCTTCATTATGTGAAATTGTTACTTATTGGTAGTTGACAATATGATTAATGCAGGCAATGGGTTTCTACTGTAAAATATGTGTAGTTTACAACTATACACAAATGATGGTGGAAGTAAAAACCAGGTATTGATTAATCCCAAATTTGCAATATATAAATTATCTTCATAGCTGCCTGAATATCTCGGTCTAAGCCTGCAACTGTTTGCATATATTATGGAAATGCAACTAAGAGTGTCGAAATCCGCACAAAATATAAAGTAAGGCAGGATAGAGATAAGGATTTCTTAAGCTAAAACTGAAAATTTATGAAAATAGTCCCAACGGTGAGGGGGTCCCACATGGGATCACCTATAATATAGTTTTTAAATGAATTTAAGCACTTAATTGTAATAAATGTTACAATAAAGAGGGCTTCTTGTGAGTAGCCTATCAACGAGATTCTTAAATTAAATAAATAATCTATCTAATCTACACTTCCTACAGAGATTAAAATAGGGAATACCATGTTGGTAACTGCTTATCCTTGTTTTTTCCACGTGATGTTTGCTAGTAATGAATATGTGCATGATTCCTCCTGGTTTGAAGGAACTTAGCTCCATTGAGTTATTTTTCTTTTGTTGGTTCTGAAAATGTCTTCATTTCAGTGTCACAGTTCAGCTTTGATACCCACACACTTTCATACGTTGGTCTTCTTTCCATTGCACATTTGCACTACTAATTGATGTCATCCATTGTGCCCCTTACACACAAATTTCACTTCACTTCAAGAATTGATTTCATCTTTCTAATTTGTAGAAGTTGAGGGTCCAATCGGGTGCTCCACTGTTCTCTGTTATATTATTTAGGTGATATTCATAGAGATGGCAGGTGTTTACACAAGTGCCATATCGAGTTGCTTGGGAAACTCCACACGATATACTTTATTCTCTGTCCTTATATTACACATGCCTAGGTAACAAATTATGAAGTCTATAATAACTGTTGCCACCGTAGTTTTGTTATTCATTTGGAAGTCATATGTGCTGCTATACTGTAGACATGTCCTCCAAATGTGACTCAAACAAATTTAGCCTCTGACAGAGGTGATTGATTTGGGAATATATCATGTAGATGTGCCATCTCTTGAAGAATGCGTTTGTAATAGGGGTTGTGCCCATAGTTTTCTAACCATCTTACAATACCAATAAAAAAATACAGGATACACCGACGGCTGAAACTAAGCCGCCATCGGTGTAGGGAAAGATTTGGGCCACCCCGCGAGAGCCAACCCGACCCCTCCACTTAACACCCACGACCCACTCAATCGGGCAACTATATAACTCAATTTTTCTTATTTATCCCTTCGCACGAATTCCCTTCTCACGAACTCAAATCCTTCTCCCTTCTCATGAAACCCTAAATCCCTCTCTCTCAAACCCCTCTCGTTCAAACCTGTCTCGCTCAAACCCTAAATCCCTCTCTCCTTTTCACTTCTTCGCGAATGAGAGTAAGAGTCATTTGAAGCATCAGAGCGACGCCATTTCCTTTAATCTGGTAAGGTCGAGTTCATTTTTCATTTGCTGTTGCTGCTTCCTCTAGCTTCTCTCCTCTAAAACCCTACTGAAACTCTTCGCAGCTTGATTAATGGAGTTTTGGGGTAAATCTCCTCTTAGATCTATTAGTATCTTAGATTTCCTTTCTAATTCCTTGTATCTACACTTATTATTCTATTTCATTGGCTAAGGTTCAATATATTAGCAAAATAAATCATTTCTCTTATTTGTTTTTAATTGACTACATTTCTTAGGGTTTATATATCTTTATCATTTTTTATGATTTTCATCTGTTAGGGTTTTCCATTTTTAGCATCGCCGTTCATATTGAGTAGATGTTAACTTTTTATTTATTCATTTATTTTTGTATTATACTTGATGGTTTTTGTTTTTCAGAACTTTTTATTATTTTTGATATTATATTATGATGACTCTATTAAAAATACTATTTTGTATTATTTATGCTATTTGTTAATCGAGACTGCTTATGCTATACCTTGTTCTTCGGCTCATGCCAGCTAACTGATGGTTATGTTGTATACTTCTGGTGTATTCATTTTTATTTATTTATGTATTTATTTCTTGTTTTCTGGATTGTTTAGATTGGGTAGCAGTTCTGAAGATAAAGATACGTTCGGATCCAACAATGAATCCTACTCCAAAACCTCGACTTATAGCACTTTTCCGATTCCTAGTAAGGCACCATGGATTCCATCCTTTTCTCTGCAATTGAATTTCTTTAATTTATAATATATATTGTTTTTATGTGCAAATGTTCATTGCTACTATGATTATAATCCATTCCTAGGTTTTAGTTAAAATTAGCTTTGTAGTGACTAGTTTCATGAAATCGGGTGTTGATTATATTTTTTTCTTCTTGCGACAATCCTTTCGTGCTTGAGTGCTCTTCAAGTTTTTGATGAGTTTCCCAGTAAAGATTTTATTATCCTCTGGTGTTTTATCCTTCCAATATGACATGTTGCTGCTATTTTCAAGCCATTATGTGAGCTTGTTGATGGGATACTTTCATGCACAGCCACACACACACACACACACACATTTATTAGAGGTGATATTCCTTGTTTATTTCTTCACACACACACACACACACACATATATATATATATACTCGTGGGATGTACAGCCACGTGCATGTGGTTTATTTATTGATTTTTAAGACCTTTTGCCCATCAAACCATAGGTCCAATATAGGGTGACGCCCACCACCCTGGTTCATATATTTTTTTTCCAACTTTGACCACATTTTCCTTTTTACTTATTTTTACATGGTACCTTTCGAGCTTGGGCAAGTTGCTATGGCACCCGATCTTTGGTTGGGTGCCACATGGTGTCCAGCTGGCTCATGGGTAGCGCTAAAACTCTACCCCTGTGGTTAGCTTCCTAGTCCTCATATATATATATATATATATATATATATATATATATATATATATATATATATATATATATATGATGACACAGGGTTTCCTGGTTTGCTCTAGGACTAACCCCACCCGTAGCACGACTATTCCACAATTTGCGTGTATTTTTACCAAACAGCTAGACTCACATATATTATTTGACTCGGTGCAGCTAGACTTATATACCTAATGTTTGAAAACTCGCTGTTGGAATATGCCTTTGCCTGCTCTTTTACTATTATGACTAAGGCTAGTATGATATGAACTAAGTTTGTATAAGCTAACATGATCTGAACCTTTTCCATTGTTCCTTTTTTTATCCCAAATTTTTAGAAACAAATGAGCAGGCTGATAACCTAACAAAAGGTGGTATAAGGTGCTTTTATCCATGTGGGATTCTCTCTTTTTGTATAAAAAAAGATTTAGTATCCTTCTTTCAATACAGTTGTTTTCCAAAAAATAACTAAGTTATTTCATAGTGAAGATACACTTGTGTGCTACATATCTGGGCTTTGAAAACGCTTGAGCTTGCCATTAAGTCCGTAAACTGTTTTTCATTGAAAGTACCTTTGGACTTGTTAAATGTTTATGTTTATTCGTTCTCTCTCTCTCTCTCCCCAACTCTTTAGCTGTTATATCCACTATTTTATGATTTCAGTGAATTTCTCTCACTTATTATTAGTTTTTGATAATGCAAAGCTAATTGTTAAACCTCTAACTATTATGCTGCTCTTGACTATATAACTGCCCTTTCTAGTAGAACAACTTTAGATATTATTCATATTAATTTGTGTCTTTTCACTTTACAATATTCACACATTCTTGTGCATTCGTCTTCTAAATTCTAAGTTCCTTTATACCGATATTGTTGTTCATAGTGTGGACGTCCATACAGAGGCTGATTATATCAATGCTTCTTTCAGAAATCTGTTTGAGCAGGCTGAGCAGGACATGCCCCATGCGATAAATGTGACACCAGCAAAACTGGCGGCTATTGAACGTGCTTTAGTTTTAGCCAGGCTTGGTAATTACTTGAAGCAGAGGATTCATGTAAGCTTCCCATTTGCTGCAGTAATAGATATATTGCGAGTTTCGTGCTTGTAGGCTGGATTACTGGCAGAATATGTTGGTGTACTCGTTTTTTAGTGCTAAATTCGTTTTGACACATGGTTAGTTTTCTCAGGCGTTTTTGGAGGTTGACATAGAAGATGATGAAAACAATTAGATGACAGTCCTGAAAACTTTTAAGGTATTAAATTTAACATTACTCACAATTGTCCGCTACTTCACTGAGTTTATTGCATAAAGATGATAGCATTGAAGTATTACCTGTTCTATTTGAAAACTCCTGATGCTCTTGTGATTGGGTTTCTGTGAATAGATTATTTGAAGGATCTCAGTTTAGATTTCTTTTATTTGCATCATTATCATGATTTTCTTTGTTGGAAGGAAATTTTTATTGGTTGATGCCACTAGTTCATTGTCTGATAACTGGATTCAGTCTTCTTTATTGTAAAAATTCTCTGAAATGCTCCTCCAATGAAGTTATAATGACAAAAGGAATCCAGTCGATGAAAGTTTGGCACCTCATGTCCTGATATTGTATACAATGCCTTGGACTCGAGAGGCTTTACACTTACCTTAGATATGCTTTGTTCATAATTTTAATTTTGAAATTTGGGTTTGGTCAATGTTGGGGTTTAACCATACAGTTAGCTTTTGTGCCTGTCTTTTTTAGCACAGTATCCTCAGTGTAGCTAATTGATCCCTGTTCATTCAGGTTAATCTTACATGGTTTACATCAGCTTGATGTGCTCATTACATGACATTAGTTCACTGATCACAATTCATTTAATTTTTATTTTTTAATAAGTATTATAATATTATATGGATCAACTAATCATATGTCAAACACAAAACAATACAAGTTTTATCATTAGGCTCCTATCTCAAGATGTATCTTATAGACCAAGGATCAAAATTTCGGATTTCGGCCAAAATTTTGATTTGTAGCCAAAATGACCGAAATTTTGAGATATCGTTTTGGTTTCGGTGGAGACCGAAACTGAAATTTTGGTCATTTCGGCCGAAATTTTGATCCTTGCTATAGACCCAATGATACCTAACTCGGTCATGTGAGAAGAGGAAGTCTGGTTATTGGAAGCACGCTCCGGTAGATCTTTGTACTCCTTCCGTATAAAAGTAACTGGAGCAAAAGCAAGAGCGGAAATAGTAGAAGGCACTACCAAAACAGGTGGTGGAGCCGGAGAGACGTCATTAGCAACTGAAGAGAAGACAACTCTTCTGAAACTTAGGACATGCGATCAAGTCCCAACAAGTTTCCTTTAAGTGCCTCTTTCTGCCACAATGTGAGCACTTTAACTTCCCTTGTTAACAGCAGCCTGTAATAATTTATACCAGCTTCTCTTCATTCTTCTCTGAGTTGATATGCAGCAGCCACAACTCCTTACCAAGATTGATATTGGACTAATGTTGTATAAGATTGATATTGGACTAAGTTGTTCCCCTTCTCTCTTCTTTCCATATTAGCCTTCTTTAATAATGCCCATGAAGTCAAAGACCATTTAAGTGTAATTGTAGCTAATTGATATTAAGAATTGATTAGGCCCCCGTGGGATGATATGGGAATAGAGGTATGGCATCCCATTCCCACTTTAGGTTTGGTGAAATTCTTGTTTTGAAAATTATGAGATTTCAATTCTGAAGTTCAAATTTGTGCATTATACACTTATTTAAGTATTTTTGCTGATTGATGAGCTGTGATCTTGTTTTCTTCAGTTAAAGCTTGTAGTGGAGGTACTAATTACAAAAGCTTGCTTATGTTTTGATCTGATTGTATGCTTTTGTTTAGTATTAACAGGGATTAGATGGTGAAGCTACTGAGCCCATGATTAAAGAATTGGAGAATGACAGGGAGGAATTGCAGGATCCTGAGGTTGAATTTGCAATAGCAGGTGCTGTCCGGGAGTGTGGTGGCCTAGAAATTATTTTGAGCATGATCCAGGTGATGTGTGGTTTTACATAATTTGAAGTTGGTTATGTTTCTAATTTGTTTGCCACTTAATTTTTGTGTCTTTTGACCCTTATCATGTAACTTCTATGTTCCTTTAGATTGTTTTCTGATATACTCTTTATCTTTCCCAGGTGACTTGGTTTTGCTTTAACAAGCATCCTTCAGTAATCATGTGTATATATTCTAGGAGTTGTTTAAAGGGTTATTTTTAGAAGCTTTTTTTAGCATGCCACTAGTTTAGATACGTAGGTGCATGGTTTAGAGATATGGGAATCTTAATGTTAGGAGTTTCTAGAAATGCTGGCAACTAGGAAACTGCCCATGATAAGAAAACCACTATAAACTAATTACCTAATCATGAAAGTAAAGGCTCTGTTAGTCGGATATTATTTTGGGTAACTATACTCGCCTTTGCATCCATAAATTAGATTACCAAAATTTTCCTTTCCTTTATTTCTGAGCTGGTATTCTTTTTCTCCTAAGAAATCCCCCACAGCTTACATTTGAAAATATTTTGAACATCCAATGGTGTTATTGTATTGTTTAATATGAAATTTTCTGTACCTCTCTTTTTTCAACTTTTCTTTCCCTTCACTAATTTTCTTTTTTATGCAAATGTTTCTTTCGTTTGCGTGACGACGAATTGAAGTCCAACCAAGAAGAGTTGGGTTCGGTGCTCAATCTCCTTATGTATTGCTGGAAGATACGAGAGAACAGGGGGGCATTGTTAAGACTAGGGGTTTTGGGGCTCCTTCTTGAAAAAGCAAGGCGTGCCTTCTCAGTGGATGCCATGGAGCCAGCAGAAGGCATTCTTTTGGTTGTTGAGAGTCTCACAATGGAAGCTAATGAGAGCGATATTGGAATTACTCAAAGTGTGCTCACAGTCACTAATGAGGAAGCCGCCACTGGCGAACAAGCAAAGATAATAGTCCTCATGTTCTTAGAAAGATTATGCCACCCTTCTGGTCTCAAGAAGTCAAACAAGCAGCAAAGAAACAATGTAATGCATCAAAGTAGGTGCATTTCGATTATTAAACTATGTATGCAATCAGATCATGTTGTTAATTTTTTGTTAAGTTAATTTTCTATAGTTTTGCAAGAACCTTGGGTGTAGGATTAAGTTGAGCATGTAGTGGACATATTCATTGTGGTGGGCAGATTCAATTTAACCCCTTTTAGCCATCTTTCTTGATTTGTAGTGGTGCGTAGCTATTGAAAAAGCGAGTATGACCAAAAGTCTTACGTAGATTTTTACATGGTGAGTTACCTTTTGCCTTGTTTTTTAAATCTTAAATTCATCTTTGTATTCTAATATTTGCTTTATAATGATTCTCGTTTATTCGATTTTTCTTATCTACAGGAGGAAACCACTCTAAAGCCAACTTTAACAAGAGTCTTGGTGTAAGAATCCTGTCATCTTTGTCATCTTCACTATCACCACCACCACCACCACTACCTTACCCCATCAATTTTGGGGTCAGATTTGTGAATCTTATTTCTATACTCATCTCTGTTTATGGATATACTCTTTATTATTCTCTAATCTAATGTAAACTGGGATCCATTTACTAGAGCCGGAACCCGATTGGCTCAGCTTTGATACTTCTTGACTAGGCTACAGCCCACAATAATTAGAAAGACCATAAAATTCTGCCGGGTTCATGTCTAAAAAGCCCCCTGAACAGCAGGCATAGGGATTCTTCTTTTCTCAGAACTCTTTTTCCTATTTCATAAGAACTTATTACCAAATCTCTATTACAAAATATACAGAAGAAAAATATAACTAAACTTCTAATTTAGTTCTTTATTTACTTTGTTCTTTGAATCCTCAATAGATTAGAAGTCCTGATCCATTTAGGATTGTAAGAATAGAGTAAATGAAGAAATAAATTTTCTACTTTTTATCACTCTAGAATCTCTAGACAGAAAAAAAAGAAAACAAAATAATAAAAAAATTTAGACACTTTCTTTTGGGATTACTGAGAGTCCCACTATGAAGACTTCAGATTTTAAAGAAATAAATCTCAAAAATCTGAGATTAATGAGGCTTATTCTTGTTAATTTTTGGTTCTCGAAAATAAGTGGTGTATGTGACCACTTTAATGTGGTCACGTGGACCCCTATTTTAAGCTAGACTAGATTAGTCTCTGTTTTAAACCCCAATGAGGCCCAGTTTTTTGCCCTAATGTCAAGCTCGATAATCACGTGAATTCTGGGCTGGTTCCGTCCCTTCAATATCAGCTTTACCCTTCAAAACAGCTCCAATCCGCTCCCCTTTCTCGTGCAAGTTGAAAAAGCCCGAAAAACAAGTTGAGAAGCTTTCAAAGCTATTGAAAAAGCTCCAGGTAAGGATATTTTTCCTTCTTGATTGTATGATATGATATTGTGTGAACCTTCTTCAATGCTTTGAAGTATGAACAGGTTTTGTCTTTTTATTTGGGGTTGGGCCTGTAGCCCAACTGGAAGGTGCATGATGACATAACACAAAAATAACTATTTTGCGCGTAAGTTTCACTGACTACTTTTTGCATGAACCAACTACTATTTTGAGTTCTTAAAATGTCTTTGCCTTTTACTCCATTTAAAATTTCTTGATTTAGGGATTTTAAAGGTGTAAAATGATTTTTTTTTTTTCTCTTATTCAATTCATTGTTTAGAAGGTATCCATTATATCTGCATTCTTTAGTTTCCCATAATTTTGGTAATATAAACTAACCAATGTATATATATATATATAGATATAGATAGAAAATTAAATATTAAAGCTCCTTATTCAGGAACTAGCCTTTTTTCTTAAGGTCAACATAATGGGTTTTCTATAAATGAAAGATGTAAGATACCCATTTTTTTATGCAACTACAGAAATCAGTCATCTCTAATCATAAATAGACCTAACAATTCCTTTACATAGCCTCCCCGTTTACCTCATTTATGCAAATTAAATAACGGCACTGATTCAAAGTTTGTATTTTGATAGCTAACAGGACAATGAATTCAGCAAAAATAATAAAATAAAACATACATGCTTACAAAGAAAAAAAAAAATTAAAAAAGTAGTTGACAAGAACCAACCAAAATTTTATTTATGTACTCAGCAAACTCCATAAATAGGCATTGTTGCACTGTATTATAGAAATAATTAGGCAAAATGGTCTTTATTGATCGGTTAATTTCAGAACGTTGATCCCAGGGGATGATCCAGTACAGAAAGTTACTCTTATTCCTTGAGGACAAGCTCGTGGTATAACGTGGTTTTTACCAGGCGACGACCCGGCTCTTGTTTCTAAGAAGCAGGTATTTGCTAGAATAGTTGGAGGTCTTGGAGGTCGAGCAGCAGAAGTGATTTTTGGAGAAACAGAGGTGATTACTGGTGCAGCTGGAGACTTGCAGCAGATTCCTCAGGTAGCAAAACAGGTCAGTTAAATGAAATAAATTTTCAAATTGAAGAAAGGAACCAAAATATCCAGTTGGATTAATCACTGCCACCATGTAGGGGTGTAAATTAAACCCGAAAACCGACCGAAAATTGAGCCTTCAGAACCAGACCGAAACCAACTGAAAATCAACACCGAACCAAACCGTTTCGGCCCAGTTTGGTTTCGGTTTTGGTAACTGAAAACCAAAACCCGGCCGTGTACGGTGTGAAAACCGACTAAAAACCCAAAAAAAAACTAAAGAAGAGTATGAAGAAAAACCATAAATCAACCCGACCCAAGGAAACCAAAATCTGATCGGTTCCTTTCGGTTTTGGTTTGGGGGGTAGAGAAATTCGGCTAACCGAAACCGAAACTTTTCGGTTAGGATTCGGTTTTAGGTAGACCGATACTGAAACTGAAATTTCGGTATTAGTCCGGTTAACCTAATTTACACCTATATCAACATGTAGTGAAAAATAAGTACAAATTTTGCAACTAGGCATCATGGTTTATAACAAAATATGAAGGATGGGAAAAGCAGATTACTTATTCAAAAAATTGCTTACTTACAAATGCATATTTGGATGGAAATTTTCACATTTTGGGAAATAAGTAAAGAAGTCAAAAGAGTTCCTGCTGTTAGGGATGTCAACGGGTCGGGTCGGCCCGTACCTGGCCCACCCGATTTGGTTTCTGAACAAGGTCAAAAAAAAATTTGACCCTTTGGTCATGTCAGAAGCATTAGGGTTAGGTTGGATTGGGTCAAGACAGGCAGATTTTGATGCAACCCAATCAGACTTGATAAATTATGTAAATTACAGGGGTTTGAGGGGGATTAGTGGTTTATGAACCAACCAATCCCAGCCCAGTTTTTCGAGTCGGGTCAGGTCGAGTCAACCTACATTGACACAACCCGATACGGCCTGTTGACAACTTGATGCTAATTGTGGACAATGATAACTAATTTTCATTTTAAAGATTAACTTTACATGACAAATTTTGGGGGGTAGGGTTGTGAGGATTTCTGGGATTAGCTCGATGTTTGGCTGTTTTTTCTGCTGTTGTACGTTATTTTTTTCTTTTCTTGTCCTTCCCGTTTTGCCTGTTGGCCGAGGATCGATTCCGAGTATGGTACTTACCTTCACATAATTTCACACTCATGGCCTTATGGAGCAAATTTCTAGTACTCGGCGTAGAAAAAGTAATAAATGGTTCATCTTCCGGAGTGTTTGACATCCACCTAGACCAAATTGACGACAAGTGGACATCGGAACTCGTTGGGATCGAATTTGCCATCATATCTGCTAACAGTGGTAGTGTTGATGGAAGTAAGCAAAAAGGTATGACTGAGTTACAAATGCCAAAATTTTTGTTGCAGCTGAAAATAAATATACCGACAGCGGAGCGTGGGGTTAGAGCATAGGCAGGTTTATGGCTCCAAAACTGAAGTGGAGAAATAAATAAATTAAAAAAAATAAAATTATTATTAATATTTTTTTTAATAAAAAAAATACTTACGCCGATGATAAATGACCTTTCGATGATATATAATAAGCATATACTTAAAGCCGTACGATTCAATAATTATGACATGAAATAATGGGATTGAAAATAAATTAAACTCATCTAGGAATTGCGTCCTCTTTGAATGAGCGGTTTAGCCGCTTATCTCTGATCCACATGCAAGGCACAAATCCGAAACCATCATAAAAATACTCTTTAATTAATCAAATACTCGAATCTTTTAGGAAAAGATCTATAACCTTAATGTGTAATCGTAGATTTTTATTAAATCCGTCGCGACGATGCGCTCGTATGAAAAATATAGAGTCCCCACCTGAAGCTTTTGGTATCTCGAAAAACCTAAATCAATATTGAAAGCACCAAAGTGTAAAAATATGACTCTAATTTTGGTCTATGCCAAAGGCTGTTGGGTAGGGGCTTCGGTTATCGATCAGAAATGTGATAGATACCCGACCAACCCGCTCGTAAGCGGTCTCTACTGTAGTTGTTTGGATGTGTGTCTGGTTTATATATATATATATATATATATATATATATATATATATATATATATATATATATATATAAAAGAAACAAAAATGAGCAACACCTCTCCTTTCCCGAAGGCACGTCGATCTTATCGAGCCCTACCCGTTTGCCGAAATTTGGATAGCGTAACGGCTCAATTCTAAGATAGAGGAGAAGCAAAAGAAGGTAGAGGAATAGAGGAGAGAGCCGGAACTCTCGGGCCCTTGTAGCACCGATGTGGATTTTTGTGTGAGAGCGTCTTGGATCAGCTTCCGAAAGCAAATGGTTAGAGAAACGACTTTTGATCTCTAAGATTAGGAAGCTAAGAGATAGGAGAAGAAGGCTAGGGGCTAGATCTAGCTAAATCTCAAGGATGGATGGTGTAAAATGAGGTGCCAAGGATGAAACTGCTTATGAAATTATATGGGTTTAGTGGAGGCAAACGGAGGGAGTTCACTAGAATTTTCTCTCATTTAAAATTTTCAAGCCTTTGTAAAGGAGGGTGCCTCTATTTATAGAGAAGGGGGTGATTAAGGGGTACTTAAATACTAATGTGATTAGCAATTAGGTAATCCTAACATCTAAGGATTCCTAGGATTCTAAGGGCTTAGGAAGATGTGAATTGGATTTAATGATAGATGATAGGGTGAAGTTTCAAATGACTAGAGGGTTGCAAATAGGGTAAATGAGGGTGCAACAGTTCTAATGAAACCCACTCTAAATATTGTGATGGTCAACAAGTCAAACCCCAAAAGTAAATTTTGAATAAACCAAAGGTTATCAGAGCTAAGCTTGGAGTGTCCCTGAAGTCCAGAGTCCCGAGGGGACTCCACCTATGTTTGGCCCGCCAAGCCATTTGTGGGGAAGAAGTGGCCTGACGTGTATAATATATACGCTAGGGAACATTTCTTCCAGAAATGGTCTCAATGTAGGTGTATTACATAAGCACTCCTCGAGAGAGGTTCTCGAGAGGTTCAACCCCGTCAGTGATGCAGAAACTTTGGATTATCATATCTTTTGATATAGGGTGATCGGTGATTCTTGGTTTGCTAGAAAGCTAGGAACCTCTACTTTTCAATGATATAAGATTTGGTCTTAGTAGAAGTCCCTGCCAGCCCTAGTATATCTGTCTCTAACTATTGCCCGAGAGGGTTAGCCATGGGTCCGAAGAGGTCGGGGGTAATTCTTAAGGGTTTGGGAAGGTTCCTAAGGGTTTGGAAAGGTATCTAAGGGTATGGGGGATGCTATCGGAAGCTCGGGGGTGCGCCTCTCAAAGTATGTTTCGATCAGGCCTTGGGCCAAATTTGGGTGTCTACAGATGCCCCTCTTTGGTATCCGATCACCAATGATCGAATGCGAAAGACAAGAGACATCCGAAGAGGCCTAAGGCAATACTGATGGGTCCTCCATATTCAGAATGAACCTCAAACATCAGGTAGTAACATGGTGAGTAAACGAAAGCCCTCGTGATATATCGAAAAACATCCGCTCCTCATGGCTATTTGGCCTCTAATCGCTAGCGACATTACATCGGGCATAATCGAGATGGAGTGAGTCATGAAAAGCCCAATACGCTAGAAAAAACGTCTGCTTCTCGAGATGATTAAAGATGTTCGATATTCAAGTTTCATTCTGATTACAACAGCTCCTTAAGTGAGAGGGTGATCAACCCATACTTAAAGATAGGTGCGAAGCAAATACGCAAAGATCCACGGCTTATGTCCAATCATATGAGCCATTGATTGCCTTTTTTGACCAGCCACGGGTGTCCCTGCACAAAGCAGGGTTCGAGATTTTTGGACAAACCTATCGATCTCGAAGTTAATTTGGCATAACTACGTGTGTAACAGTTGACAAAGTTGCATTTCAATATATATGTCACACAATAATTAATTTACGAAATAATAAACTAGCGCATCACAAAAATGAGTAATGATGCATAAGCACGGTTGACACATAAGGGTGCCAACCATTTTGATCCAAAACCACAATAGGTTGCCTCAGCACTTGAGGCAAGCAAAGTATGTTGCCTCAGCACTTGAGGCAACCATATTCACTTATTTAATTAATTACTAAATGGGTTTATACACTCAACTCGTGTATTAGCTTTATATGTAATCTAAAGCCTCTTTTGGCTTATAGGCATATACACTTAAAACCCAATACAGGCTTTACATAAAATTCCAGCCCCAAATAGCTTGTAAGCTGTTTTAATTTGTAGCAGCATTCACACAATCCAATGACTAATACACTTGGAGTTGTATTAGTGTTGTAGTTAAGCAAAAAGCCCATTTGACTTATTTGATAGTACACCATTCCATGGTGTGTAAGCTTATGTAGGGAATCCCAGTCAAGCCAGCCATATATATATATATATATATATATATATATATATTTGCCTAATTTGTACAGCTGCATAACACTCTGATGCAAAACCTGGTTGGTTTATATGCTGATATAGGTAAGAGGCCGTATAGGCACCATATGGAATCCAAACCCTTGATGCCTTATAATAGTAATCCCGCCAGCTTACCTCCACGCATGCATGAGTCATGTTTCGACTCCATGCATGCAAGCTGGGAGAAAATACTATAAAACAGCCAGGGAGTCTCCTTCTTCCTCCTTCCAATTTCATCGCAAACATCCCTGCATCTGCAATAAACAAAAAGGCCATGCAAATTGATCCTATAGTAGAAACAAATTCCCTTCTTATAAGCTTAACCTCTTGACAGATTCGCACCTCGTCAAACCATTGAATCCGAACCTTTGTTTTAGAAATATAAATTACTGTGTGACCTGCGATTCGAGTAAGCGTATGTCGAAAGCAATCGCTGTCAGGGACTTCTTGCAGATCGAGTTCTTACGAGCTCCGTCACCGACACACGCTTGACGACATCGCATTGTTACCACGATTCTTCCGAAAGGTATGCCTGAAACGAACAGATTTCCTAGACTAGGTTTGTTTCAGTAGTTCATTTAGAGAGACTATGCATCTGTGGTGTCGATTCCCTGAGACTGAATCGGCAGCACAATGAATCACAGTTTGCAATGAGTTTCGGAATTTCTACTAGAAATACACCGAAATTTCCACATTAAAATGAACAAGAAAAAACTCAAATTTCTGTGCAACATATATAAGACATATATTTTAATTATTTTAACATAAAAGACCCAGCCAAATGCTTGAGTCAAAAGAGACAGAGATGTACCAAAAGCACCACGGCAAGCCCTTGCAGCATGGCTTGCCGCGGCAACCTCACAAGGTTGTCGCGGCAAGGTGCACAGCTGGGCTGCTTGCCGCGACACCCATATGGCTTGCCGAGGCAAGCTTGTGTCAGGCTTGGGCTGTGACATCGTTGAGTATTGGGTTTGGGTGGATGTGCACTACGTTAAATCTTACGAGTAGTGTCCATTTATGATACAGATCTGACATGTAGATGACCCAGAAAACCATTTATATATACTAAAACGATATACATAAATGATAGGTGTTGGTGCACACGATGAGCTCTTACCGAGGAATCTAGTTTGAATGTGCATACATATGTACCACGTAGCATGTGAGCTAAGGTAGGGAATGTTACCTTGCTATGTTATAATTGATTTTTTCTTTGCATCTTGGATCGTACATTATTAAATATATACTTATTTTCGGTTAAGACCATGCTAAACTCGATATATTGATTGTATATACATTTGAAGCTCTATGTCTGAGGTAATGATGTTAGTCAATTTAATATATACGTATGCTATGATGATATTAAGCACGTTTATATTAATGCATGCTTATGATCATATTAGTTCGAGTATGCTAGTTTCGTTTAATTTGACATATGCTTATGATCACCAGATGAGCTTGATGTATGAGCATATGCTAATTCAGTTTTAAGTGGATATATGAATATAATAATATCAGTTCGATAAGATTAGCTCGACATATGTTATTATGTTAGGAATATTGTCAGACTAATTTAGATGACATGATATAGACCAGCAGATGAAAGTATAGTTCAGATACAATGTAAAATAATGTATGCACATGTTAGCTTAGTTTTGATGATGTGTTAGTTTTCGATGTATGCCTATAACTGATGGTGTTAGATAGTTTTATAGTAATGTATATTAATGCTAAGAGCTTCAGACTCGATGTATGCTTTGCATGATTATGATGCTAGTTCAGTTTCGATACATGATGATCAATGATTATGCTAGTTTTAGTTATATATGATCATGTGAGTTCAGTTATTCAAATCAGTTTTGCTATATGATTCTATGATATCTGTTCATGATGTTCTTGCATACATGTTACCATGCATTATTCATGTCCTGTTATCCTTGATGTCATGTGCACGTATTTTTTTTCGTCTTCAGCCAAGTGATCCCGCTAACTCGGGAGCTTGACTGGGTAAGTCTTGTAACAAGTGATCCCGCTAACCTGGGAGCTTGGCAAGTGATCCTACTAACTCGGGAGCTTGATATTCTTGTGCCAAGTGACCCTGTTAACTTAGCTCAGTGACTTGACTCATCTTGTATCAAGTGATCTTGTTAACATAGCTCAAGGGCTTGACTTCTCGGTGCTAGTGACCCTGTTAACATAACTTAGGAGCTAGACATTTGATTTCGAAAGCTTATTTTTTGTTTTAGTTTGATATCTTGTTTCAGCATGATTCCTTGTCAGCATGATTCATCGAATTTGTCAGCATGATTAATGTTTTGCATGATTTATTACTTGTACAGATTTGTATGATGTAGTGCTTGTTTATGCTAAATGCTGCATGTTACTGTAATAAATAAGATATTATGTGCTTCAATTGAAATTTATGCATCTAGACGTAAATTAGAAATCTAATATATAAAGTAACATTGTAAATTTTTCCTGCTGAGCTTTGATGATAGCTCATCCTACGACTTAGCTGCAGATATTGCTCATGACCCTGAGCACGAGGTTAATCCTACCTACCAGCCTGAGGAGGAGGAGGAGGACGAGGAGGAAGGGTTTGCTGAGGACTTCTTTCCTTGAGAGAGAGAGAGAGAGAGAGGGAGAGAGAGAGAGAATTATTATTTTTAAACACTGGACTTGTATAAACAGCAACATCATATTTTGAGATATTCAGTACTTCATGAATAGGTATTCTTTCTATTGTTTATATAACGGATGGACGTTATCGGTGGATAGCTATACATGGTTTTGGTTTATATAATTTTGTTGTATATATATTCCTGCTTTTAGACAGTAAATGAATATCAGTTATATGCCATATGTTCTCTTTAGCAGAGTTAATCTTACACTTTCGCAATTGTAACACTTTGTACACGCTACACTTGTATGAAAAGGATCATGTTAGGTGATCTGACGATGCAACCTTTCCTATATACGAAAATAGGAAAAGTGGGGTTGTCACAACCCAAGTGGAGAGAATTGACGTTGCAACGCTTTTTGAGAGTATGTGCCGCTTTTGGAGGACACATGTGCATATGTGTATGTTATTATTTATTCTATGTGTATGTTATTATTTATTCTATGAATGAATTTTTTTGTTATTTTATGTGAATTTTTTTTTTAAATTTTATGTGATCTTTTTTTTTGTTATTTTATGTGAATGAATTTTTTTGTTATTTTATGTGAATTTTTGTATATTCAGGATTTTGAGCATGCTCATCGATCATGCACCATTTATTCTAGCATGACTTCCCAAGTAGATCAAATGGAGATTGACGTGTCGTTTCGGGGGTGTGTGCACTACTTGGGTCCGAGGAGGATTAGGCTTGGTGTGTATAACACATATGTGAAGCCAAACTTGGCCAGGAAGAGCCTGGCGTGTGTATTACACACGCCAAGCCAAAACTGAGCCTAAACATGCCTAGCGTGTGTCTGGTGGGGGGTGGGGTTTAAATAGCCAGGCCTGAGCCAAAAGGGGTTATTTTCAAAATCTCTTTCTCCCCCTCTCTCCAAACCAAATGGAACTTCCTGCTAGGGTTCCTTTGCATCGATTTGAACCGTGTTTCATTGCCGGTATTCCTTGGTGCCGATTAAACACACGTTCCACGCCAGATCAAGGACCTATTTTCTTGAAGGTAATTTTTGTTTTAACCTCATTTTCTTTAATTTTTCTTGAAATACTTGCAATGTGGTTAGGATTTTTACATTTTTAGATAATAAATGGATGATTTCTCTTGCAAGTGTGATTTTTTATGACCTGTTTGATTTTATTTCATGTAAATTGGCTTGAATGATGCCCTAATTTTCTTTTATAGATTTTCTTGAGTCATTTTAGGATTAGGGCTCTTTCTCTTTTCCCTTGGATATAGATGATCTTTTAAAACTTTTTCTTTTTCTCTTTTTTGTTTATGGATGCACTATGTATTTTGAACTTGTTTTTTTTTTTTTTTTATCATCATCATCATTCATTCATTTTTTTGTTTTTGGAACGGGGGGCTTTAGACCTCCTCTATTTTTTCTTTTCGATGTGTTTATTTAAAAGGTTTATGATTGATGGAAAATAAAAGGAAGGCATACTTACCTTCCTTCGGCTTGTAACAACCGATCTCTCGCTACTGACATATCTTGATGTTGCTGGTGTTTTTCTCATAATGTCGAGTGAGGAACATGGGCAAGAGCAAGAGGAGGGATCGAAAGTGGCCTATGGTTCTCGGAGGGAGCAGTTTTTTGTAGTGCAGCGCTCTTCCCAGCCTTGGTACGAGATGCAAGGTGAGGTCACCCGTACCGGTCTCCTTCATTGCCAACATACTCATATCTCAAATTTTGGGATCGCTGGCAAGGTAATGAATGAGCTTTATTGTTTTTCTTTGTGCGAACTTGCTTTAATATCAGGATCTAACACCTCTTTATTTGATGTAGGACCTACCATCAATTATGTTCCGTGGGGATTGGCTCAACCTCCAGCGCCTTTACTGCTACCTTCCTCTGATGGTGAAATTTCTCTTTGCCCAGGTCGGTTTTGGGGACTTCCTTTCATGCCCTGCCATGAGGGGCGCGCGGCTTATGTGAGGGCCTTAATTGAGCGCTTCCGACCTGAGACTATGACCTTCCATATGGCGATGGCTGAGATGACTATTACCCCCGTTGATTGGTCGATGATTACGGGGGTTAAGATTGGGGGCACACCGATGACCAACCTTCGCGTACCAGGTCGAGATGAGGTGGTCCGATTAATCGGGGATTATCCCTCTTCCCAGAACAAGCATGGCTCCGAGGTTAAATTATCTTGGCTGACAGATTTGTTTAATAAGAATGAGTTGGTGGATCAGGGCCAGCCCGATGAGGATATCCCCCTTGAGCCTGAGCGTGCCTTCATGTTGGCCCACATCTTGCTCCTTTTCCTCCTGGGTAAGACCCTTTTTGCAAATGCCAACGGAGGCCGGGTCTCATTGTCCTTCCTCAGCTCATGGAAAATTGGGACAATGTGCACCGGTATGACTAGGGTGGGGCCGGGTACGCAGTATTGATGTCTAACCTGACTCGAGCCACAATTGGGAACACAAGTTCTATTGTCGGTTTCTGGCCTAGGATTGAGGTAACCCCTGATACTCTTACTTCCCTTGGTTTATTGGCTAGCCATTTATTCTGCATCTGACACACTTTTATATTTACTGCCCTTTTCAGATTTGAGGGTACCTGCACTTCCAACCTGGCCGTCCTCTCCTTTTCTTTGATGTTTACACCTATCTGCTCATGAGCAACTGACATAAGAATTGTCGCAGAGACGTTGGAATGAAGCATTTAGAGATGGGCTTGAGGTCCTAATTTGACTTGCTGATCCCGGAGCAGGTACGGCTATTTCTCCCTTTTCTTCCTTAGCATTTCTTTTTATGCTACCTGTTTGGCTAATAGGGCACTTTTCCGTCTGGGCAGGTCATCTATGACCCTTACGTTGGTTCTCCCTTCTGGGATCAAGCCGTCGTGGGTCCGTCGTGCTTTTTCGTAGACCGTCGCGCCATTTTCTTTTATGGGGCTTGGGCTTGGGCATATTACCTGGGAGAGAGAGTGGTTCATCAATATCGAGATCACTTTGCCGTACCGCAAGCTTCTCCTGCAGAAGTTATGACTTCTGAGGGTACTATTGAGGAGCTCTCTGCTAGATTTCTCCATCATGGCATCCCCAACGATGATTTTCTTATGCCTGGGGGATATCAGCTGTGGTATGAGTCCTTGCCCTATCGGTTCATTTTGCCGTGTTTCGTACCTGGTGCCAACTTCTTAGCCTTTGGCGGCTCGTGATCTTAGGTAGTTCTTTTTCCCTTAGGCAAGTTTCCAATGGTTCTGATTCCATTTTTCTTTTTGTTTTACCCCTGCTGACTAAAACCCTGCTTCCTTTCACAG
The DNA here is from genome assembly GCA_021018995.1 of Chloranthus sessilifolius. Taxonomy (NCBI): domain Eukaryota; kingdom Viridiplantae; phylum Streptophyta; class Magnoliopsida; order Chloranthales; family Chloranthaceae; genus Chloranthus; species Chloranthus sessilifolius. Next base: position 3,433,458 of record CM037592.1, read on the forward strand.
TTCGACCAGGTAAACTATTTTGACGATGATGATGAGACGGTGGTAGGTCTTGCTGAGGCTATGGGAGCTGGTCCTTCAGACCACTCTGGGACGGGTGCTTTTGGTAGCTCGATTGGTGGGGTTCAGGGGACCTTCAGATGCCTTTCTTACGAGTTTGTGTGTGGCCGTAGATGAGTGGGCCCGCATATCTGCTGAAGCGGTCCGGGTCCCTCCTCCTGAATTGGTTCCCGAGGTAAGTTTTCCCCTTTCTACATATTTGCTTTTTAGAGAAATGCATGTGCTTGCGCCTGTGGCTCTTATAGTTGATGTCTTTTCCTTTTGTGTAGGATTACGAGTCGGCTGTGAATCAGGCCGAGTACTACCGTAATATCGCCGGTCTTTGAGATGTGGAAATGGTGAGTATCATACTGACTGGTTCTGATCATTGCCTTGCTATCTTTATCTTTCGACTGAGCTTGATTGATGACTCTAGGTATGACTTGCAGCGTGCTCGCGAAAAGGAATCACGCTTCCTGCTTAGCCGACTCTCTCAGGCGTGGTCTCGGGTGGGAGAGGTTCGGATGTACCATAGTTCTTCGCGCTGGTGCGAGAAGTCCAAGGGCGCTAATAAGGATTAGGCTCGCTCTGATTTGATTAGACATTTTTAGACTCTTGGGATTTTTCTGGTTTCATTTTGGGAAGATGTATCGGAGAATATATTTTGGATGACTTTATTTCTTTGAATGAATGTTTATTGCTTTCCCTCTTTATCTGCTCCATCTCTCTCCTTTCTTTTTTCATTGTGGTGTATCGGCTCTCTTTTCCAGGGTGGGCTCAATTTTTTATAGTAAGAAAAGCCTTTGGGCTATACCTTTGGCTAACACTTGGCCATCATTTTCATATCTGTGCGGGCCTTTCCTGCATGGAAAACTGTATATAAGTTAGATGTGACCCAAAAAATTTTATATCTCTCAGATGTGGCCTAGTTACTTTGCAAGTAAATGACAAGAAATGCAGGTGGGCTGTCTAGGGATAAGCCAAATGACCTCCCTATTCCCTCTCTCTTTTCTTTTCTTTGACATCGAGAGGTTGCATGTGTAATACACATGCCAGAGTAACTCTGGGGAAATTTACTCTGGCGTGTGGAATATACACACCAGGTGCCATCAGGGGAATGTGGGGCCTTTTAAGCCCGAGAATGCATTATTTTATCCTTTTAATTTTGACTTGATATTTTTTTGCTGCCATTTTTCTTTTTGCTTGCCCAAGGGTGGGTCCATCGTCCTACATTGAATTGTGTTTCAGAACATCTTTGTATGACAATGGACCCGCTTCCAATCCCGCCTCGTGGGCACTATACTTCCCTCTTGGGCGTGGGGCCCAGTTTCTTAAAGAAGTGGCTCGAGAGTTTGAATGAGAGTGAGCTCATGGTCCGGATCAGCTTGGATTGGCTCTGCCTCTTGTCTTTTCTTGAAGTCCCTCTACTTTGGGATTTTATACACGCGACGGCCTCTCTTTGGGTGTGGGCACCCACGTCTTCCGATTCAGGAACTGTGAGTTAACTCTTACACTTGAGGAACTCTCCAACCTATTGGGCTTGAAGCTTTATAGTGGCCTTGCCAAAGTAGTGCCAGAATTGGGCTATACTAAAGTCGTGCATGTGACTCTAGGATTGGAAAAGGAAGATTATGAGAAAAGTCTCATTGGAGGGCCCACTAGGTGTTCAATGAAATTCTTGAGAGAACTTTTTGGCGACGAGAGCCTGCGAAAATTGCTGATTAGAAATGTTCATAATGTAAAGGCTTTCGCTCTCTGTCTCATCTCTGAGGTTCTTTTTTATACTGGGGGGAGAGTTTCTCGCTTACACTCTGCGACGTCTTGGCAGAATTAGAGGGAGGTCAATCCGTGATGCATATGATTTTGGCAAAGCTTTATCGTTGTCTTGACACTTTCGCCTTGGGAAAGGTGGCGTGCCTTAGGGGATGCCCGTTTCTGTTTCAAGTTTGGCTAGGGGAGCACCTTGCCATTTTAGAACCCGTGCCTTGTTTCTAATTTGTCCGTGGTGAGGTGACTGCTGCTTTTTGGGAAGGTGTCACATGCTTCCACAGGGAGATATGCCGGGGTTGAAGCTTTGGCTAGCTGAAGCTGAGTTGGTGTGGAGGCTTTCGTAGTTAGATAGGACTTTCCCAGTGGTCCGCTCTAGAGATTATGAGGGCATCACTCTCCTTGGTTTGACCGACAGCACTTACTATTTCCCTTTTTGAATGTTGCGCCAGTTTGGTTGCTCTCAGCAGGTGCCCTGTGCGGCAAAACCACCCTTATGCGACTTGATCTTCTCTCGGGGATTCCTTGGAGACTTGGATAGGATAGCTGTTCTCTGGGAGACGCGTCAGTCAACGCTCATGTGTGATCTAGAGCAAGGGAATTTGATTTTGACTTCTCCAGAGTACGAGGCTTGGCCACTGTCCGAGAGGCCTTCTGCTTGTTACTTGGATCAGCCCGAGAGTAGTGATGTGGAGGGGCCTTAGACAAAGAAGGAGTCGATGCTTTGATCTCGTATTGAGCTGCTGGTGGACGAGAAGCGTGTCCTACATGATCATTTAGAGAAACAAAAGATTAGAGCAGAGGCAGCAAAAGCCAGGGCTGATGTAGGTGAGTGTGAGGTCTTTTGTCTGGAAGGAGCCTTGAGTGATGCTCTTGGTGCTACTGATGCTTCCCGAAAACTGTATAGGAGTCTCCATGGCCGTTGGATGATAGGGCGGGATGTACAGGAGGATGCTTTAAACGCAGAGATCCGTGCCCTGAAGCGCGAGTTGGGTCGTTGATTCTATCCTGTACATATCTTTTGGCATAGATCAAAACCATAGAAGGGGGCCTAAGAAACCCCTGTTCAAATACATCTTTGTGGTATAGATATTTTCTTTATATTTGTCTTTTTCTTCAGTTTTTGTAAAAAGGAAAGGGAAGCTAGTTATCACACTGATTATTTTTTGGAGATGTGATGTAAGCATAGTACAGATTTGTAAATGGAAAAGGGAAATCTATTATCTTACAAAAAGTGTCATTCCCGCTTTCTTTGTTTGATGGATTGTTTTTTGTTTCTTAAATCAGTTTGAGATGGAAAGCGTAAAGTGCGGGCATGAGAATGGAAAAAGGGAAATTTATTATCTTTTTCAAAGAGTGGCTCCTTGCCCTATGGTGGTGCACGTAGTGTGGGCCTGAACATGGGAAGGAAAGGGAAATTTATCATCTTTTTCGAAGAGTGGCCTCCTTGCCTTGGTCCTTTCTCCTTTTTTGATGCCCTAATCGCAGGATGGGATGGTAGGTCTTTCTTTTGGGCATGGTCGAACCTCTTTACGTGGTTATATCAGGCGAGGTCAACAGTTTTACCAAGGCTGGAACATCTATCCCTTTGGATTGAATCAACCTTTTTTCCTTACCCTGGGTCATACGTCGGCCTTTACGAAGACATTCTTAGTCGGACCCAATTTTGAGTTATCATGAGTGGCTCAGTTGGAACGCCCGATGTGAGTTTTCGTCGTGCCCGTTATGCCCTCTTTTTTGCCCATAGCGCCCTTTCGGGTTTTCACTACGTCCATGGGTATGCATTTTACCCAGGCAGCCTTTTCGTTTTCACCGGTTTGTCTGATTCGACATCCATTTTACTTTGAGCTTGTATATATATATATATATTTTTTATTCTTTTCTTCTTTTGTTTTGTTTTATTTCAAATGCCATGACATGGACGTCGAATCCGTCATAGCCGGTTGAATGTGATTCATATGTTGCCTCTCGGCTTGGCTTGTGCTGACTCAAAAGATACCGTTATTGCTTGTGGACTTTAAAGAGGGCTTTCCTCGGGGATGTATCGTGGCCATGAGTACGGTTAGGAATTTTGAAGGTATTCTAGGGTTAAGTAGTTTCCTTGACTGGGGTTCCAGTTGTTGTAATACACTTCTTCCATGGAAAATTTTGACTGTACATGCCCCACTCTATTTTTTGCTCTCTTTGCTTTTTCCTCTTTTTTCAGATATCCTCTTTTTGGAGATTTTACTTTTCTGATTTTTTATTTTTATTTTAATAATAACTCTTTTTCTCTTTTTTTTTTTGGTATATACACTTTTTCCGTCTTATTTTCTGGGGAGGGGTTTATGAAAGAAAGGCCTATGACTCAACAGGTGTAGAAAGGGTATGAGCATTCATGGACAATTTTTTTTTTGTTTGTTTTTTGCTACTTGGCTTTGAAATGATGGCCTTTTTTTATGTGGTCCTTAAGTAGTCACGTATTCATTTGATCAATACTTACCTTGCCGCGGAGACTAAGAGTAGAATCGTCGAACGTATCCAACGTTGATGGGCTCAGGAAAGTGATCTCCGTCTATGGTGGCGAGGCAGATCGCGTATCCCGGGAGTATTTTTTGGATGACGAAAGGTCCTTCCCAATTAGGCTTGAACTTCCCTCTCATCAGCGTGTAAGCACGCATGATTCCCCTTGTTAAACTTGGGTATGCCACAAGGCTAGGAGCCTTTTCTCGTCCAATAGGTTCAACTGCTCAAAGCGGGACCTCTCTTTTTCGGCTTCTGATAGATTAAATTCCATGAGGATGTAGAGTGAAGGCACTTCAACCTCAATCGGTAGCACGACTTCAGTTCAGTACATAAGGGAGAACGATGTTGCCCCTGTAGTTGTTCGAATTGACATTCGGTAGGCCCCTAATGCGAATGGTAACATTTTAGTCCAATCTCGATAGGTGACAACCATCATTTCCAGGATGCGGACGATCGTCTTGTTAGCAGCTTCTACGACCCCATTGGTTTGTGCTCGATAAGGTGACGAGCGATGGTGTTTGATCTTGTATTGCTCGCAGAAGACCCTGATGCGTTTGTTCGTAAAGTTAGTGCCATTATCGGTGATGATGTCCTTGGGTATGCCAAATCGGTAAACAATGTTATTCTTGATAAAATTTTCAACATGACTGGCCGTGATGTTAGTATAATATGCCACCTCTACCCATTTGGTGAAGTACTCAATGGCGACTAGGATGAATTGATGCCCATTTGAAGCTTTTGGATTGACTTTTTCGACGACGTCGAGGCCTCATGTGGCGAATGGCCAGGGGGTGGTCATGCTGTGTAGATCTATAGCAGGAGCATGTATCAGACTGAAGTGTTCTTGGCATTTGTAGCACTTCTGAACGTGCCTGCAACAATCAATTTCCATAGTGGTCTAGAAGTATCCTTGTGTAGACACCCAAATTTGGCCCAAGGCCCGATCGAAACACACTTCGAGAGAGGCACACTTCCGAGATTTTGATGGCATGTATGAAACCCTTAGGAACCTTTTCAAACCCTTAGGAACCTTTTCGAATCCTTAGGAATAAATCCTAACTTTTCCAAACCCATTAGAGCCCTTTCCCGGACTAGTGTCGAACCCTCTCGAGCAGTGGTTGGAAAGAGGAGTGCAAAAATTTACACAGACCTCTTTTAGCGCTAAGTTATATACTATTGGAAAGAGGACTTTCTCAGCTTTCCAACAAGCTGAAAATCACCTCAATCAGAGTTATATAACAAAAGTTATGGCGATTTAAAAATTGAGCAGTTTTGCAGGATTTTGGCTTGGCGCAACTAATAGTTGCGCCACACTTAAGTGGGTCCCCCCGCGGGCTTGCAACTTTTCGAAAACCCTCTCAGCTGCACTATTTTACTGTATATATACTTGTCGCAATTATTAGTTGTGCCAGGCATATGAACAGTGACTGTGCTATTTTGCTTCGAATTTCGGGAGTAGGGTTTGACTTGTTAACCACCTGGGTCTTTGGGGTATGTTTTGATAGTTCTGTTGCACCCTTTTGCACCCTATTTACATCCCTTAAATGACTTAAGGCCTCACCCTATTATCCACCATTAGAGCACCTCTTCACATGTTTCAAAGCTCCAAAAATCCTAAGAAACCTAAGATGCTAAATTACATAATTCTTAATCTTGCTTAGCCTCTAAGTAGCCTCCTAACCCACCATTTTCCTATAAATAGAACCCTTCTCCCCTTGGGTTAAAGGTTGAGAAAATTTGCCTAAGAGAGAAAGAGCTTAAGTGAGAAGGTCTTTCTCCCTTTGGTGCATCATTCTCATACAAAATCCAGAATTCCACCTTAGATCCCCTAGTATAGGTGTGTGCTACCTATTTGTCTTCTCTCTCTACCTCTTAGCTATCAAGCCTTAGGAGTTAGAACCCCATTTCATACCATACAAGTCTTCAAAAGCTCACCGAGGCAAGCCAACGCAAGGTTCCACAATGGTGCAACAAGGGCCCGAGAGCTCCGGCTCTCCCCTCTATTCCTCTACCTTCTCGGTTGCTCCTCTATCCTCCCATTTGTGTCGTTACGCTGTCGAATTTTCGGTAGGAACGGAGGGGCACAAATAGGATTTTAAAACCCATTTGGGCAAGAGGAAGCTTGCGTCTTTTCTTTTGTATTATTTTTATTTTGGCCATAAATAGAGAACACATTTAGCGGGTTGATTGGGTGCCTAATACCTTCCCAATCGATAACTGAAGCCCCTACCCAAAAACCTTTGGTGTGGACTGGATTCAGAGTCATATTTGTGGCACTTTGGTGCTTATAAAAATGATCTAGGTTTCCCGGGACACCAAAAGCTCTGGGTGGCGACTCTATATTTTTGGTAACAAGCGCATCACCGCGATAGGATCGTCAAAAATCTCACGGTTGCATAGATGGTGACTCTGCTGGGGAGTAGCTAATAGAACTTCCCCTTAAATTTGGTCTCTTTATTTTTTATTTTACTAACCTTTATTGCTATTATTTATTTATTTATTTTACTCACCCCTTCAATTACATCATTTTACTTTCCCCTACTTTTACGTTATTTACGTGCCTTAGCCGTTTAGCGGGCTTACTTGCGCACCGTTATTAAATTTCTTTACATTTCCGTCATTTTAACTGCCTTAGCCGATTGGCCGGTCTACTTACGCTTTGTATTTAAATTCCTTTACTTTTACGTCATTTAAAGTGCCTTAGCCGTTTGGCGGGCCTACGTGCGTACTTACGTTTCCGCAATTGTATTACAAAAAGTGAATACCGGCCGTAGAGGCGGCACGGGATTCATCACCCCCGATCTTTGAACTTAAGAAAAATTCTTTAAAAGTGAAAAATAAAATTGAACCAACAAAGGGGATTTAATTTGATATTTGTGGGGAAGATTTTTAAAGGGTTGGGTTATTTAGGCACACATACAACCACTCGAGTCTTAGTACGGCGGCAGCCCCTAGTGGTGATGATCCGAAAAATTCACAGCTCACCGAGTACCTAAGAAAAGTGCTTGCGCTTGAGGTATATCGGGTGGGTCACCTTCTCATTCCAAGCTTAAAACCCGAGAAAAAAGAGAGCGATAGTGAACCCAATTTGGCCTTTAACCCTTAGGTTCGGTGAGAAAGAGAGCGGATCATATAATCAGTCAGTCCCCGAAAGTCCAGCTCGCACCAAAAGCCAATTTGGAGACCCATTTCGGACTGAGTTTGCTGCTGTCAAGCAAACTGGAGAGCCATATTGCTCTGGCGCAATTATTAGTTGCGCCAATGCAAAATGCCCCAACAGTACACTGGCGCAACTATTAGTTACGCCAGCTTTAAATCTGGACCCTTTGCTCTGGCGCTACTAATAGTTGTGGCAGGATGGTTTTGAGCAGCCCCAGTCCGAATCTATGGCCTATTTCACTCCCCGGACTCCCCGATCAGTGTGTTTAGTGCCTTTGTTTAGGCCTTACAATTTTCGACACCCAATACGCCCTCGCCAATCAAAGGAAAGTGACTTCTTTTCTATTCGTTTCGGGGGACCGGGTCATTAGCATTGGTTTTCGTGCCTTCAATAGATTAAGGGGTTCCCCTTTGATTCTTTCGAAGTGCTTCGAAACCGTTGCCGTGGGACCTATTTAGGGTACGAGAGCCATCCGAGAAGGGAATTCAAAAAGGCCTCGGAATCCTCATTTGTTTCACTTTCAAAAATCTAAAAAATTAAAATAAAAAATAAAAAATAGTCTTGATTGGTACCGGCACTGCTTGACACCATCGTGCCCTCCGTCATCTCGTAGGGGAAGGAGGAAGCTTTATGGGCCCCATTCGAGACATCCGTACCCAACCCGATACTGAGATATGTCGTGGGTCGTGGACCCGGCTTATGCCGATCTCAACTCATCCCCGCCACATTCTCTAACCCATTCCCATACCGAAGAGGCCTTCAAGTCCACCCCCCTCACCCATTCAACCCTCACCATAACCCGCTCGGTGCCCCCATTTTTCCTTCCCAAAGTCTAAATTTTTCATCATTTTTCCAAACCATGCCTTCATCCATGACCATCTCCAACCCATCCCACCTTCCTTCCACACCCATTCAAAACCCATCCTCTACCTTGACCCACATGCCCCATTTCTCATCCTCCCAATCCGATCCACCCAAAACCACATCCAATCCTCCACACATCCCTCCATGTACCCAAGCCATGCCCATCTTTCCCGAAGCCATGACCAATTTTCTCCTCTCATTTTCCACTTCCATGCCCCATACATCTCTCCCATGCATACCTAATCCATCCACCAATGCCCCACCTCACTTCTCCAATCCACCCTGTATCCCACCCCTCACCCGGGCCATGCCCAATTTTTCCTATTTCCATACCCCATCTATACCCCTCCAACCATCAAATAGCTCATATCCATCCGTTCTCCCTTCCATGGTCATGAAGGAGGAGATGTTCCAAACCTATAATAAGTGGAAGGCCTCCCAACACATCTCCTCTCATCCACACCACACATTTATGGATCCATCCCATACCCTAGCAAGCTTCCGTGCCTCATTCCCCTATGACCCTCATAAACCCCCCATCATCCACACTACCCAAACCCCCACTACTCATATATCCCAGGACTTAGTGGCCCAAACCCCCCTTCCCCACATGTCCTAAGGCCTCACGGCCCAAAACCCTCTAACCCATACCTATCAAGGGCCCATGGCCCAGACCCATCAAGGCCCAATGGGCTAAACCCACCAAGGGCCTATGGCCCAGACCCACCAAGGCTCAATGGGCTAGACCCACCAAGTCCCAATGGGCTAGATCCACCAAGGGCCCATGGCCTAGATCCATCAAGGCCCAATCGACTAGACCCACCAAGGGGCCCATGGCCCAGACCCAACAAGGCCCAATAGGTCATACCCACCAAGGACCCATGGCCCAAACCCACTAATGGCCCATGGCCCAAACTTATCATGACCAAGGTTTTGTGGCCCAACCCTCCTAAGGCTTCATGGCCCAAACCCAAGCCCAGCAAAACCTTGGAACCTTACACCCATACCCTTCCCAATTTCTACAAAATTTCACCCATTCACAACCCCCATACCCCGATCAAACCCATGCCTTATATCAATCCCAATTTACCTATATCCTTACATCCCAAAGTCAGCTTCAAACCTTCCTCCATGCTCAATGGCCTCATCAGGCCCCACTCCAAAACCAGACTTTCACTCATCCCATCACCCAACAGACCTTCCCCCATCCCCAATGGACTCACCCAATCCTCACTCATGCCATTCCCCCCAATCCATGCAACACCAAAAAGAGAATCCCGCCCTCACTACACACTATGTTGACGAGCAATATGAAGAGGACGAGATTAGGAACAGTGGAGCCTATGTTGGGGAATTGACCAGCCTTAACCCTCCTCCCATCATTTCCCACCCTCTAGTAGCCTAAAGTGAAGTCCAACCAACTGCCGAGAAAGTGGCCCCCATATCCTAGGAGTCAGGGTTGAAGGAGCAGCTAGATAAAATACATAAGTAGTTGATGAAAATGGGTGGTGTTGAAATCCACGCCACGGACTTCACAGATTTTTGTTTGTTCGCTGAGGTCCCCTTGCCTCTCAAATTTAAGATGCCAGCTTTTGACAAGTATAACGGCACCGACAATCCTATTGCACACCTGAAGTCCTACTGTGGGTACATGTGCCAATATGGAGGGGATAAAAGACTGCTGATAAAGGTCTTTCAAAAGAGTTTGACTGATTCGGCCCTGAGGTGGTTCACATCCTTGGAACCATCTATGATGAAAACATGGAAGGACTTGACGCACCTGTTTCAGAAATAATACGTCTATAATATAGACATCAAACCGCATAAGTCCGACTTGGCCCGGTTAAAGCAAAACCTAAACGAGGTTTTTAGTGATTACCTGGGACGTTGGAGAGCACTGGCCGCTCAGATCAGGAACAAAATACCGGATGATGAGTAGATCGAAATGATTTCTAAGAATACTCTGCTAGTAAACTCTGACTTTTTGGTGTACCAGCAGTAGTCCAGCTTTGTTGATCTGGTGAGGAATGCCAATCGCTGTGAGGATGCCATCAGGGAAGGCCGCTTGAATAAGAATATACCAAGTGGAGCTAGTGGGGTTAGGAGGTTTTCAGAACAAAAGAATGAGAATATGACAAGGGTCGATGTCCAAAACATTACCAATACCAGGCCCAATAATAACGTAGCCCCGTTCCAATTTCAAGCAACACGGTACCGATTGATCAAAACTGAGTAGATACAGAGAGCAGGGAATGGGCAAGGAATGCAGATAACTCTTGAACAGAAGAGAGCCCACTATGACCGAGTGCTTACGCCCCTAGGGTAATTACTAAGTGTACTTTTACCTTTATTAATAGAAAAGTGATTAGTTACTATCCATCAATCGCAACCTCCTCACCTGATCCTAAAGAACTATGACCTAAATACTCACTGTAATTTTCATCAGGGTCTGGGTCACTTGACTGATCGCTGATTCCCATTGAAGCACGCGATCTAATATTTAATCGATGTCGGAAAATCATTTCATTCGCACCTTCTCAAGTAATCCAGCACGTGAACATCCATCGTGCATTACCCCACATCATACCGAGGAGTAGGTCTCACCCACCATCGTAATGGTAGAAGAGCGTGAATTTAACTTTGATTCGTCGTTTACATTAGTGATCGGGAGAACTATGCACCATCGCCAAGAAACTGAAGAAAGGAACATTGGGGTGATCGAACCCCCAATTTGTCGACTATTTTCCCAGTCCCAAAGACCATGAGTTGAGCCCTTAGATCTTAGGGCTTATTTTTCATCACCCACACGTGTCAATTATGTGCATATAAATGCATATCAACCATACACCACTACCCCGCAATTACTCGATAGCCCATCATACCTCCAACCCTCCGCCAAGACCTATCACCTACCAATGGCCTATCCCTACTCCTTTCCCCGACACCACCACTCACAAGCTTCACCACCCCGTCTGCCCAATTTTGTCACCCAACCTGCTATCACCGAGGTAAATAAAGTGTTGCCCACACCTCCGGAGTCATAGACAAGTGTCTCGATACCGAGTCTATACCATTTTAGATCTCGGATCAACCTATGATCCTCATCGTGTCCCGTTGAGTTATGAACAAACAGAGATATTAATATTGGCAACCACAAAGGAGCAAAGGAACTTTGTGACTTGATCCGAAGATCTCAAAGCAATCGGAAGCACCGGCAAGCACAAGCCCAATCCAAGGAAAGAAAGGCAACATGAATCCTGCTCGAGAAAATGAGTCGAGAACATATACTGGAGACTCAGCTGAGAAGAATGTCTGCCCATATTACTATATGGGATTTGTTGATGACGTCCTCACTCCACTTTCAAGCATTAATGGGGGCGTTAAAAAATGCGCATGTGTCACTTCAGGTTAGCCCGGACGAAGTCAGGCAAATAATTGGTCAAGTGATGGCCCCGAACGCCATTTCCTTTTCAGATGCCGATCTACCAGAGGAAGGAGGAAGTCTCTCAAAATTCTTAAATATAACTGTTGAGTCTAGAAATATGATAATCCCACTGGTTTTGATCGATAATGGGCCTGCATTAAACATATGTCCGCTGAGAATTGTCACAAAGATCGGGGTAGATCCTTGCATGTTAAGACCCATGAGAACCAGCACCAGAGGTTTCAATAATACACGAAGAGAAATAATGAGAGAAGTTGATCTTGAGCTATTAATTGGGCTAATAACCTTCTCCATATTGTTTTAAGTGATGGACATCAAATCCTTATTTAATCTGCTGTTAGAGCACCGTTGTCGCCCTAAGTGTGCCATAATTGTGTGCATTATGAATAAAGAATTAAAGAATTGAAGAATGTTTAAGTTATATGGATGTTAACTTATGAAAGGAATATCGGCAGCACATTGGGGCTAACATTGGCCTGCAAGATCAGGGCCAATTGTAGCAAGTTTTAAAAGTGAGTATATTAAAGAACGTCCACACAGAATTTGTCCGAAATATGAGATAGACCTCCGGATCTCTACGGATCTCGCTCTATATTTATCTAGAAAGGAGTTGAAATAAGAGAGTTTGGCTTTTGTCCCGTCTAACTAAAACCCAATAAAGAAAAGATTTAACTAAATCATCCAGATCCGAGTTCGGAAAGTGTTTGAAATAAAACAAATGGACAAGTAATAGCTTCATGTATTTTAGCCTTTGCATTTTAGTGGAGAATTTGTATTCCAATAGAGCAGAATCAATCTTCATCTGGCTACCAGCACAGATGTAAGAGAAATAAATCAGAATTAAGGCATGGGTTTAAACTTATGGCTCTGATCTCCACTTAAATGGTCACAGATCATCCAATAGTTGTGGTCTTTAGTTCGTACATGAAACATCATCCGTAAGTCGCTTGAATTAGGTTACCAACGCTAATTCGCAGGACAATGAATTAAGGGAAGCTGGATGCGGGTGAGTGAATCTAAAGAAGTCTAATGCGCTAAGGTGATCATTCAGAACCCTCGACATGACTCCAATGGAGAAGACACAAATTACACCAACCTTTTAAAATCCAAAATTACAATTACAAAGCGGCTTAGAGAGCCTCCGACTTAATCTTGAATCCAACTCCTTGGAGTTACAAATCACTCTCAACAACTCTCAAAAGCAAAACAAAAGAAGTTATTACAGGAGGCAGATAGGCTATCCGAAGGTAGGGAAATAGAAATGAAAACTCAAAATCTGGATGCCACAATTGGGCAAATGTCTTCTATTTATAGCTTTCCTTGATCCTGCAGCTGAATTGACCAATCGAAGTGTTCAGATCTGGATTGCCCAATGGCAGTTGAGCACGAGATCCAGATCTGTTCTGCCAATGAAAATGCTCGATCTGGTTCAGCCAATCAAAGCGCTAGAAGCATCAATTCTTATGGAATTCAAAAATCTGTTTGAGCTTCTAGAAGTTCCCGCCAAGTGATTTCATCTTTGAGCGCTCACATGGGTTGGAATATGCTTTTGGATCTTGATTGGAATGTTTCGAAATGTCCCTCGGCTGTTAAATGCATTGGGGCGCGTGCAGAGATTACTGAAATGCCCTTTAAACAAGCTGTAATTCCCCAGAATGTCCTTTCGTAGAGTTTAAGTGCCTTTTCGCAAAGTGTTTTGGCAGCAGAAGTGCTCTTCGCAAGACAATTTGGCTTCAGAAAGACTCTTCGCACAGGACTCCGCCCCAGATCTTCTATTCGAAAAGGAAACTTCAACTATTCGAGCAGAACATGGTTCTTTTCGAGTAGTTCATTACTGACTCGAGAATCAATTCGAGCAGAACTTTGACGTTTTGAAAGTACTTTTTACTTTCGAATTGAGCTTTAGCTTCCATTCTTCTTTGCGAATGGATCCTTTTTCTTCTTCGGTCTTTGCTTCTTCTTTTCAAATCCTTTTTAACCACTCTTTGAGGCTATTTCTTCACTCCTTTTTAACTTGACATGAATTGTCGACTTTTTGATCATTTTAGGATGCTTTTCGGACTTGGACCTGTCTAATTGGTTAGCTGTAAAATGCACACTAAAGCACTTATTTAGTCTTCTCAAGGGTCTTTCAAAGCTCATGTTTAGGGGTGGAAAATGGGATTTTTCACTACTTAACCCGCCCCCAAACCTACGCTATGCTAGTGCCTGGGCAAAGAAACATAAAAACAAGGAGACATAAAACACGAAACATAGAAAAACCAAGTAAAGAGCCACTTTTGTAGGAAGCAGGTGCATTTAGCATATGCAACAAGCCTTTTAAACCCCTAGGTGATCCCTAGAGGAGGAGTGAAGTCTCCTGAGGGTTTTCAGTGAAGGTACCCACAAACTTCTCCATGGGACAGTTGGCATTAGTGCACTGTTATCTCATGAGCAATCAAAGATCGAAATTAGTTACTCTTGAATCCATGTTTACACAGAAATTTAGTTGTATTGTTTGCAAGGAGATTTCAACATTTATAAACCTCATGAATGTTTCAATATTTCCAATCTGTGAACAGTCATAGAAAATCATACAAATGTGCCAGCAGTAAGCTCATCCTATGGATAAAAATTAGGTTATAAGTCATACTTAATGTGCTCAAGTTCCAACCCAAACACTCACCAGGGTATACTCTCATCAGTGTTTTTGTTGAGGGGTTCGTTTTCACTCAAGCTCAAGAGCGCTTACATCTCCCAAATGGACCTGTAAGCATGAGCATAGGCATGATTCTTAGGCAATGGCATCATTGACATCTCCTCACCATAGATTGGGTCACTTCTTACCTCCACATGACAGCTCACTCAACTTTGGATCACAAGGGCTTTTAATCTAGGTTTGTTTGTATGGCTTATGGAGTGAAGTTTCAAGGAAAGGCAGTTTGAACAGGGGTTTGAATTTGAGAACTCAGGAAGTGGAGATGGTTCATGACTCCACCTTTTGAGTTTAGCTTCTTTCTTCTTCTTTTGAGATTCTCACATTCACGTGATCAGTTCTTTCTTTGATCTTGCATTTTCAACATAAGGTCCCTTTTTGCCTTTTTGCTTGCAACTTTTCACATTGTTTGTCTCTTCCTTTCTCAGTCACCATATTGCCTGTTTTGAGGTATTTTCTCTTCATTTTCTTGATATTGCCTAGAAATGGTCCATCTTCAGATTCTTTCTCCTTTACCTCCCTGAATTCTCGTGAGTGAGGGAAGGCTGAATTGGTTCCATAGGTTCAGTGCAAGTACTTTTGGGTATTTTGATGAAGAATTGTAGGATTTACAGCTCAAATGGGGTACAAACTGGGGCAGATTTTTCTTGCTTGGTTCTGTTAGCTTCAGGCTGTCCAAAGAAGGCCTTCATCTTTTCTTCAGTCTCAGGAGTGCTGTCACTAGTTTCAATTTGGAGTTTCCTAACTTCTAGTGGATCTAATGCCTCAGCCAATCCTTTGAATCGAAAAAATTGCCTCAGTCACTCTTCAATGTAGATGGAAAATATATGGGCTCAATTCTCACCGGTTATGGTTTTTCCTTGAGCTTTTAAGTATATCTTTACCTTTTCTCTTCCTTTTGACTTACTACGTCTGATACCAGTATGTTTTTATGGTGTAATCATCATGGAAATGTAGACTATCAGGTTTAGAATGTCTAAATTTTTGCAAAGAATATTTAAAATTTCCTAGTTAACTTGATTCTTAAGTACATTAAATTCTTTCCTGCTTACTTAGGTGATTTTTCTGCCTTTATGCTGACTGTCCCAGGGCAGGATCTGCTCACACACCCCAAACCTATGAGGAGCAGTGTCCTCACTGGTTCAAAGGTGGCATGGTCCCATTATTCAGGAAAACATGAAGGAAATCCTAAACAGCAGAAAGTAAAACATGACAGTGAGCATTGGAGAAAGCAAAATTTATTGACTAGAAACATTACAGAGAAGAAAAAGAAAATTAAAGACAGAGGGGGACTGGGATTAAGGGAGAGGGCGGGGAAGGTGGAGGGAAGGTTGTGTTTTGGGTAGTTAAGTTAGCAGACAGAGGTGGTGATAGAGGGGGTCTGTTTGGGTAGCTAACTCAAGCAACAAGGGAAGTGAGGCCACAGGTAGTTCAGGGGTGGTTTGGGTAGTCTGGGTGGTAGTGGAGTGGGAAGCACTAGGACTTCTGGTCTGCTTTGGGTTGCCTGTGAGGCAAAATGGAGAGCAGGGGTAATGGGGTAGGTGGTAATGGGGCAGATTAACGACTGGATGAGCTATGTAGCAGACTGATTGTATGCATTTGTTTGGAGCTGGGCTTGGATATTTTGGAGGTAGGTGAGGATCTGGTGTAGGGAGCGGTGTGGGGAGATTGGCCTAGAGGGGATTGGGAGGTGTGGAGGAATAGGGAACCGAGCCATCTGTGGGCAGAGGAGGTGCAATGAAGAGCTAGCTACCCAGGCTGTGTGTAGAATGGTGCGGCAGTGGTGCAGCTAGAGAGCTGGTCACCACAGAAATGGTTCTTGTAAAATGGCGGGCTGGGCCGAGGTGCAGTGGTGGTGGAGGCTCCATAGTTTCAACCTGCAGCAGGGTATCTCTTGGACTCTGTGCTAGTTCACTCACAGGTTCATGTACAGTGTGGGGGTCCATGGGTGGTTGTTCAGGCCCACCCACACTTGCAGGCTAGGTTCCTGTCAGCTCAAAGCAGGAACTGGCTCTGGCTCAGTGCTCTGGCAGGAATGGGTTCAAGAACAGGGTAGGTGCAAGAGCAGGCATGCTGGATTTACGCTTCCTCATTCTCCTCAACATAGCCTGACTTGTGGTCCAGGCTTTCTTGCCAAAGTTATGGGGGTGAGGATTTCAAAGGGCTTGAGAGACTAGGGGCTGCAGGGTAAAAGAAGAAAGAAAAACTAAGAACAAAAAAAAATCTAAACTATATGCAGCAGAAAATAAAAATGTAAAACTGAAGATATGAGCAAGGAAATGGAAAACATGATATACAAATGCAAGAAAAATCAACAACGCTAGAACTGCTAAATAAAATCTAACAAATAGCAGGATTGCTATGCAAATTGAAGGAAACTAATGCTAATAATAGAGAAACAGTAAAAACAAGGTAAGGATCTGCATACAAAGTTTTTTAAAAAAAAATAGAAAAGTGTTGATACAAAAACAGAATTTGTGAATGCAAAATAGGAAAACAAAGTTAGAAACTAACTAAAATTCCTAAAAACAGAATTTGAAACTAACATTCCTAAAAACAGAATTTGAAACTAAAATTCCTAAAAACAGAATTTGAAAATCTAAAAACAGAATACTAAAATTCCTAAAAACAGAATTTGAAAATCTAAAAACAGAATTTGAAACTAAAATTCATAAAAATTTGAAACTAACATTCCTAAAACAGAATTTTTAATGCCAAAGGATACATCCTAAGCCCAAAGAGAAAAAATGATACATCCTAAGCCCAAACAGAAAATCTAATGCCAAAAGCCTGAGATACTTATGAATCTAAGTGATTATAAAAATGATTAGCAGGAATACAGTGAAAAGCAAGATTCATAAGATTGACCCCTTTGTTGATGATGTGTATGAAGAAAAAAAAAAAATAATGAAGCATGGGAGCACATATTAAAAAAGTTCATACACAGTGAGACCCATTTATGATGAAGAAATCTCAAGGAAAATAAAATAAGTGGGTCCATTGAATATTCAAACACTATGATTCACTACTCATTATCCTACATGATTCCTAAAAATACAAAAATGATCTCGGAGTCCAGATGGGAAAAGTGGATGCAAATGGAGAAAAACAGCCCATACGAAGATATATATATATTTTTATTTTATAATTTTCTATTTTTTTTAATTTTTACTTGTTTTGGATCAGCCCAGCTCAACAAGAGCCCTTATTTACTACTTCTGAAAATAATGAGAAACAACTCAGATTTTCTATTTGTGTTTTCATTTTCTTTTATTTTGTATTTGGTTTTGTAAAAAAAATCAGATGCCTAAAAGACAGCAGAAATTATAATCGGAACAAACAATAAACACAACAGAACTGCTGGTTCTCAAGAATTTAAAAATAGAAAATGAATGCAAAGGAGAAGGGGATGCAAACTCACGCAGTTCTACTCCAGCTTTAGTCCAAATGCTCCTTGTTGGACGGCTGCTTCAGATCTGCAAAAATCCAAAAAGCTGCAGGATTACCTTATTCCAGTATATTGACAAAATAAAAGAAAACTCAAAGCTACGCCCAAATTTGACAAAAGACAAAAGAGTGGCGTGCAGCATTTATTCAAACAACTAGAAGGCAAAGAATAAAAACTTAAAAAATAAATAAATAAATAAAAAATTCTGCAAGTAAAATAGGTTTTCTATACAAAACTGGAGACATTTAATCAAGCACTTGGAATACAAAGTGCAGGTTTAAAGCAAAAACTAAAATGAAAATCAAATCTATAAAATTAAAAAACTTAGGTCTACCAATTTTAGAACAAATTCCCGACAGCACTTGTTGTCGCTCTAAGTGTGCCATAATTGTGTGCATTATGAATAAAGAATTAAAGAATTGAAGAATGTTTAAGTTACATGGATGTTAACTTATGAAAGGAATATCGGCAAGACATTAGGGGCTAACATTGGCCTGCAAGATCGTCAATTGTAGCAAGTTTTAAAAGTGAGTATATTAAAGATCGTCCACAGAATTTATGCGAAATATGAGATAGACCTCCGGATCTGCTACACAGATCTGGCTCTATATTTATCTAGAAAGCGGATGAAATAAGAGAGTTTGGGTTTTGTCACGTTTAACTAAAACAAATAAAGAAAAGATTTAACTAAATGATCCGGATCCGAGTTGGGAAAGTGTTTGAAATAAAACAAATGGAAGTAATAGCTTCATGTATTTTAGCCTTTGAATTTTAATGGAGAATCTGTATTCCAATAGAGCAGATTCAATCTTCATCCTGCTACCGGCCGCAGATGTAAGAGAAATAAATCCGAATTAAGGAATAGGTTTAAACTTATGGCTATGATCATCCACTTAAATGGTCACAGATCATCCAATAGTTGTGGCCTGTTCTTTAGTTCGAACATGAACATCCATAAGTCTTTGCTTGAATTAGGTTACCAACGCTAATTAGGACAATGAATTAAGGGAAGTTGGATGCGGGTGAGTGAATCTAAAGAAGTCTAATGCACTAAGGTGAACATTCGAACCCTCGACATGACTCCAATGGAGAAGACACAAATTACAAAGCAACCTTTTAAAATCCAAAATTACAATTACAAAGCGGCTTCTTAGAGAGCCCTCCGACTTACAGTCTTGAATCCGAACTCCTTGGAGTTACAAATCACTCTCAACAACTCTCAAAAGCAAAACAAAAGAAGCTATTACAGGGAGGTACAGATAGGCTATCCGGAAGGTAGGAAATAGAAATGAAAACTCAAAATCTGGATGCCACAATTGGGCAAATGTCTTCTCTATTTATAGCTTTCCTTGATCCTGCAGTATTGAATTGACCAATCGAAGTGTTCAGATCTGGATTGCCCAATGGCATTGAGCACGGGATCCAGATACGTTCGCCAATGAAAATGCTCGATCTGGTTCAGAATCAGCGCTAGAAGTATCAATTCATTATGGAATTCAAAAATCTGTTTGAGCTTCTAGAAGTTCCCAAGTGATTTCATCTTTGAGCGCTCACATGGGTTGGAATATGCTTTTGGATCTTGATTGGAATCTTCGAAATGTCCTGGTCATTAAATGCATTGGGGGCGTCAGAGATTACTTGAAATGCCCTTTAAACAAGTCGTAATTCCCAGAATGTCCTTTCGTAGAGTTTAAGTGCCTTTTCGCAAAGTGTTTTGGCTCAAGTTCTTTTCGCAAAGCAATTTGGCTTCGAAAAGTCTTTTCGCGACTTCTCCCCAGATCTTCTATTCGAAAAGGAAATTTCAACTATTCGAACAGAACATGGTTCTTTTCGAGTAGTTCATTACAGCTCCAGAATCAATTCGAACAGAACTTTGACGTTTTCGAAAAGTACTTTTTACTTTGCGAATTGAGCTTTAGCTTCCATTCTTCTTTGCGAATGGATCCTTTTTCTTCTTCAGGTCTTTGCTTCTTCTTTTCAGTCCTTTTTAACCACTGCTGAGGCTATTTCTTCACTCCCTTTTTTAGCTTGACATGAATTGTCAGCTTTTTGATCATTTTAGGATGCTTTTCGGACTTGGACCTGTCTAATTGGTTAGCTGTAAAATGCACACTAAAGCACTTATTTAGTCTTCTCAAGGGTCTTTCAAAGCTCATGTTTAGGGGTGAAAAATGGTATTTTTCACTACTTAACAAGCACCTATGGCTACATGAGGTCGGAGCCATACCCTCCACACTGCACCAAAAACTCAAGTTTGCATCAAGGCATAAGATAATCACGATTATTGGTGAGGGGCATAGTGAGAAAGAAAAGGCCACCAACAGTGTTGAAAAGCCCAATGTGTTGGATGTGCCACATACCGCTGAGGACATCAGCCTCCACAGTTTCGAATATAAGGTATCGACGATACTCCCGGAGCCCATTGAGGGCATCATTCCAAGAACCGGAGGTGGAATGGTAGTGACAGTGGCTATGCTCCAAAAGTGGGGCTATCAGAAAGGAAGGGGTCTTGGGTCCAGATTACAAGGAAGAAGGGAGCCCGTCACAGCTAAGGGCGGTCAAAAAGTTAGGTTTGGGCTAGGTTACAAGCCCACGGAAGAAGTGAGAGAGGCTAAGGATAAAGTCCGTATGACGGCAGCTGCAAAAGCCAGGGGGATCCACATAGAAGAAAAATCCCGTCCCAGGCTTCACATCTAGAATTCATTCATAAGTGTCGGGGTTGTGAAGATTGACCGGAATGGGGAAACCTGATTAACCCTACACAAGCCTATAGCACCGGTCCACCCTACCAATCCCCACATCACCCTTCCTAGCCTGGAGATAGACTTGGCTGTGTTGTCCCTCTATGAGGAATGATGACCAGTACCTGAACAAACTCTCCATGTGGTAAATCACCACAAAACTGTGTTAACATTCAAGGATATCATCTCAGATGAAATGGGGATCAACATGATGGAAGCTAACTCCAATGAGCCGTATCAGTCAGCACCCTGTATCCAATCAGGTAAAGGAGCGGCCCCTCAGGTACGCAACTGGGCATCTTTGCCCCAAACCTTGGAAGCGAGAAGTGGCCTAACGTTTGGCACCCGTTTCCAAAAAAAAAATAACCTAAAAAAAGTGAGATAAGCCTTTGGCAAGTAATACCTTGTATATACACAGACTCGTGCTACCAAGGGTCCGTCTCCAAAGAAAATAAAAATCTCAAAAACATTAGAAAAATATAAAATCTTAAAAATATTAAAAAAATAAAAAGTTAAAAAATATTGTCATTTAAAAATTCAAATAAAATCTCATAAAAAGTTGCCTTAATCGAAATACTCGTCCCACGTAAAATCGACCAATTTCTTGTAGAAATACAAGATGTAGGAGTGACGAGTCTAGACGAGGATATCCCTTTGGAGGAGCTCCCCAATGAGCTCCTTGACTGGTTTGCCGAATTTGAGCATGGCCCTACCCCCATTGTCGAGGAAATTGAGGACGTTAATCTAGGGACTGAGGAGATTCCCCAAATTACCAAAATCGGAACGTCGCTGTCTCCCGAAGAAAGAAAAAGTATGATCGATTTCTTTCGGTCATACCAAGACGCTTTTGTCTGGTCATACGAGGACATGCCTGGTCTGGACACCAATTTGGTCGAGCATGAGTTGCCTCTCTATCCCGATATAAAGCCGGTTAAGCAGAAGCTGAGACGTCTCCTACCCGAGTGGATGTTGAAAGTCAAAGATGAGGTCATTAAGCAGTATGATGCAGGATCCCTCATGGTATCTAAGTACCCGCAGTGGTTAGCCAATATTGTGCCTGTACCAATGAAGGATGGGAAGGTCCGCTTGTGTATCGATTTTCACAATTTGAATAAGGCAAGCCCGAAGGACGATTTCCCGTTACCATACATCGACATCTTGGTTGATAACACTGCTAAGCACGAGATGCTTTCTTTCATGGATAGATTCTCATGATACAATCAGATTCAAATGGCAGAGGCAGATCGAGAGAAGACTGCGTTCATCACTCCTTGGGGAACCTTCTGCTATTCGAGAGTCATGTCATTTGGGCTGAAGAATGCTGGGGTAACATACCAGAGAGCTATGACTGTACTATTTCATGACATGATGCATCAAGAAATTGAGGTGTATGTCGATGACATGATTGCCAAGTCACCGAAGCGAAGTGATCACTTGGTGAACCTCTAAAACTTGTTCAAGAGGTTAAAAAAGTACAGGTTACGTTTGAATCCACAGAAGTGCACGTTCGGTGCTATGTCCGAAAAACTATTGGGATTCATCGTCAGCAGGAGAGGGATCGAGGTCGACCCAGTAAAAGTCAAAGCTATCACGAAAATGCTGCCACCATTTACTGAGAAAGAAGTTAGAGGATTCTTGGGCAGAATACAATATATCAGTTGGTTCATTACACAACTAACTCCAATCTGTATGTTAATCTTCAAGTTACTTCGGAAGAACTCACCCGCTGAATGGAACGGCGATTGTCAGGCAGCATTCAATAAAATCAAAAGCTACCTCCTCAATTCACCTGTGTTGGTACCACCCGAGCTGGGGAGACCACTCTTAATATATCTCTCCACGACGAAAGTCTCGATGGAATGTGTCTTAAGACAGCACGATGAGACGGGAAGAAGGGAGCAGACCATCTACTATCTGAGCAAGAAATTTACTGATTATGAGACACGCTATTCTCATCTAGAGAAAGCATGCTTAGCTCTTATTTGGGCTACTCAGAGGCTCCTCCATTACTTGCTATCCCAGGTCGTTCTACTCCTGGCCCGAATGGACCCGTTGAAATACCTGTTCGAGAAGCCGGCCCTCACTAAGCGGACTATATGATGACAGCTTTTATTG
The DNA here is from genome assembly GCA_021018995.1 of Chloranthus sessilifolius. Taxonomy (NCBI): domain Eukaryota; kingdom Viridiplantae; phylum Streptophyta; class Magnoliopsida; order Chloranthales; family Chloranthaceae; genus Chloranthus; species Chloranthus sessilifolius. The sequence continues at coordinate 3,456,234 of CM037592.1, forward strand.
TCTGAGTTTGACATCATATACGTTACTCAGAAGTCGATTAAGGGGCAGACACTCACCAATCATCTTGCCGACAATCCTTTGCCAGATTATGAGCCTTTGAGAACTGAGTTCCCCGGTGAGGACATCCTGTTCATAATGGAAGACGATACTGAAGAAGCAGAGGAATCCTGGGTAATGCACTTTGACGAGGTGGCCAATGCCAAGGGTCAGGGAGTTGGCGCCATTCTGATTTCGCCGAAAGGATCCCACGTACCAGTCTCTATCAAGCTCAATTTCCCTTGCACTAACAACATGGTTGAGTATGAAGCTTGTGCCGTTGGTCTGCAGACGGCTCTCGATCTGAATGTAACTCACCTTCGAGTGTTTGGCGATTGGTAGTTAATCATATGCCAGACGAATGGTGACTGGAAGATGAAAGATGAGAAACTGATCCCTTACCATGAGCACCTCGAGGATCTGATAGCTTACTTCCAAGACGTGACATTCTCATATGTCTTCCGATAAGGAATCATTTTACCGACGCATTAGCCACGTTGGCATCAATGCTAGAAATCCCGTATGATGCTGAGATGAAGCCGATCATGATTGAGCAAAGGAATGAGGTGGTCTTCTGCCTCTAGATTGCGGAACCTACAAAGCCTAACGATGAGCCACCTTGGTTCTTAGATATCAAGAATTTCCTCGAAACACTAACTTTCCTTGAGGGTACGTCTAAGATGGACCAACGAACCATTCAGCGTCTAGCAACATGCTATGTAATTTACGCGGAATGCCTTTACAAGCGATCCTATAATAACATCTTACAAAAAGTGAGGTAATCAATATCATAAAGGAGATCCACGAGAGAGTATGTGGAGCCCACGTCAATGGTCACATGCTTGCTAAGAAAATTCTACGAAAGGGATACTTTTGAACCACTATGAAATTACATTGCTGCAAACATGTTCAGAAATGCTATAAGTGTCAGGAACACTCCAGTCTGATACACGCTCCGGCCATCAATCTTCACTGCATGACCACTCCTTGGCCATTTGCTACCTAGGGCTTAGACGTCATCGGCATGATTAATCCAAAAATATCAAACGGACATCGATTCATCCTTGTCACCATTGAATACTTTATCAAGTGGGTAGAAGCAGCATCATATGCCAACATTATGGCCAGTCACGTCGAGAAGTTTCTCAAGAATAATATTGTGTGCCGATTTGGAGTACACAAGGATATCATCACAGACAACGGTACAAACTTTACGAATAAGCGCATCTGAGCCTTCTGCGAGCAGTATAAGATCAAGTACCATCGCTCGTCACCTTATCGACCTCAAACTAATGGAGCCATGGAAGCTGCGAATAAGACAGTCATCCGCATCCTCAAGAAAATGGTCGTCACTTACCGAGATTGGAGCGAAATGCTGCATTTCACTTTATGGGCCTATAGAATGTGAATCCGTACCGTTACAGGAGCAACACCATTTTCCCTTGTGTATCGAACCGAGGCCATCCTACCAGTAGAGGTGGAAGCACCGTCGCTCTGAATCCTCATGGATCAAGCTTACCCGAAGCAGAGAGAGATCTTGCTTCGAACAGTTCTGGATGAGAAAAGACTTCTAGCCTTGTGTTATACTCAAGTTTATCAGGGGCGAATCGCACACACTTACAATAAACATGTCCGTGGTCGAGATCTAAAGGTAGGAGACATTGTACTGAAGATCTTTCCATCCCTCGACGCCGATTCGACAGGGAAGTTCAAGCCGAACTGGGAAGGACTTTATGTCGTCCGAGAAGTGCTATCAGGGTACGCCATTCGCCTCACCACTATGGACGGAGATCATCTTCCTGAGCCCATCAATGTTGGATACGTCCGACGGTTCTACGCTTAGTCAATTGAGATAAGATAAGTATTGGTGAAATAGATACGTGACTGCTTAAGAACCACCTAAAAGAGGCCATCATTCTAAGTACAGTAGTAAAAAAGTATCCCTAAAAATAATGATATCCTTTGCTACCCCATTTGAGCCTGGGCCTTTCTTTCAATGAAGCCCTACTCCCAAAAAAAAATATATACATATATAAAAAAGGGAGGTAGAATTACTATAAAAAAATATAAAAAAAATTGGAAAAGAAAAACCTCAAAAAGAGATGCTTGGAATAAGATAAAGGGAAAATAAATATAGAATCATGGGGTACGTACAGTAAAATCCTCCAAGGAAGAAAATATGTTATGAAAAACTGAAGTCGTATCAAGGAAACTCTTTTAGCCTAGCATACCTTCAAATCCTAACCTAACCCATGGCTAAGCTACACCCTGAAGAAAGCCCTCTTTATAGGTTTACAAGCAGTCATAGTATCTGTTAAATCAATATGAGCCGAGTCATGAGACGACACCAGAACCCTATCTGGTCGGCTATGACGGAATCGACGTCTATGTCGTGGCTTTTGAAAAAAAAAAAAAAAAGAAGCTCAAAGCAAGATGGATGTGGTGAAAACCCGAAAGGACACTATAGGTAAAAACAGCGAGTTTGTGCGGACCAGGTGAAAACCCGAAAGGGCGCTTGGGGTAAGAGAGTTAAACCAATGGACGTGGTGAAAACCCAAAAGGGCGCCATGAGTAAAAAGAGGGTAAAAGCGGGCGTGACGAACACCCTTGGACGTTGTGAGTAAAAGAGTTTTAAAAGAAAAATTATTGTTGGAATGGATTGATATAATGTTTGAGGAGCCCTCTTGGTTACTCTCCCTGATCCCCTTTTCTGGGCCGCTCATGCTAGTTCAAATCAGACCCCGACTAGAATTATCTTTGTGAAACGGCTTCGTCAAACATATGACCCAAGGTAAGGAGAACGGTCTAACTCAGCGCAAAGGGATTGACGTTCCAGTCTTGGTAAAGCTGCTGAAACGCCCCCAGACCCGACTATTTAAAAGGGGGTTCGACCATGCTCAAAAGGGGACCCAGTTCTCACCCTGTGATTAAGGCATCAAACTAAAAAGAAAAAAAAAAGAAAAGCTAAAAAAAGAAAAAAATCAAGAAAAATCTAAATACAAAAATTCTATATTTCTACTCTTTTCCATGTACATATTTACATCATTGTACTTTCATTTCAAAAATGAAGAAAAAGAACAAAAAATCTCTAAAAATAAAAATCTAAAAAATATGTAGGTAAAAGATTATTGCTCATTCTGTTACTTAGGATGCATATTTATTACTCATATAAACAAAAAAGGGACTGACGTTTTCTTGAGAAATATGTAGGAACATCAAATGGCCCAAAACCTCAAGGCAGTCAACCTCTCGGCAATAGACAGATCAAATAAAGCATCTCGCCACAGATGATCGGTCTATTAAAAAAAGAACTGAATGAAAAAAAAGGCAATCATTTTAAAAATAAAAAAGATAGAGGAGTTTTTATGGTACTTTTTTCTACACACATGTGGATTTCAATGCGGTAAAATGTCAATATTTTACCTGCAACACAACTATACTAGATTAATGTCCTAAGTCTATGGTGGGCCTTAGATCTATGGATCCTACTTCAAAGTAGGAGCAACGGTGTCAATTTCAGTCAAACAGTCAACGTTTCGATCGGGTTGATTCCACCACTAAATCTTCGCCCTGATCGCTCCATCTTTTGGTTTTAGGTGAACTCGAGTGCCTTGAACTTTAAGTTCGTCACGTCATATTTTCGGAGGCATAGACTCTTGGTCTACACTGTCCGGGTGAGCGCCCTACAGGGTTTGAGGTTCGGATAACTCCGTCCTCGAAAAGATCTATTGTTGGATTGATTCCAACTTGTAAGATATGAAACTACGTCAAACAACTATGCGCAAATATGCATGTAGATGGGTCCATTTTAGGGCGCAGGCTTAAAACCTACACGGTATCCCTGTAAAGTATACGCCATGCGTCTGGGTATCTGTTGGATGGTCGTTTGTTCCTGTAAATTATATCCGAACGGGATCTGGGTCAGGACTTCTGTCTCTTTGTTATTTATTGCCCATAATGGGTACGTGTTTATGCATAGTTGTCCGTTTGTAACTTCATTGATAACGGAGGCTAAGGTTGAGTGTACTTTTATGGACACTCAATTCTGACCTGATCCTTTCGATCACATGGACTTGAGTACATTAGCTTCGGTTTCGTCGTAAATTGTTTCGGAGGCACGGGCTCTTGGTATGCATTGTCTGGGCATGCGCCTCCCGGGGTTCGAGGTCCAGATAATGCTTGTTTTAAAAAAAAATGGAAAAAGCCATCATTGAAAAAAAAAAAGAGAAGAAGAATAATTTGTGTTTTCGTAGCACGCACAGCTACGAACTTGTATATTTTCGATGCGATAAAATATCAATATTTTATCGGCAACACAACTGTGCTAAATTAATGTCCTGAATCTAAGGTTTGCCTTGGACCTTCGGATCCTACTTTAAAGTAGGAGCAATAGTGTCAATCATGATCAAACGGTCAATGTTTCGATCAGGATGATTCCATTGCTAAATCTTTGAGCTAAACTCTTTGTCTTTGATTCATATGAATATGAAAGCCTAACCTTCAATTTTTTTCACGAACTTTTCGGAGGTGTGGACTCTTGGTCTGTGCAGTCTGGGCATGCGCCCTACGGGGTTTGAGGTTTGGGTAACTCTATTGGAAAAGGTCAATCGTTGGTTGAGACCAACCTGCTGAGAATGAAACTACGTATCAATCAAACTATGTGCAACCATACATGCAAAAGGGCTCATTTATCTTATTTTTCACAGGCTTAAAACCTATGCTGGCACAGTATCCCTGTAAAGTGTATGCCATGAGTCTGGGTATCCGTAGGATAGTTGTTTGTTCTTGTAAATTATATTTGGATGGGATCTGGGACGGGACTTCCATCGCCTTTGTTGCTTATCGCCCCTAATGGGTGCATATTTATGCATAGTTAAATGATGTGTAAAATCATTGTTGGCAGAGACTAGGGCTGGATGTCTCTTTTGGTAGACACCGAATTTTGGTTGGATCGGTTTAAGATTATTTGAAGTTGGATGTTGTAGGTCATGTGGATCTGGGGCATGTTTTTTGAAAATGGCATGTACTCCCAAAAAATGTTGCGACATCTATTCGCTCCGCTCGGGTAGTCATGCCAAATAAACGTTGGGATCGATGAGTTTGGCCAAAGACCTCGAACCCTGTTTTAGGTAGGGGCACCCATGACCAGTCAAATGAGGCAATCAAATGCCTCATAGGATTGGACACAAAATGTGGAGCCTTGCATAGTTTTGCTTAGCGCCAATCTTTAAGTGTGGGTCAATCACCCCTCTTACTTGCGAAGCTGTTGTATTCAGAATGAATCTCGAACATCAAATACCTTCAAAATCATCCCGAGAAGCAAATGTTTTTCCAGCATATAGGGCGTTCGCAATTCATCCCACCTCGGTTATGCCCAGTAATGTTGCTAAGCACTTGGGAACCGATTACCTTGAGAAACGAATGTTTAGCTTAACATACAGAACTTTCGTTTTCTCACCATATTACCCGTCTAATGATTGAAGTTCATTCAGAATATAGTGGATCCATCAGTAATGCCTTGGACCTCTTCGGATGTCTCTTTTCTTTGGCATTCGATCATTATTGATCGGATAAGAAAGAGGGGCATCTGTAGACACCCAAATTTGGGCCAAGGCCCGATTGAAACACATTTCGAGAGAGGCGCACTTCTGAGATTTTGATGACATATATGAAACCCTTAGGAACCTTTCCAAAACCTTAGAAACCTTTCTGAATCCTTAGGATTCAACCATAACTTTCTCAAACCCATTAGAACCTTTTCTCGGACCAGTGTCGAACCCTCCCGAGCAGTGGTTGGAAAGAGTAGTGCAAACATTTATACAGACCTCTTCTTGAGCTAAGTTATATACCATTGGAAAGAGGATTTTTCAATCAGAGTTATACAACAAAAGTTATGGCTATTTGAAAACCGAGCAGTTTTGCAGGATTTTGACTTGGCATAACTAATAGTTGCGCCAAGCTATTTTGTGCCCAAAAATGGCTTGACACAATTAATTGTGCCACACTTAAGTAGGTCCCTCTGCGGGCTTGCAACTTCCCAAAAACCCTCTCAGCTATACTATTTTAGCAACTATTAGTTGCGTTAAATATATGAATAGTGGCTGTGCTATTTTGCCTTGAATTTTGGGAGTGGGATTTGACTTGTTGACCACTTGGGTCTTTGGGGTGTGTTTTGATAGTTCTGTTGCACCCTTTTGCACCCTATTTGCAACCCCTTAAGTGGCTTAAGGCCTCACCCTATCATCCACCATTGGAGCACCTCTTTACATGTTTCAAGGCTCCAAAAATCTTAGGAAACCTTAGATGCTAGATTACCTAATTCCTAATCCTGCTTAGCCTCTAAGTAGCCTCCTAACCCACCCTTTTCCTATAAATAGAACCCTCCTCCTTGTGGGTTAAAGGTTGAGAAAATTTACCTAAGAGAGAAAGACCTTAAGTGAGAAGATCTTTCTCCCTTTGGTGCACCATTCCCATACAAAATCCAGAATTCCAAATCCTCATTTGAGCCATATTTTTCACCTTAGATCCCCTAGTTTAGGTGTGTGCTACTCATTTGCCTTGCCCCTCTACCTCTTAGCTATTAAGTCTTAGGAGTTAGAATCCCATTCCATATCATACAAGTCTTCAAAAGCTCACCGAGGCAAGCCAACGCAAGGCTCCACAGCAGTGCAATCAGGGCCCGAGAGCTCCGGCTCTCCCCTCTATTCCTCTACCTTCTCGGTTTCTCCTCTATCCTCTCATTTGTGTCGTTACATTGCTAAATTTTCAGTACGAACATAAGGGCACAAATAGGATTTTAAGACCCATTTGGGCAAGAAGAAGCCTTTGTCTTTTCTTTTATATTATTCTTGTTTTGCCTATAAGTAGAGACCACATTTAGCAGGTTGATTGGGTGCCTAACACCTTCCCAATCGATAATCGAAGCCCTTACCTAAGAACCTTTGGTATGGACCGAATTCAGAGTCATATTTGTGGTACTTTGGTGCTTATAAAAATAATCTAGGTTTCCCGAGACACCAAAAGCTCCAGGTGGCGACTTTATATTTTTGTTTGTGAGCGCATCGCGGCGACGGGATTGCTAAAAATTCCATGGTTGCACACCTTGCCATAGGATAGCATGTGTCCATTGATGTGGGCTCCGCATACTCCATGATGTTGGCTGCCTCGCCCTTAGTAAGGCATCTAAGCAAGATGTTGTTATATGATCGCTTATAGAGGCATTCGCCTCAGATGATATAGTTCCTTGTTAAACATTGGATGGTTCGTCTATCTTCTCTGGATGTTCCTTCAGGGAAAGTTTGAGTTTTGAGGAAGTTCTTGATATTTGAGAACCATGGTGGCTTATTATCTAACTTGGTGGGTTCCTCAATCTGGAGGCAGAAGACAAACTCATTTCTTTACTCAATCATGATCGGCTTCATCTCGGCGTCGTAAGGGATTTCCACCATTGATGCCAACGTTGCTAATGCGTCGGCAAAGTAATTCCTTATTTGCAAGACATGAGAATGTGATATATTCAAAGCATGCTATCAGGTTCTCGAGGTGCTCATGGTAGGGGATCAACTTCTCGTCCTTTATCTTCCATTCTTCGTTGGTCTGGCATATGATTAACTGTAAATCGCCAAATACTTGAGATGAGTTACATTCAGGTCCAAAGCTGCCTGTAGGCCAGCTACATAGGCTTCATACTCAGCCATGCTCTTGGTGCAGGGGAAATTGAGTTTGATGGAGACTGGTATGTGATATCCTTTTGGTGAGATAAGAATAGCATCGACTCCCTGACCCTCGACATTTACTGCCCCATCAAAGTGCATCATCCAGGACTCCTCTGTCTCTACTGTATCATCCTCTGTCATGAACAAGATGTCTTCATTGGGGAATTCAGTCCTTAGAGGTTCATAATCGGGTAGGGGGTTCTCGAACACTTCTGATTGGTCAATTCAGCCCTGTGCAGGATCAAGGGAAAGCTATAAATAGAGAAGACATTTGCCCAATTGTGGCATCCAGATTTTGAGTTTTCATCTCTGTTTCCCTCCTTCCGGTCAGATAGTCTATCTGTACCCCTTGTAATTTCTTCCTCTGTTTTGCTTTTGAGAGTTGCTGAGAGTGCTTTTGTAACTCCAAAGAGATCGGATTCAAGATAGTCTCGAGGGGCTTTAAAGCCGTACTCAGAATTATTGTAAGATTGAATTTAAAAGGTTGTCAGAACTGTTTTCTCCATTGGATTCATGTCAAGGGTTCTTATTGATCACCTTAGTGCATTAGACTCCTTTAGATTCACTACTTTGCATGCAATTTCCTTGATTCATTACCCTGCATTTAATTAGCGTTGGTAACCTAGTTCGACAAAGACTTGCATGATGTTCATGTTCAATTGAGGATAGGTCAACAACTATTGGATGATCTATGACCATTTAAGTGGATGATCATAACCATAAGTCTAAACCCCTTCCTTAATTCAGATTTATTTCTCTTACATCCGTGGCCGGTAGCCGATGAAGATTGAATCAACTCATGCTTAGTTGCAGATTCTCCATTAAAATTCAAAGGCGTAAATCACGTAAAGTTATTATTTCTCCATTTGATTTATTTTAATCACTTCCCCAACTTAGATCCGATCGATTAGTTAGTTCTTTTCTTTATTTGCTTTTAGTTAAACGTGACAAAACCCAACACTCTCTTTTATACGCTTTCTAGATAATTATAGAGCGGATCTGTAGTAGATCAGATCCGAGGTCTATCTCATATTTGGACAAATTCTCAGTGGACGATCTTTAATATTCTCACTTTTAAATCTTGCTACAATTGGCCCTGATCTTGCAGGCTATTGTTAGCCCCAGTGTCCTGCCGATATTCCTTTCATAAGTTAACATCCATATAACTTAGCATTCTTTAATTCTTTAATTCTTTATTCATAATGCACACAATTATGGCACACTTGGAGCGACAACAAGTTTTTGGCGCCGTTGCCGGGGAATTTGTTCTAAAATTGGTAGACCTAAGTTTTTTAATTTTATAGATTTGATTTTCATTTTAGTTTTTGCTTTAAACCTGCACTTTGTATTCCAAGTGCTTGATTAAATGTCATGCAGCTTTGTATAGAAAACCTATTTCTGCGAGAATTTATTTATTTATTTATTTTCTAAGTTTTTATTCTTTGCCTTCTAGTTGTTTGAATAAATACTCTTTCTTTTGTCTTTTTGTCAAATTTGGGCAAGAGTCTAGTTTTTATTTTTATTTTTGTCAATAGATCTGGAATAAGGTATCACTAGCTTTTGGATTTTGCAGATCTGGAGCAGCCGTCTAACAAGGAGAATCTGCACCAAAGCTGGAGCAGATCAGCTTGAGTTTGTATCCCCTTCTCCCTTCCATTCATTTTCTATCTTTAAATTCTTGCGAACCAGTTGTTGTGTTTATTGTTTGTTCTCGATTATAATTTCTCGCCTTTTAGGCATGCTTTGATTTTTTACAAAACCAAATACAAAATAAAAGAAAATGAAAACACAAATAGAAAATCTCTTAGTTGTTTCTCATTATTTTCAAAGAAGTAGTAAATAAGGGCTCTTGTTGAGCCCGGCTGATCCAAAACAAGTAAAAAATAAAAAAATAGAAAATTATAAAATAAAAAATATATATATATCTTTCAGATAATGCTTTTCTCCATTTGCATCCACTTTTCCCATCTGGACTCTTGAGATCATTTTTTGTATTTTTAGGGATCATGTAGGATAATGAGTAGTGAATCATAGGCTGTTTTGAATATGCAGTGGACCCACTGATTTTATTTTCCTTGAGATTTCTTCATCATAAATGGGTCTCTGTGTATGAACTGTTTTTAATATGTGCTCCCATGCTTCATTATTTATTTATTTTTTTATTCTATTCATACACATCATCAACAAAGGGTTATCTTATGAATCTTGCTTTTCACCGTAGTCCCGCTAATCATTTTTTTCACTTAGATTCATACGTATCTCGTGCTTTTGGCATTAGATTTTCTTTTTGGGCTTAGGATGTTTGGGCTTAGGATGTATCCTTTGGCATTAAAATTACATTTTTTAGGAATTTTAGTATTCATTTTTAGATTTTCAAATTACATTTTTAGGAATTTTAGTTTCAAATTCTGTTTTTAGGAATTTTAGTATTCATTTTTAGATTTTCAAATTCGTTTTAGGAATTTTAGTTTCAAATTCGGTTTTTATGAATTTTAGTTTCAAATTCTGTTTTTAGAAATTTTAGTTTCAAATTCTGTTTTTAGATCGCTGATTTTTTTTTTTTTTTTTTTCTTTCTTAGGTTAATGTGTCCTAGTTTTACTAATTTTCGTCATTTTTTTTGTGAGTATAGTTAGTTTCTAACTTTGTTTTCCTATTTTGCATTCACAAATTCTGTTGTTGTATCAACACTTTTCTAATTTTTTTAAACTTTGTATGGTCCCTTACCTTGTTTTCTTGTTTCTCTATTATTAGCATTAGTTTCCTTCCATTTGCATAGCAATCCTATTTTTTTTTAGATTTTATTTTTAGCAGTTCTAGCGTTGTTTTGTTGATTTTTCTTGTATTTGTATATCATGTTTTCCATTTCCTTGCTCATATATTCAATTTTACATTTTATTTTTCAGCATATAGTTTAGATTTTTTACATTCTTAGTTTTTCTTTCTTCTTTTATCCTGCTGCCCTATTCTTGAACCCATAGCACTTTGAGCTGAGCGAGCTAGTTCTTCTTCTTGAGCATGACAGAGAATCAAGCCACGAAAGTGTGGGTGGGCATGTGCGAAGTGGAAATTGTGTGGCCCTCAACCAGCCCCCGAGCCTCAACAGCCTACCCCTACAGTTTACAAGCCCAACTCCTGTGGTGACCAGCTCTTCAGCACCACTTGCACTAGTCCACACAGTCTGAGGTAGCCAGCTCTTTGCACCTCCTCTGACCCACAGATGGCACGGTTCCTATTCCTCCACCCTCCCAATCCCCTCTAGGCCAATCTCCCCCACACACTCCCTACACCCAGATCCTCACCTACCTCCAAAATATCCAAGCCCGGCTCCAAACAAATGCAGACAATCGATGCTGCTACATAGGAAACTCATCCGATGGATAGCGCCCCATTACCACCTACCCCATTACCCTGCTCTCCATTTTGCCTCACGAGGCAACCCAAGCAGAACCGAAGTCCTAGTGCTTCCCCCTCCACTACCACCAGACTACCCAAACCACCCCTGAACTACCTATGGCCTCACTTCCCCTTGTTCTTTGAGTTAGCTACCCAAGCAGACCCCCTCTATCACCACCTCTGCGCTAACTTAACTACCCAAAACACAACCTTCCCTCCACCTTCCCCGCCCCTCTCCCTTAATCCCAGTCCCCCTCTGTCTTTAATTTTCTTTTTCTTCTGTAATGTTTCTAGTCAATAAATTTTGCTTTCTCCAATGCTCCTTTCATGTTTTACTTCTCATTGCTTATGATTTCCTTCATGTTTTTCTGAATAATGGGACCATGCCACCTTTGAACCGGTGAGGACCTTTGCTCCTCATAGGTTTGGGGGTGTGGCAGAGATCTGCCCTCGGGACGGTCGACATAAAGCGTAAAAATCACCTAAGTAAGGTGAAAGAATTTAATGTACTTAAGAATCAAGTTAACTAGGAAATTTTAAATATTCTTTGCAAAAATTTAGACATTCTAAACCTTGCAATAGTCTACATTTCCATGATGATTACACCATAAAAAACATCGGTATCAAAGACGTAGTAAGTCAAAAGGAAGAGAAAAGGTAAAGATATACTTAAAAGCTCAAGGAAAACCATAACCGGTGAGAATTGAGCCCATATATTTTCCATCTCTGTTGAAGAGTGATCGAGGCAATTTTTACGATTCAAAGGATTGGTGAGGCATTAGATCCACTAGAAGTTAGGAAACTCCAAATTGAAACAAGTGACGACTCATGAGATCAAGAAAAGATCAAGGCCTTCTTTGGACAGCTGAACCTATGAGAACCAACCAAGAAAAATCTGTTTGTACCCCATTTGAGTAGAATCCTACAATTCTTCATCAAAATACCCAAAAGTACTTGCACGAACCTATGGAACCAATTCAGCCTTCCCTCACTCTAAGAATTGTGGAGGTAAAGGAGAAAGAATCAAGATGGACCATTTCGGGCAACATCAAGAAAATGAAGAGAAAATACCTCAAAAAGCAGGCAATATGGTGGTGAGAAAGAAGAGACAAACAATATGAAAAAGTTGCAAGCAAAAAGGCAAAAAAGGGACCTTATGTTAAAAAAAAATGCAAGATCAAAGAAAGAACTGATCCTTTGTGAATGTGAGAATCTCGAAAAGAAGAAGAAAGAAGCTAAACTCAAAAGGTGGAGTCATGAACCATCTCCCGCACTTCGAGTTCTCAAATTCAAACCCCTGCTCAAGCGCCTTTCCTTGAAACTTCACTCCATAAGCCATACAAACAAACCTAGATCAAAAGTCCTTGTGATCCAAAGTTGAGTGAGTGTCATGTAGAGATAAGAAGTTCCCCAATCTATGGTGAGGAGATGTCAATGATGCGATGCACGAGAAGCAGTGCCTATGCTCATGCTTACAGATCCATTTGGGAGATGTAACGCTCTTGAGCTTGAGTGAAAACGAACCCCTCAACAAAAACACGATGAGAGTATACCGGTGAGTGTTTGGGTTGGAACTTGAGCACATTAAGTATGACTTATAACCTAATTTTTATCCATAGGATGAGCTTCTTCTGGCACATTTGTATGATTTTCTATTTGTTCACATTGGAAATATTGAAACATTCATGAGGTTTATAAATGTTGAAATCTCCTTGCAAACAATACAACTAAATTTACGTGTAAACATGGATTCAAGAGTAACTAATTTAGATCTTTGATTGCTCATGAGATAACAAAGGCACTAATGCCAACTGTCCCATGGAGAAGTTTGTGGGTACCTTCATGAAAACCCTCAGAGACTTCACTCCTCCTCTAGGGATCACCTAGGGGTTGAAAAGGCTTGTTGCATATGCTAAATGCACTGCTTCCTACAAAAGTGGCTCTTTACTTTGTTTTTTATGTTTCTTTGCTCAGGACTAGCAAAGCTTAGGTTTGGGGTGTTAAGTAGTGAAAATACCATTTTTCACCCCTAAACATGAGCTTTGAAAGACCCTTGAGAAGACTAAATAAGTGCTTTAGTGTGCATTTTACTGACTAACCAATTAGACAGTTCCAAGTCCGAAAAGCATCCTAAAATGATCAAAAGTCGACAACTCATGTCAAGCTCAAAGAGGAGTGAAGAAATAGCCTCAAAGAATGGCTAAAAGGTCCTAAAAGAGCAAGAAAAGACCAAGAAGAAGAAGCATCCATTCAAAGAAGAAATCAAGTTAAAAGTTCAAATCGCAAAGTAAAAAGTACTTTTCAAAAGGTCAAAGTTGCTTGAATTGATTACGAGTGTAATGAACTACTCGAAAAGAACCATGTTCGCTCGAATAGTTGAAATTTCCTTTTCGAATAGAAGATCCGGGGAGAAGTCCTTTGAAAAGACTTTACGAAGCCAAATTGCTGCGAAAAGAACTTACGGAGCCAAAACACTTTGCGAAAAGGCACTTAAACTCGAAAGGACATTACGGGAATTACTTGTTTAAAGGGCATTTCAAGAATCTCAGACGCTACCAATGCATTTAACGGCCGAGGACATTTCGAAGATTCCAATCAAGATCCAAAAGCATATTCCAACCCATGTGAGCGCTCAAAGATGAAATCACTTGGCGTGAACTTCTAGAACTCAAACAGATTTTTGAATTCCATAGAATTGATGCTTCTAGCGCGATTGGTGAACGGATCGAGCATTTTCATTGGCGAGCAGATCTGGATCCCGTGCTCAAGCGCCATTGGGCAATCCAGATCCGAACACTTCGATTGGTCAATTCACCTGTCAGGTGATCAAGGAAAGCTATAAATAGAGAAGACATTTGCCCAATTGTGGCATCCAGATTTTGAGTTTTTTTTTCTATTTCCCTCCTTCCGGTCCGATAGTCTATCTCTACCCCCTGTAATTTCTTCCTCTCTTTTGCTTTTGAGAGTTCTTTGAGAGTGCTTTTGTAACTCCAAAGAGATCGGATTCAAGACGCTAGTCCGAGGGCTTTCTAAAGCCGTGCTCAGAATTGTAAGATTGAATTTAAAAGGTTCTCAGAATGTTTTCTCCATTGGATTCATGTCAAGGGTTCTTATTGATCACCTTAGTGCATTAGACTCCTTTAGATTCACTACTTTGCATGCAATTTCCCTTGATTCATTACCCTGCATTTAATTAGCGTTGGTAACCTAGTTCGACAAAGACTTGCGATGATGTTCATGTTACGAATTGAGGATAGGTCAACAACTATTGGATGATCTATGACCATTTAAGTGATGATCATAACCATAAGTCTAAACCCTTCCTTAATTCAGATTTATTTCTCTTACATCCGTGGCCGGTAGCCGATGAAGATTGAATCAACTCGTTAGTTGCAGATTCTCCATTAAAATTCAAAGGCGAAATCACGTAAAGTTATTATTTCTCCATTTGATTTATTTTAATCACTTCCCCAACTTAGATCCGGATGCTTAGTTAGTTCTTTTCTTTATTTGCTTTTAGTTAAACGTGACAAAACCCAACACTCTCTTTTTATCGCTTTCTAGATAATTATAGAGCCGAATCTGGTATACAGATCCGAGGTCATATCTCATATTTCGCATAAATTCTCGTGGACGATCTTTAATATACTCACTTTTAAAACTTGCTACAATTGGCCCTCGATCTTGCGGCTAATGTTAGCCCTGATGTCTGATATTCCTTTCATAAGTTAACATCCATATAACTTAGCATTCTTTAATTCTTTAATTCTTTTTTCATAATGCACACAATTTAGGCTCACTTGCAGCGACAACAAGTTTTTGGCGCCTGCTTCTTAGAATTTGTTCTAAAATTGGTAGACCTAAGTTTTTAATTTTATAGATTTGATTTTCATTTTAGTTTTTGCTTTAAACGCACTTTGTATTCCAAGTGCTTGATTAAATGTCTAATGCAGCTTTTGTATAGAAAACCTATTTTACCGGCAGAATTTATTTATTTATTTATTTTTCTAAGTTTTTATTCTTTGCCTTCTAGTTGTTTGAATAAATCCTGCCACTCTTTTGTCTTTTGTCAAATTTGGGCAAGAGTCTGAGTTTTATTTTATTTTTGTCAATAGATTTGGAATAAGGTAATCTTGCAGCTTTTGGATTTTTGCAGATCCGGAGCAACATTCAACAAGGAGCATCTGGACTAAAGTGGAGCAGATCCGCTTGAGTTTGCATCCTCTTCTCCTTTGCATTCATTTTCTATCTTTAAATTCTTGAGCCTGGTTGTGTTTATTGTTTGTTCGATTATAATTTCATTGCCTTTTTAGGCATCTGATTTTTTACAAAACCAAATACAAAATAAAAGAAAATGAAAACACAAATAGAAAATCTCTTAGTTGTTTCTCATTATTTTCAGCAAGAGTAAATAAGGGCTCTTGTTGAGCTTTGATCCAAAACAAGTAAAAAAATAAAAAAATAGAAAATTATAAAAATAAAAAATATATATATATCTTTCAGATAATGTTTTTTCTCCATTTGCATCCACTTTTCCCATCTGGACTCTTTGAGATCATTTTTTGTATTTTTAGGAATCATGTAGGATAATGAGTAGTGAATCATAGGCTGTTTTGAATATTCAATGGACCCACTTATTTTATTTTCCTTCGAGATTTCTTCATCATAAATGGGTCTCAGCTGTGTATGAACTCTGTTTTTAATATGTGCTCCCATGCTTCATTATTTATTTATTTTTTTTATTCTATTCATACACATCATCAACAAAGGGGTCAGTCTTATGAATCTTGCTTTTCCTTTGTATTCTGCTAATCATTTTTTTTCACTTAGATTCATACGTATCTCAGGCTTTTGGCATTAGATTTTCTGTTTGGGCTTAGGATGTTTGGGCTTAGGATGTATCCTTTGGCATTAAAAATTCTGTTTTTAGGAATTTTAGTTTCAAATTCTGTTTTTAGATTTTCAAATTCTGTTTTTAGGAATTTTAGTATTCTGTTTTTAGATTTTCAAATTATGTTTTTAGGAATTTTAGTTTCAAATTCTGTTTTTAGGAATTTTAGTATTCTGTTTTTAGGAATTTTAGTTTCAAATTCTGTTTTTATGAATTTTAGTTTCAAATTCTGTTTTTAGAAATTTTAGTTTCAAATTCTGTTTTTAGATCTTGATTTTTTTTTTTTCTTTCTTAGGTTAATGTGTCCTAGTTTTACTAATTTTCGCTATTTTTTTGTGAGTATAGTTAGTTTCTAACTTTGTTTTCCTATTTTGCATTCACAAATTCTGTTTTTTGTATCAACACTTTTCTAATTTTTTAAACTTTGTATGCGGTCCCTTACCTTGTTTTCTTGTTTCTCTATTATTAGCATTAGTTTCCTTCCATTTGCATAGCAATCCTGCTATTTTTTTTTTTAGATTTTATTTTTTTAGCAGTTCTAGCGTTGTTTTGTTGATTTTTCTTGTATTTGTATATCATGTTTTCCATTTCCTTGCTCATATATTCAATTTTACATTTTTATTTTTCCGCTGCATATAGTTTAGATTTTTTCTGTTCTTAGTTTTTCTTTCTTCTTTTATCCTGGCCCTCTTCTTTGAACCCATAGCACTGAGCGAGCTAGTTCTTGCCGTGAGCATGATGACAGAACCAAGCCACGAAGTGTGGGTGGGCATGTAAGTGGAAATTGTCAGGCCCTCAACCATCGAGCCTCGGCCGGCCCTACCGTTTACAAGCCCAACTCCTGTGGTGACCAGCTCTTTAGTGCACCACTTGCACTTAGTCCACAGTCCCCGAGGTAGCTCTTTTGCACCTCCTCTGACCCACAGATGGCCTGGTTCCCTATTCCTCCACACCCTCCCCAATCCCCTCTAGGCCAATCTCCCCCACACCTGCTCCCTACACCCAGATCCTCACCTACCTCCAAAATATCCAAGCCCAGCTCCAAACAAATGCAGACAATCAGTCTGCTACATAGGAGCTCATCCAGTCGTTAACTGCCCCATTACCACCTACCCCCATTACCCCTGCTCTCCATTTTGCCTCACAGGCAACCCAAACAGACCCAGAAGTCCTAGTGCGCATGTAGCTGGAGTGTAGATGGAGTCATGTAGCAATGCCATTGGAAACAATGTCATAGAGCGCATTGACCTCCTTGACCGCTTCCTCAGTCTCACCTTTCAAGCAGAACCCTTGCAAAATAGCATTGTAAGTGACCACATTTGGACGGAGACCGTTCTTAATCATCTGACCAAGGATCTTGTATGCCTTTCGTAACTCTCCGTTCTTACAGTAACCATTTAAGATACAAGAATATGTCACGACATCAGCTTCAATCCCGTAGTCGGTCATCCAGTGCAGCAATTTTTCTGCATCTTGAACCCTCCCCGCTTTACACATTGCATCTAGAATTATACTGTAACTAATGAAATCGGGTCCATGTCCAGTATCTCTCATCTCTTCAACAAGATCAACACCCTGCTCAAGGTCACCAGCACTATATAAACCATGCAGCAATGTATTATAACTAACTATATTAGGTTCAAAACCCTGTCCTTTCATATTACGAAAAATGCCTTGAGCAGCTTCAATCTGCCCAATTTTGCAGTATCCGTCTATTAAGGTGTTATAAGTAATTAAATCGGGTTTATATGCTTTTCCCGTACTTTCTTGGAGAAGCCCTTTCACTTCCTCCATCTTTCCAATTTTGCAAAAACAACCAATTAAGGCATTGTAAGCAGCAATGTTATTTTTTAGGCCTTTTTCTTCCATAAGACTCGAGAGATTGACTGCATCTTCTAATCTCCCTCCTTTACAAAGCCCAGGGATCAAAGTGTTGTAAGTAAACTCGTTAGGTTCTAATCCTTGTTGAATCATCACATCTAGTAGTTCCATTGCTTCTAGTAATCTCCCTCCTTTGCAAAGCTCATCCATTACTATGGTGTACGTAACCGAATTCGGACCGAGACCACTTTTTATCATCCCATTAAGCACTTCGGTAGCTTCTTGCAATTTCCCTCCAATGCACAACCCGTGAATCAATGTTGTGTACGTAACCACATTCGGAGAGAACCCCCTTTCCAACATCTCGTAAAAAAGCATGTTGGCATCACCCAATTTTCTCTCTTTACACAACCCATCAATAAGAGCTGTATACGTGAGCAAATTCGCTCTAATACCCATCTTACCCATCATCATATACACCATTATGCCTTCTTTAATCCTAGTTTCCTTACACAAACCAGCTAAAACCGTATTATACGTAGCCGTCGTGGCTTTCAATCCTAATTGCAACATTTCTCTCAGTAATCTCAAACCCGCCTCTGATCTATACGAACCGCAAAGAAAAACAATGAGGATAGAGTAAGTCCTATCATTCGGACCCAACCGCCATTTCTCCCGCATTTCACGAAGAATTCGAATTGGTTCACTAACCCTATCTTCTTTGCACAAACCCTTGATTAGGGTATTAAAAGTAACAACAGTAGGTTCGTAATTACAAGCCCTAATTTCGTTCAACACTTCAAAACCGCGATCGGTTTGACACGTTTCGCTGTAACAATTGATTACGATGTTCAAAGTGGCGATATCGGGCATAATTTGAGAACATTTAACAGAATCATACAGAGAAAAAACGGATTCAAATCTATAAACCTTAGCCAAAGAACACAAATCATTGTTGCATGAGAGAATTGAAGGTTTGAAGCTGCCCCTTCGATCGTGCGGCGGAGGAGAGAGACGGCGGCTTCGAGCATGCCGGAGTTGCAGTATGATCTGATGAGACCCTCAGTCGTCTGATCACGTATGACGTCGAAAGAGGAAATCGACGGTAGAGATGAGGTGGTAGCAGTTGTGGCGAGATGACGAACCCTAGATGAAATAAGATGGCAAATCATGGGGATGGTAATGGGAATAAGATGGGAGTCGAAGGGTAGTGACGGAATCTCACAAAACATCAGGAGTTGAGGGTTAGTGGCGCTGAACCCAAATTTTGATGCAAGGATGGTGTAAAGAGGGAGCTTCCGTTTTGAAACCATGAGAACAGAGTGGAAGTGACTACAGAGACGCAATGGACGATGGAGATTGTTTCTTCTCAAACTTAAGGAGTTGAAACCTTTGACTGCTTTAAATAGACGATGGAAATTGTTTTTCTCTCAATCTTCTACTCAATAGATCTTATGATGACGGACCTACGATCAGACCGTCACGTATTGATTCCACATGCATTTCTATGAGATGGATGGTGCTTCGTCTCCATTTTACTATTCGATGGTAAGAACATGTATAACGATCCTAAAAATTTTAAACTAAATTTGTGGTGTCAGATTTGTTTTGTACTAAGCATGGTATTAGTGCTCCGCATCGGAACCCATCCTAATTAAGAAAATATACCTTTTAGCATTTCAAAATGTTTTATATTTAAAATTGTCTTTATTTGATACAAGTTGTGTGCTGGCCTAGTGGTTCACGATTTAAGAGGTGGGTATCCATCCATCCATCTCGTCCTTCTCAGATCCCATCGCGTTGATATCGCTCGATCACAGATCGATGAGCTATTTAAAATAAATCTAGATTTGTTTTATTATAAAATCGCTTTTAGGATTAAAATAATGATTAATCCTTATTTTATATTATTTTTGTGAAATTTTCGGATGTATTTTGGGTTTTATTTCGACTCTTTGTTGGAAAAGAACTTTTTCATCTTTTTATCAGCAAGAACGTGGCAAAGGAAAATTTTCCAAGGAAACCTTTTTCCAACCAGGGAATCCATACCCAATCCCGTAATGAGAATAAAAATGACTTAAAAGATTATATCGCTTTCATGAATATAACCATTGGCATGAAAAAATCTCCTAGCAAGACGAAAACTAAGCCGTTATTTGCTATTCACCTATATGATCCCTTGCCCAAAATCTTTATCCTTCTCGCCTCTCCACATGGGATAAAAATCAACCGAGAAACTTCTCAAATTTCCCAAACTTATATTCTCAAGGAAACGAAACTGAATGTAGATGGAGTCATGTAGCAATGCCATTGGAAACTATGTCATGGAGCGCATTGACCTCCTTGACCGCTTCCTCCGTCTCACCTTTCAAGCGTAACCCTTGCAAAATAGCATTGTAAGTGACCACATTTGACGGAGACCGTTCTTAATCATCGACCAAGGATCTTGTATGCCTTTTCGTAACTCTCCGTTCTACGGTAACCATTTAAGATACAAGAATATGTCACGACATCGCTTCAATCCGTTGTCGGTCATCCAGCAAAGCAATTTTACGCATCTTGAACCCTCCCCGCTTTACACATTGCATCTAGAATTATCGTAACTAATGAAATCGGGTCCATGTCCGATTCTCATCTCTTCAACAAGATCAACACCCCGCTCAAGGTCACCAAAGACTATATAAACCATGCAACAATGTATTATAACTAACTATATTAGGTTCAAAACCCCGTCCTTTCATATCACGAAGAATGCCTTGAGCGGCTTCAATCGCCCAATTTTGCAAGATCCATCTATTAAGGTGTTATAAGTAATTAAATCGGGTTTATATGCTTTTCCCGTACTTTCTTGGAGAAGCTTTTTCGCTTCCTCCATCTTTCCAATTTTGCAAAAACCACAAATTGAGGCAATGTAAGCAGCAATGTTATTTTGTAGGCCTTTGTCTTACATAAGACTCGAGAGATTGACAGCATCCTCTAATCTCACTCCTTTACAAAGCCCATGGAACAAAGTGCTGTAAGTAAACTCGTTAGGTTCTAATCCTTGTTGAATCCTCACATCTAGTAGTTCCATTGCTTCTAGTAATCTCCCTCCTTTGCAAAGCTCATCCATTACTATGGTGTACGTAACCGAATTCGGACCGAGACCACTTTTTATCATCCCATTAAGCATTTCGGTAGCTTCTTGCAATTTCCCTCCAATGCACAACCCGTGAATCAATGTTGTGTACGTAACCACATTCGGAGAGAACCCCCTTTCCAACATCTCGTAAAAAAGCATGTTGGCATCACCCAATTTTCTCTCTTTACACAACCCATCAATAAGAGTCAGATCGTGAGCAAATTCTCTCTAATACCCATCTTACCCATCATCATATACACCATTATGCCTTCTTTAATCCTAGTTTCCTTACACAAACCAAATTTAAAACCAGATTATACGTAGCCGTCGTGGCTTTCAATCCTAATTGCAACATTTCTCTCAGTAATCTCAAACCCGCCTCCGATCTATACGAACCGCAAAGAAAAACAATGAGGATCGAGTAAGTCCTATCGTTCGGACCCAACCGCCATTTCTCCCGCATTTCACGCAGAATTCGAATTGCTTCACTAACCCTATCTTCTTTGCACAAACCCTTGATTAGGGTATTAAAAGTAACAACAGTAGGTTCGTAATTACAAGCCCTAATTTCGTTCAACACTTGAAACCGCGATCGGTTTGACCTGCTTTTGTAACAATTGATTACGATGTTCAAAGTGGCGATATCGGGCAAAATTTGAGAACATTTAATAGAATCATACAGAGAAAAAACGGATTCAAATCTATAAACCTTAGCCAAAGAAGACAAAACATTGTTGCATGAGAGAATTGAAGGTTTGAAGCCTGCCCCTTCGATCGTAAGCGGAGGAGAGAGAGCGGCTTGAGCATGCCGGAGTTGCAATATGATCTGATGAGACCCGCCGTCGTCTGATCACGGATGACGTGGGAGGAGGAGATCGACGGTAGAGATGAGGTGGAAGCAGCTGTGGCGAGATGACGAACCCTGGATGAAAGAAGATGTCAAATCGTGGGGATGGTAAGGGGATTAAGATGAGAGTCGAAGGGTTGGGATGGAATCTCACAAACCATCAGGAGTTGAGAGTTAGTGGCCGAACCCAAATTTTGATGCAAGGATGGTGTAAAGGAGCTTAGTTTGAAACCATGAGAACAGAGTCGAAGGGACTGCAGAACGCAATGAACGATGGAGATTGTTTCTTCTCAAACATAACGAGTTGAAACCTATGACTGCTTTAAATGAGCGATGGAGATTGTTTCTTCTCAAACTAAAGGAGTTGAAACCTTTGACCGCTTTAAACAGACGATGGAGATTGTTTTTCTCTCAATCTTCTACTCAATAGATCTTATGATGATGGACCTACGATCAGACCGTCACGTATTGATTCCACATGCATTTCTATGAGATGGATGGTGCTTCGTCTCCATTTTACTATTCGATGGTAAGAACATGTGTAACGATCCTAAAAATTTTAAACTAAATTTGTGGTGTTAGATTTGTTTTGTACTAAGTATGGTATTAGTGCTCCGCATCGGAACCCATCCTAATTAAAAAAATATACCTTTTAGCTTTTCAAAATGTTTTATATTTAAAATTGTCTTTATTTGATACAAGTTGTATGCTGGCCTAGTGGTTCACGATTTAAGAGGTGGCTATCCATCCATCCATCTCGTCCTTCTCAGATCCCATCGCGTTTGATTCGTTCGATCGCGTATCGATGAGCTATTTAAAATAAATCTAGATTTGTTTTTTTATAAAATCGCTTTTAAGATTAAAATAATGATTAATCCTTATTTTATATTATTTTTGTGCAATTTTCATATGTATTTTGGGTTTTATTTCGAAACTGACTCTTATTGGAAAAGAATCCGTTTTCATCTTTTATCAGGCACTAAACGTGGCAAAGGAAAATTTTCCAAGGAAACCCTTCACCAACCAGGGAATCCATACCCAATCCCCATAATGCTGAGAATAAAAAAATGACAAAAGATTATATCAGTTTCTCATGAATATATACATTGGCATGAAAAAAATCTCCTGCTGCAAGACGAAAACTAAGCCAGTTATTTGCTATTCACCTATATCAGATCCCTTGCCCAAAATCTTTATCCTTCTCGCCTCTCCCACATGGGATAAAAATCAAATCTGAGAAACTTCTCAAATTTCCCAAACTTATATTCTCAAGGAAACGAAGCTGGAATGTAAATGGAGTCATGTAGCAATGCCATTGGAAACTATGTCATGGAGCGCATTGACCTCCTTGACCGCTTCCTCAGTCTCACCTTTCAAGCAGAACCCTTGCAAAATAGCATTGTAAGTGACCACATTTGACGGAGACCGTTCTTAATCATCGACCAAGGATCTTGTATGCCTTTCAGAACTCTCCGTTCTTACAAGAACCATTTAAGATACAAGAATATGTCACGACATCGCCTTCAATCCCGTTGTCGGACATCCGGTCAAGCAATTTTACGCATCTTGAACCCTCCCGCTTTACACATTGCATCTAGAATTATATCAGAACTAATGAAATCGGGTCCATGTCCAGATTCTCTCATCTCTTCAACAAGATCAACACCACTGCTCAAGGTCACCAAAGACTATATAAACCATGCAAGAATGTATTATAACTAACTATATTAGGTTCAAAACCTGTCCTTTCATATCACGAAGAATGCCTTGAGCGACTTCAATCGCCCAATTTTGCAGTATCCATCTATTAAGGTATTATAAGTAATTAAATCGGGTTTATATGCTTTTCCCGTACTTTCTTGGAGAAGCTTTTTCGCTTCCTCCATCTTTCCAATTTTGCAAAAACCACCAATTAATGCATTGTAAGCAGCAATGTTATTTTTTAGGCCTTTTTCTTCCATAAGACTCGAGAGAGATTGATCGCATCTTCTAATCTCCTCCTTTACAAAGCCCATGGATCAAAGTGTCGTAAGTAAACTCGTTAGGTTCTAATCCTTGTTGAATCATCACATCTAGTAGTTCCATTGCTTCTAGTAATCTCCCTCCTTTGCAAAGCTCATCCATTACTATGTTGTACGTAACCGAATTCGGACCGAGACCACTTTTTATCATCCCATTAAGCATTTCGGTAGCTTCTTGCAATATCCCTCCAATGCACAACCCGTGAATCAATCTTGCGTACGTGACCACATTCGGAGAGAACCCCCTTTCCAACATCTCGTAAAAAAGCATGTTGGCATCACCCAATTTTCTCTCTTTACACAACCCATCAATAAGAGCTGTATACGTGAGCAAATTCGCTCTAATACCCATCTTACCCATCATCATATACACCATTATGCCTTCTTTAATCCTAGTTTCCTTACACAAACCAGCTAAAACCGTATTATACGTAGCCGTCGTGGCTTTCAATCCTAATTGCAACATTTCTCTCAGTAATCTCAAACCCGCCTCCGATCTATACGAACCGCAAAGAAAAACAATGAGGATCGAGTAAGTCCTATCGTTCGGACCCAACCGCCATTTCTCCCGCATTTCACGCAGAATTCGAATTGCTTCACTAACCCTATCTTCTTTGCACAAACCCTTGATTAGGTATTAAAAGTAACAACGAGAGTTCGTAATTACAAGCCCTAATTTCGTTCAACACTTGAAACCGCGATCGGTTTGACCCTTTCAAGTAACAATTGATTACGATGTTCAAAGTGGCGATATCGGGCAAAATTTGAGAACGTTTAATAGAATCATACAGAGAAAAAACGGATTCAAATCTATAAACCTTAGCCAAAGAAGACAAAACATTGTTGCATGAGAGAATTGAAGGTTTGAAGCCTGCCCCTTCGATCGTGCGGCGGAGGAGAGAGACGGCGGCTTCGAGCATGCCGGAGTTGCAGTATGATCTGATGAGACCCTCCGTCGTCTGATCACGGATGGCGTCGGAGGAGGAAATCGACGGTAGAGATGAGGTGGTAGCAGTTGTGGCGAGATGACGAACCCTAGATGAAAGAAGATGGCAAATCGTGGGGATGGTAAGGGGAATAAGATGAGAGTCGAAGGGTAGTGACGGAATCTCCCAAAACATCAGGAGTTGAGGGTTAGTGGCGCTGAACCCAAATTTTGAAGCAAGGATGGTGTAAAAAGGGAGCTTCCGTTTTGAAACCATGAGAACAGAGTGGAAGTGACTACAGAGACGCAATGGACGATAGAGATTGTTTCTTCTCAAACTTAAGGAGTTGAAACCTTTGACTGCTTTAAATAGACGATGGAAATTGTTTTTCTCTCAATCTTCTACTCAATAGATCTTATGATGACGGACCTACGATCAGACCGTCACGTATTGATTCCACATGCATTTCTATGAAATGGATGGTGCTTCGTCTCCATTTTACTATTCGATGGTAAGAACATGTGTAACGATCCTAAAAATTTTAAACTAAATTTGTGGTGTCAGATTTGTTTTGTACTAAGCATGGTATTAGTGCTCCGCATCGGAACCCATCCTAATTAAGAAAATATACCTTTTAGCATTTCAAAATGTTTTATATTTAAAATTGTCTTTATTTGAGACAAGTTGTGTGCTGGCCTAGTGGTTCACGATTTAAGAGTTGGGTATCCATCCATCCATCTCGTCCTTCTCAGATCCCATCGCGTTTGATACGTTCGATCGCGTATCGATGAGCTATTTAAAATAACTCTAGATTTGTTTTATTATAAAATCGCTTTTAGGATTAAAATAATGATTAATCCTTATTTTATATTATTTTTGTGAAATTTTCGGATGTATTTTGGGTTTTATTTCGAAACTGACTCTTGTTGGAAAAGAATCCGTTTTCATCTTTTATCAGGCAGTAAACGTGGCAAAGGAAAATTTTCCAAGGAAACCCTTTTCCAACCAGGGAATCCATACCCAATCCCCGTAATGCTGAGAATAAAAAAATGACTTAAAAGATTATATCAGTTTCTCATGAATATAACCATTGGCATGAAAAAAATCTCTTGCTGCAAGACGAAAACTAAGCCAGTTATTTGCTATTCACCTATATCAGATCCCTTGCCAAAAATCTTTATCCTTCTCGCCTCTCCCACATGGGATAAAAATCAAATCTGAGAAACTTCTCAAATTTCCCAAACTTATATTCTCAAGGAAACGAAACTGGAATGTAGATGGAGTCATGTAGCAATGCCATTGGAAACTATGTCATGGAGCGCATTGACCTCCTTGACCGCTTCCTCCGTCTCACCTTT
Source organism: Chloranthus sessilifolius (assembly GCA_021018995.1). Classification (NCBI taxonomy): domain Eukaryota; kingdom Viridiplantae; phylum Streptophyta; class Magnoliopsida; order Chloranthales; family Chloranthaceae; genus Chloranthus; species Chloranthus sessilifolius. The sequence goes on from CM037592.1 coordinate 3,482,364, forward strand.
CAAGCAGAACCCTTGCAAAATAGCATTGTAAGTGACCACATTTGGACGGAGACCGTTCTTAATCATCTGACCAAGGATCTTGTATGCCTTCGTAGAATCTCCGTTCTTACAAGAACCATTTAAGATACAAGAATATGTCACGACATCCTTCAATCCCGTTGTCGGTCATCCGGTAGCAATTTTTACGCATCTTGAACCCTCCCGCTTTACACATTGCATCTAGAATTATCAGTAACTAATGAAATCGGGTCCATGTCTAGTATCTCTCATCTCTTCAACAAGACCAACACCTGCTCAAGGTCACCAAAGACTATATAAACCATGCGCAATGTATTATAACTAACTATATTAGGTTCAAAACCTGTCCTTTCATATCACGAAGAATGCCTTGAGCGACTTCAATCAGCCTAATTTTGCGATCCATCTATTAAGGTGTTATAAGTAATTAAATCGGGTTTATATGCTTTTCCCGTACTTTCTTGGAGAAGCTTTTTCGCTTCCTCCATCTTTCCAATTTTGCAAAACCACCAATTAAGCACAATGTTATTTTTTAGGCCTTTTTCTTCCATAAGACTCGAGCGATTGACTGCATCTTCTAATCTCCCTCCTTTACAAAGCCCATGGATCAAAGTGTTGTAAGTAAACTCGTTAGGTTCTAATCCTTGTTGAATCATCACGTCTAGTAGTTCCATTGCTTCTAGTAATCTCCCTCCTTTGCAAAGCTCATCCATTACTATGGTGTACGTAACCGAATTCGGACCGAGACCACTTTTTATCATCCCATTAAGCATTTGGTAGCTTCTTGCAATTTCCTCCAATGCACAACCGTGAATCAATGTTGTCACGTAACCACATTCGGAGAGAACCCCTTTCCAACATCTCGTAAAAAGCATGTTGGCATCACCCAATTTTCTCTATACACAACCCATCAATAAGAGTCAGTATCGTGAGCAAATTCCTAATACCCATCTTACCCATCATCATATACGCCATTATGCCTTCTTTAATCCTAGTTTCCTTACACAAACCAGCTAAAACCGTATTATCGTAGCGCGTGGCTTTCAATCCTAATTGCAACACTTCTCTCAGTAATCTCAAACCCGCCTCCGATCTATACGAACCGCAAAGAAAAGCAATGAGGATCGAGTAAGTCCTATCGTTCGGACCCAACCGCCATTTCTCCCGCATTTCACGCAAAATTCGAATTGCTTCACTAACCCTATCTTCTTTGCACAAACCCTTGATTAGGGTATTAAAAGTAACAACAGTAGGTTCGTAATTACAAGCCCTAATTTCGTTCAACACTTCGAAACCGCGATCGGTTTGACCTGTTTCGCTGTAACAATTGATTACGATGTTCAAAGTGGCGATATCGGGCAAAATTTGAGAACGTTTAATAGAATCATACAGAGAAAAAACGGATTCAAATCTATAAACCTTAGCCAAAGAAGACAAAACATTGTTGCATGAGAGAATTGAAGGTTTGAAGCCTGCCCCTTCGATCGTGCGGCGGAGGAGAGAGACGGCGGCTTCGAGCATGCCGGAGTTGCAATATGATCTGATGAGACCCTCCGTCGTCTGATCACGGATGACGTCGGAGGAGGAAATCGACGGTAGAGATGAGGTGGAAGCAGCTGTGGCGAGATGACGAACCCTAGATGAAAGAAGATGGCAAATCGTGGGGATGGTAAGGGGAATAAGATGAGAGTCGAAGGGTAGTGACGGAATCTCACAAAACATCAGGAGTTGAGGGTTAGTGGCGCTGAACCCAAATTTTGATGCAAGGATGGTGTAAAAAGGGAGCTCCCGTTTTGAAACCATGAGAACAGAGTGGAAGTGACTACAGAGACGCAATGGACAATGGAGATTGTTTCTTCTCAAACTTAAGGAGTTGAAACCTTTGACTGCTTTAAATAGACGATGGAGATTATTTTTCTCTCAATCTTCTACTCAATAGATCTTATGATGATGGACCTACGATCAGACCGTCACGTATTAATTCCTCATGCATTTCTATGAGATGGATGGTGCTTCGTCTCCATTTTACTATTCGATGGTAAGAACATGTGTAACGATCTTAAAAATTTTTAACTAAATTTGTGGTGTTAGATTTGTTTTGTACTAAGCATGGTATTAGTGCTCCGCATCGGAACCCATCCTAATTAAGAAAATATACCTTTTAGCTTTTCAAAATCTTTTATATTTAAAATTGTCTTTATTTGATACAAGTTGTGTGCTGGCCTAGTGGTTCACGATTTAAGAGGTGGCTATCCATCCATCCATCTCATCCTTCTCAGATCTCATCGCGTTTGATACGTTCGATCGCGTATCGATGAGCTATTTAAAATAAATCTATATTTTTTTTATTACAAAATCGCTTTTAGGATTAAAATAATGATTAATCCTTATTTTATATTATTTTTGTGAAATTTTCGGATGTATTTTGGGTTTTATTTCGAAAGTGACTCTTGTTGGAAAAGAATCTGTTTTCATCTTTTATCAGCAAGAACGTGTAAAGGAAAATTTTCCAAGGAAACCCTTTCCAACAGAATCCATACCCAATCCCCGTAATGTCGAGAATAAAAAATGACTTAAAAGATTATATCAGTTTCTCATGAATATAACCATTGGCATGAAAAAAATCTCCTGCTGCAAGACGAAAACTAAGCTAGTTATTTGCTATTCACCTATATCAGATCCCTTGCCAAAAATCTTTATCCTTCTCGCCTCTCCCACATGGGATAAAAATCAAATCGAGAAACTTCTCAAATTTCCCAAACTTATATTCTCAAGGAAACGAACCGGAATGTAGATGGAGTCATGTAGCAATGCCATTGGAAACTATGTCATGGAGCGCATTGACCTCCTTGACCGCTTCCTCGATCTCACCTTTCAAGCGTAACCCTTGCAAAATAGAATTGTAAGTGACCACATTTGACGGAGACCGTTCTTAATCATCGACCAAGGATCTTGTATGCCTTTCAGAACTCTCGTTCTTACAAGAACCATTTAAGATACAAGAATATGTCACGACATCGCTTCAATCCCGTAGTCGGTCATCCGGTCTGACAATTTTTTCCGCATCTTGAACCTCCCCGCTTTACACATTGCATCTAGAATTATATCAGTAACTAATGAAATCGGGTCCATGTCCAAGATTCTCATCTCTTCAACAAGATCAACACCGCTCAAGGTCACCCGGCACTATATAAACCATGCGAATGTATTATAACTAACTATATTAGGTTCAAAACCACCGTCCTTTCATATTATTTAAAAGGCCTTGAGCGACTTCAATCGCCCAATTTTGCAGATCCATCTATTAAGGTGTTATAAGTAATTAAATCGGGTTTATATGCTTTTCCAGACTTTCTTGGAGAAGCTTTTTCGCTTCCTCCATCTTTCCAATTTTGCAAAACCACCAATTAAGGCATTGTATGGCAAGAATGTTATTTTTAGGCCTTTTTCTTCCATAAGACTCGAGAGATTGAGCATCTTCTAATCTCCTCCTTTACAAAGCCCATGGATCAAAGTGTGTAAAGTAAACTTCGTTAGGTTCTAATCCTTGTTGAATCATCACATCTAGTAGTTCCATTGCTTCTAGTAATCTCCTCCTTTGCAAAGCTCATCCATTACTATGGTGTACGAATCAATTCGGACCGAGACCACTTTTATCATCCCATTAAGCACTTGGCTTCTTGCAATTTCCTCAATGCACAACCCGTGAATCAATGTTGTGTACGTAACCACATTCGGAGAGAACCCCCTTTCCAACATCTCGTAAAAAAGCATGTTGGCATCACCCAATTTTCTCTCTTTACACAACCCATCAATAAGAGCTGGATACGTGAGCAAATTCGCCTAATACCCATCTTACCCATCATCATATACACCATTATGCCTTCTTTAATCCTAGTTTCCTTACACAAACCAGCTAAAACCGACATATAGTCAGCCGTGGCTTTCAATCCTAATTGCAACATTTCTCTCAAGAATCTCAAACCCGCCTCCGATCTATACGAACCGCAAAGAAAAACAATGAGGATCGAGTAAGTCCTATCGTTCGGACCCAACCGCCATTTCTCCCGCATTTCACGCAGAATTCGAATTGCTTCACTAACCCTATCTTCTTTGCACAAACCCTTGATTAGGGTATTAAAAGTAACAACAGTAGGTTCGTAATTACAAGCCCTAATTTCGTTCAACACTTCGAAACCGCGATCGGTTTGACCTGTTTCGCTGTAACAATTGATTACGATGTTCAAAGTGGCGATATCGGGCAAAATTTGAGAACGTTTAATAGAATCATACAGAGAAAAAACGGATTCAAATCTATAAACCTTAGCCAAAGAAGACAAAACATTGTTGCATGAGAGAATTGAAGGTTTGAAGCCTGCCCCTTCGATCGTGCGGCGGAGGAGAGAGACGGCGGCTTCGAGCATGCCGGAGTAGCAGTATGATCTGATGAGACCCTCCGTAGCAGTATAAACCTTACCACCAATTAATGCATTGTAAGCAACAATGTTATTTTTTAGGCCTTTTTCTTCCGTAAGACTCGAGAGATTGACTGCATCTTCTAATCTCCCTCCTTTACAAAGCCCATGGATCAAAGTGTTGTAAGTAAACTCGTTAGGTTCTAATCCTTGTTGAATCATCACATCTAGTAGTTCCATTGCTTCTAGTAATCTCCCTCCTTTGCAAAGCTCATCCATTACTATGGTGTACGTAACCGAATTCGGACCGAGACCACTTTTTATCATCCCATTAAGCATTTCGGTAGCTTCTTGCAATTTCCCTCCAATGCACAACCCGTGAATCAATGTTGTGTACGTAACCACATTCGGAGAGAACCCCCTTTCCAACATCTCGTAAAAAAGCATGTTGGCATCACCCAATTGAATGGATGTATATCGTTTTTGTGCAACTACCTGCTCATTTACTTGCTTAGTTGTAAGTTTTAACATATCATAGCTATGCAGGCATTTTTAAAATTATGTAGTATGAATCTTTTTTTGTGAAAAATGCATGTGAGTGATGCTATTCGTTGGTTCTGATTTATGGTATGCTAATTAATCACCCAACAGATTGTCTAAAGCAGGTCTTCTGATACAGGTTATGACAACAGGCCAGAAAGTGTCATTCGAGTATTGTAGAACAAATTACATCTTTACAGTGAATCAGGTTGCAATAGAGGGTCAGGAAGATTCCAAGACCAGAGAAAGAGGAATGCTTTGTTCAGAAACATATATTGTGTTTGAAACTTCTCCAACTTCAGGGATCAAGGTTTTCTTTCATTTTATTATTTTTTCTGTTTACATGCAGTTCATATATGATTTCTTTTACTACTCGATGGCTAGCAGTTTCCTCATTTTAAAATAGTGAATGTATGTTGATATGTCCATCTAAATCAAAATATCTGTAATATCGAAATGCAGATAGTCAATCAACGTGAATCAGCTAGCAACAACATATTTAGGCATAAGGAATTTAATCTTCTAAATCTTGGGATAGGTGGACTAAGTGCAGAATTCACAGATATATTTCGAAGAGCATTTGCTTCTCGAGTTTTCCCTCCAGATGTTACCAATAAGTAATTCACCCGCTTTACAGTTATTATAACCTCCATTGAGTTTTCATGAATTTTTGGTCTGGTAAATGCTCATATACTTGAAACCAGAATCAGAAAGATTTTGAGGGCCTTCTATGTTGCAGATTGGGTATCAAGCATGTCAAGGGGATGCTCTTTTATGAACCTCCTGGTACAGGAAAAACTCTTATGGCTCGCCAAATCGGAAAAATGCTAAACGGAAGGGAACCAAAGGTATACAATCACTCCATTATTAGATGTTAGCTGGTTGAGGCTACTGTTACTTGTACTTTCCTCAGTTTAGATATTACAAATTTAACCTATTTGCTATTTTTTCTTGCAACATGTTCTAGAATTGCTTTCATATTTGTGTCAATTCCTTGATAATCTCCACTCCACTTCACTCCAGCTTCAGCTTATTATTTAATTATCGATTGACTCATAAAAAAAGAAACTGGCTCATTATGTCACTATATGTGTGCATGTGCCGCAGGAACCATATTGGAAAATTTGTTTACTATTGGTTCTTTGTTAGTCTACACTCAATAACATCACCAATTTAGGGATCTGACCGAAAATTATTTAATAGGATTGTAGACAGTGTTTTAAAAAAAAAAAATCATTCTGAATTTCAATCAGAGCGAGCAGATTAAGTGGTCCTGTTTTAGCCTGTAAACCATTTTTATGGTTTTTAGGCAATGGATTCAGCCAGTTTACCGTACTAGCATTTTAAGCAGGTTATTAAAAACCAGACTGGATCAGTCTGTTCAACTGGAATGGGCAGGTCAAGTGGTCCGGTTTGAGCCTCTAATTTGTTTTTATGGATTTTAGGCAGTAGACCTTATAAAGGATTTGTTTGTGTGGTTGCTGGAACTATGGCCTCTCAACTACAAATTTAAATGGTCCAAACCTCTCTAACATGGATGAATATAGATATGATGATTTATTTATTTTGCAGTTAAATCATATTTTTTTTCTCTAATATCCTAACTATCTTCATAATTTGTGATGCAGTTTTAATGTGGTGAAGAAATTAGCATGGCGACGATTTTTAGCATGGCATCGATGGATTGTTAAAAAATTAAGTCATGTAGTCTCTTTCATTTTTTGGTATCTATTTTGAGTACAAAAGTAGGGCTTCAAATGTGGATTGTAGGTTATTTTTTAATGACACCATTGCACTGATTGATATATTTGAATTGGATTGGATAATGGTTGTTGAACCTCATTTGTATGTGGTGGGACAAATTTTATTTTTATTATTTGATATCAAATTTGTAATAATTTATAGAGTTTATATTTTATTACTTGTTTCTGTTGTGATAAGGAATAATTCAAAGTTGCATGAGATGGAGCAAACAAAAAAAATGTTATTCCCAGCTGAATGCAAAAAAAAAAAATATGGCTGATCTATCGCAAAAAAAAAAAACAGAGTATTATTAATGAAGAACATTGTTTGGCAAAAAATATAATAATAGTATTACTGGCAACCACACTGTCTGCCGACACAAAAACAGTAGTATTACCGACAACCACATTATCTGTCAGTAAAAAAAAATAGTACTATTACCAGCAACCACATTGTCTATCAGAAAAAAAATAATAATAGTATTGCCGGCACGCACATTGTCTGCCGGCAAAAAAAATTACTATTACCGACAGTCACATTGTCCGCCAGCAAAACATATATGTTGTCGGTAAATCATGCAGTTAGTGACCGTTAGGAAAACATTACCAGCGAAGTTCTCCCGCCGGCAAAAAGTTCAATATCCGCCGGCAATAGTAACGACAAAGGAATTGGCGGCGGACCAACATCCGACAATAGTATTAACAACGGATTTTGGAGTATTCCCAGCGGGTATAAGCCGCAGGGAAAAGCCAATTTTTGTAGTGTCTTTCTGGGGCGGCAACAGGAACGAAGACTTCTATACACTTCCATTCAATCTAAACAAGTTTTTCCCACTCACATGATGACCTTGATTTTTTGGAAAGCACCAAGTTTGCTAGGCCCTAAAGCTGGCAGCGATTGAACTGTTACTTTTTTTGTACCTTAAAAATGAAAATTCTATAGATTTGTTGGACGTGTTTGAGCAAATGCTAATTCAATTGTAGTTTGACTTACTTGGGCTTATGCTACCTGGTGAAAGGTCAAAACCCTTTTGCAATTTGAATGTGGACTTTTTTTTTTTCTACAAATCAGCGTTGGAGTTGCAATTGTAATGAGGACTACCATATTCATGCAGTGGGGCTAGGAGTGGATATCGACCAATAGTGAAAATTAAAAGTAAAATAAATGTAAAAAGAATAATTATTTTTTTATATTATTTATAGGTTATGGATGTATACTGGGTAATATGGTGCCTGGAGCAAAAAAAAAATAGCATTTAAAAAAATATATATTGGAGAAACACAACAACTCATTAGAGACAGCTAGAAGCCGTCTCCAATAATAGAGGAAATCCTATTGGAGACGGCTTTAAGCCGTCTCCAATAATAGATGATTGTTATTGGGGACGGTTATAAGCTGTCCCTAAAACCAATAATCTATTTAGCTTTAAGCCGTCTCCAATAATAAATGCTTATTATTGGGGACGACTGCATGCCGTCTCCAAAGACAATAGAGACAGGGTATTTGAGACTACATTGAAGCCGTCTGGCCCGTCTCCAATAGTATTGGAGACGGCTTATCCATCTTTGGAAACGGCCAAAAGCTGTCTCCAATAAATTTATTTTTTGTAGTGGGATTTTTAACTTTAAAAATCACACAAACCTTATTTGAAGAAAATGGGATATATATTAAGGTTTTTCAACGTTCCAGACGCGATGGTATAGTCTGTTTAGCTGTGCGATTTATCGTTTATGACATAAAAGTTAATACCCCTTATTTATAAGTATAAAATAATTACAAACTTATGTTAAAATTAAATGGTAGATATTAGAACCATTATCGGGTCAGTTTTCATGCAAAATCAAAACTGAACCGATAAGGTTCAAAACTGAAACCGAACCGGTTCAGTCGATTTTCGGTTTCTAAACCTCATTTTTTTTAAACTTTTTTTTATTTGTAGCATTTTTATAGAAGTTTTAATCCATTTTAATGAAATTAATCAAACATAGTGGATTAATTTTTAAATGAAATTAATCCATTTTATAAACCTCATTTTAATGAAATTAATCCATTTTAAAAGATAATTTTTTGATTGCAACCTATTTTTTTTATATGTAACTAAGTAGTACCACTATCGGTTTCTTATCGGTTTGGTTTCAGTTTTTTAATGTTAAAATCGAAACCGAACCAATAACTATCGGTTTCTATTTTTTGAAATCAAAATCGAAATCGATATGTCCCAAAATTGAAACTAAAATTTTGATCGGTTTGATCGATTTTCTGCACAACCCTAGTAGATATTTTCCAACACTGGCATCCATTTAAAATGAATTAAATGGTAGATATTTTTTATAATTTTAATTTAATTTAATTTTTTTATAATTTTTCTTAGGACTTTTCCTTCGAATATTTCCCCGAACTTCCCGAATTTTTTTGAATTTTAACCTCGCCGAACTGTTGCCGAACCCTGATTTGGTAACTATGTTGGGTATTAGTGGCCCATTTTAAAAGTAATGGCCATTAAATCAAATTCGAAAAAAGACTTCGTCAAATATGTTCACCCCCATCTCGATTGGTTGCCCGTAAATTTTCAAAGAAATCCGAGTACAACACATAAATCGATGATTAGATCACGTTTCTACGGTTATAGCATAATCACTTATTGAATCGATTCTGAGGATTTTCTGAGAGAAACTTAAAAACAAAGGATTCTAAGTTTTATAAGAATCTGTCAGGAATCTAAGTAACTTCAGAACACATATGGGGAAAACCAGGAATCTGAGTCTGCTAAGAATCTGTCAGGAATCTGAGTGGCCAAGAATCTTAGCTTTTCTGGGAAAAACCAGGAAACGCCTGAACGAGGCCTTAGGAAGCGCCTACCATTACTATCAGATAGCCACAAGCAAATGAACCTCGTGAGACGGGGAAACTTCCTCACATCTAGAAAATTTATGCTGCCAAATCCGTGGACGTACACTGTTTTACCATGCAGATGGAGTGAGATTGGTCTACGTGATCCCAGAATTACACACCCATGTACCTAATACAAACTCGAATTTCAAAACGCATTTTATATTTTCGTTGTTTTGAATCTTTTGATAATTTCACTAAATTTTTATTAGGTAATTAGTCAGCCTTATAACCATGAGTAACGGCTGTTTTGCTACACTTTGCAGTAAACACTTCAAATCAATGTTGAGTCATACAAAAATAAAGTCTATCCTCAAAATGATTTTTTGGGCTTTTTGGGGAAATGCTTTCAATAAACAAAATATAATAGCATTAATTAATATGGAGCTACAACACACAAAATTTGTCTTGTGGCACATGGGTTAAAAAGAATTGGTATTTTGGGACTGTGCCATGTGAAAAACCATCTAAGTCATCGATTTGGATGATGATACCAAAGATTGAAACAAAACACAATTTATCATCTGATTTAACAGTCGACCATTACATCAGATGATAGGCTTTGACTGCATTGAATCAGATTGTAGAGATCATGTTCTACAATTAATATTTCATCTTCCGTTCTCTTAGTTAGTAGCTTCTTCCTAAACAATGTTCAAATCAAAGAAGAAAAAATTCATAAAAGGGCGGATTTAATTCAACAAAATCAGCCATGTAGCCAATAGCTTATGCCCAAGTTTTTTATATCTAAATTACAGATACGAGATTGAGGTGGCTGACATATTACCAAAAATAAAATTAAAAAATGATCACATGAAAAGGGTAATTTGTAGGTGTTGAACGTACCGGTGGCAATTGTGGAGCTCTCGTTGAGAATTATGTCGGCAGTTTCGAGCATTCGTCCTGTTTGAACCACTTTTCTGTGATTTAAAAGGGTAATTTTCAGGTGTTGACTGTCAATAATAACTATAGAGCTCTCATTAAGAACTATATCAGTAGTCTCTGAACCCTGGCCTCCCTTCTTATGATGCACTTTGTCTGCGACTAACAAAAAAAGAAGCGAAGTAAGAATCAATTTTAGGGAGTGGAGTTGAATAAGACGAGACCAAACCATGAAAGAACTAAGAGTAAATGACTTCAAATATTTCAATATATAATCTGGGTTGGATGGAGATAGAATGTAGGGGAGTTTAGAAGAGAGGACTAAATACGAAAAGTTTTAGAGCAATAACCATTTCCAAAAGTTTCTGCAAAACACGATTGCACTGATTTCTGTGTTCTCGGGTTTGGAAAATCATAATATGTTTTCGTGTGTGATAAGTCACTCTCACATGAAATTATCAAAATACCCTCACATTTAGTCCTTGTTTCAGCTCTGTTATGCTCCTTCTCTGATTGGTTACGCGGGTAAACTGGTGTAGGTTTTCTTCCCCGATCCATTGGATACTAACAATAAGATGCGATGGAAATTCAAATTTTAGAATTTCAAAAATTCATCTTCACCGATCACTTACACCAGTACATTGACGAAGGACTTCTCCAATCCATTGATTATTCTAATAAGTTGTTATGGAAACATAGATTTTCGAATCCTAGAAGTAGCTAATAAATGGAATTTATTAATAGAGAGAGAGAGAGGGCAGAATAGTACTATCAAGGAATTAACAGAGATCAGCTCGTTCTATCTCTTTTATGATCTTCGAGTTTATTTTTTTACTCTGAGTGAAGGTGGTTCAAACTCCAAACTTGAAAATTTTAAATTTCATGTGCGATTTTATGAAAGAGTCTAAGAAAACAGGCACTGCCATTAATGGAGCTTCAAAGGGGTTTCTAAGAGGACTACCATTACTGGAGCTCCAAAAGGGAAATATAAAATTTTTGACCTCCATTATTAGTTCGATTTTTAATCTTGGTCGACATCCGATTTACGGCATCCAGCATGTCGAACATTGACGGCACTTCCTGCTGGTCATTGAAGCATCATCACCTCTTTTTTGGGACATTTGGGATTTTTAAAAAGGGTACCGTGGTAATTTCATGTATATGCTTTTCCTCTCATTTGGAATAAACCTTTTATCGGGGATTTGAAAAACCGTGTCAATCCTTTTCCTCTAAAACTTTTTTAATGGTTTAATGCGCCGAAACAGATCTTTCCCAGTCCCTTTTTTTTCTAAACTTCGCTAGAATGTAATATCCCCACAAGCATCAAATCTCCTTCATCGCTTTCATAAGTAAGCAAGTACTAAGATTCATCCAAGAGTTTTGAAGATTTTATTACTTTACCTCATCTATGTTCATTTCCAAAGCTTAGTCAAAATTGCAAAATCAACAAGAGGACTTGAGGTGGAGTAGCATAAACCAAATATATAAATATGCATTGTACGACCATAATTCGACTCGCTCCAACTTGGTAATTTAGTATATATTTTGATAGATGTTTATCTTACAAAAATTAAAAAATATGTTACAATGAAAAAAGATGGAAATATGTGTTGATATAATGGGTAGTTTAATACTTTTTAAAATATATTTTATATGTAAGGGTAGTTTATGAACCCTGATTGCATCATCCGAATGAAATCTTGACTCGAATCAGACTCAACTCGAAATCCAGACGAGTCAAGTAACTCGGCCGAGTTTAATTCATTGACTCGCCGAGTTTTAGAACTATGATTGAGACCATCAAATCGATCGACGAACTCTTAGACTTGGCATGATAGAGAACTTGCAACGATTGAATGGTTATGACCATTCACGGGTCAACAAATTTTTAAGAGTGAGTAGATTATCGAATCATGGCACTATTTTTGTGCCACGTGGGTACATTATGCTAGTGGACCCTCACATAGAAGAGATTCAACCTATTCATGCCATTAAAAAATTATGCATAGTGTAACAGTTTTCAATTCACAACCATGCAATTGTATAAATTTATCTTAGGCAATTTTGGCTGAAATGCCATGAAACGGACGACCTCCATGCCATTGTTAAATCTTTTTTTTAGCCATTTTTTAGCACTAATTTTTATTTCACTTTGTACAAGTATAACATATACTAGCTGTTAAAAAGTTTAGACCCACTAAATCAGTTAAACAAAAACCATTTAAAATCTTATTTAAGGCATCTATGTTCATTTCCAAAGCTTAGTCAAAATTGCAAAATCAACAAGAGGACTTGAGGTGGAGTAGCAGAAACCAAATATATAAATATGCATTGTATGACCATAATTCGACTCGCTCCAACTTGGTACTTTAGTATATATTTTGATAGATGTTTATCTTACAAAAATTAAAAAATATGTTACAATGAAAAAAGATGGAAATATGTGTTGATATAATGGGTAGTTTAATACTTTTTAAAATATATTTTATATGTAAGGGTAGTTTATGAACCCTGATTGCATCATCCGAATGAAATCTTGACTCGAATCAGACTCAACTCGAAATCCAGACGAGTCAAGTAACTCGGCCGAGTTTAATTCATTGACTCGCCGAGTTTTAGAACTATGATTGAGACCATCAAATCGATCGACGAACTCTTAGACTTGGCATAATAGAGAACTTGCAACGATTGAATGGTTATGACCATTCACGGGTCAACAAATTTTTAAGAGTGAGTAGATTATCGAATCATGGCACTATTTTTGTGCCACGTGGGTACATTATGCTAGTGGACCCTCACATAGAAGAGATTCAACCTATTCATGCCATTAAAAAATTATGCATAGTGTAACAGTTTTCAATTCACAACCATGCAATTGTATAAATATATCTTAGGCAATTTTGGCTGAAATGCCATGAAACGGACTACCTCCATGCCATTGTTAAATCTTTTTTTTAGCCATATTTTTTGGCACTAATTTTTATTTCACTTTGTACAAGTATAGCATATACTAGCTGTTAAAAAGTTTAGACCCACTCAATCAGTTAAACAAAAACCATTTAAAATCTTATTTAAGGCATCTAGGGCTCTTAAAACCACTGAAAAAGATTGAAAACTGCAATGTGAAAAGATGCAAGAAAATATAAAGTTCTATGTGCCTAGAAAGTATGATGCTCAAAAAACTTCAAAATGGCTAGGGTATATGTGCCCTATCTCAAATTCTTTATTATCAGCTTTAAGATCGATAGCCATCCATATATCTGATTAGCCTAGAAATGGAAAGAGCTATTGCTAAGCATCCAAGTTAGGAAGAAGAGATTTTTTTCATAAGAGAAGTTGCTCGTTAAACCATCAATATAAAATATAGTTATCAGAGGAATGGTTCACACCATGAAATCAATATTCAGATACAACTCTCCTATCCAAACCATAGTCACCAAATCGTGGTCCAGCAAGGCAAAAATCCAAAAGTTCAGGGAAAAATTCGCAGAAAACTTGAAGATAAAATAAAGAAAATCAGATTAAAAAGTATAAGAAGAATTTAAGAAATATTAAAAATCATGATTTATTGAAAATCTTGAATCATTCGTGAATTATTCGGGAAATTCGCGAATTTTTTAAAAACACAAGATTATTTCCTAAATTCAAATTATTATTGATTAATTCATAAAATCTTAAATTCGCAAATTATTCATGATTTTTTCAAATATTCGGAGAATTTGGTGACTGACCAAAACTACAAATTGTAGTTGGTTTTGGAAAGTATTAGCACACCATCATTAGAAAGAAAAGAATGCTAGTTTTTTTTTTTTAAAGAAGAGTTACACAAGTAATTCGAGAAAGTATATACTAATAGAAGTGGAAGCAAAATAAAAAGTATAACCAAGGAATATAATGATGTAGCAATAGCAGCTCAGAAAAATGTTATATCTAATACACTATTAAGATTAACTAAATAATAATTCATGTAATTTGAGGTGGTATTACATACCACACCCTGAGTGCCACAAGTGCCACTGGCAGCACTCAAGTCAATCTCCTTCTTACAAAATGGTTAAGTCCTAATAAGTCCCAAATTAAATCAGACACTTTTGAGTTCCAAATCAGTGAAAGGTTAAAGCCTAAAGGTATACTTACTGGAATGCCGGCAGATTAATAAATGTGTATCTTCCAAGGTTTGACCATATTTGCAAAAGGAGATTGATCTGAGCACCCATGTACCTGCATGTTCGAACTGCATGACAAATATGCATGAACAAATGAAAACATTGATGGGTAATCCAATTATATATCGTGTACATTTCTTATTGATCCTTGCAAGAAACAACTATTTTATGTTGACCACATTGGTCCCATTTTCTCAAAAGGAGCCATTGGCTGCTGCAAGAAAATAAGCTTAGTGAGTGTCCATGGAATTTCTAACTCCATTAACATATATATGTATAACCCAACATAGAAATAGACAATATAATAGGAAAAAGAAAGTTTTCCCAAACAATCACCCAAATAGAGATAATTATTTTTAACAATAACAAATAACAAAATCTAATCATAAAGTAGGGTGTTCAGTTGATAACGTGAAAAAGTTCAGCCAATTCATTTACTTTAGAGCAAGCTTATTGCTTTGGAACGCAAACTACATGCCTTCCAACAGCTTCAATATATATAAATGTTCCTTTTTGTTCTCTTCATTTAGCTCTAACTCAAAAGAAAATTTAGCCTTTCTACCCGTCAAAACGAAAATGAAGCCTGTCAAAGCAATTTACATTGAGATAAGCATAGTAAGTCAGCTGACAAAGTTAATAGACATATCTTAACATTGAGGTATAGGGGATAAAACTAACCAAATGGTGAGTTAGTAATGATTTTTCTGATTGGGGGAGGGGGGGGGGGGTTCCCTTATGGAGGCCCCGTTAGGCCCAACCCTTAAAATGATAGATATCCTTCTCAAGCTCCCAAGAACAGTCAAGAGTTGACTTCCAAGCCAACTCACTCTCTTGTGCAGCAAGTGCAAGAGAACCTTAAAAGAATCAAGAAATAAGGATGGAAACAGATATCCTTCCTAGAGTGGGGATAAGCCAGCTATACTCAACCATCTCGTGTAGAGCCAACCCAGTGTTCTCTATCTTTAGATTGTTCTAGATTGTAGATATGCATCAAATCCTTAATCAATGAGACATATTCTCTGTAAAGATTGCATGTGGTTATAAATATATGCTTAACGCACACTAATCTCACCTGGGATAGAGTTTCACATCACCGAGATTCAACAATCTTTATAAAGGGCCTCAAAGATTCTTATTTAACAATGGAGGGTCCCGGGACCCCATCAGATAAAGTGGCTACACCACTGAGTAATGAACTGAGCTTGAGGTGCAACCAAAAGAGCATGAAATTTTGAAAGTCAGAGTACTTCTTCACCTCTAAGAACCTTCATTTCCCTAGGATTATGATTCTAGGTTTTATGAAAGTTGATATATGTGATTCTCTAGTTTAAAATGACAATGACTTATTTAGTCGTTACGTCACAACAAACTCCAAGCTTCCTATTTTATAATATAGAAACTCCAAAGAATATTACCAAGACCAAGCTAAATGAGTGTCTAATGAAGGCAAAAAAAAAGGGGGGGGGGGGTGGTGTCCTTAAAATATCACCTTTTAAGAAGAATAGCTTCAAGAAAGGGCCTTGTTGCTTCATCAAGCTCTGCTATGAATGGCCACCTCTCATTTTCTTCTTCTTAGCTTCAACAGCAACTTTTCCCCTTTGCCTTGTTGCTGCATCAACAAACAACTTTTGAGTGCAAAATCTCAATGGAGAATACAACAACCAATTTGAAATATCAAAGCAAGGTAAATGTCATACAGTATTCTATCACTTTGAAGATATTTTATGCCTCTCTGGAGAAAACTATGCTAAATAAGAGGCACGCATTATAGCAACTCTACCAAAGAAACTTTGAAGAACAAAGTTCAGATATTTTTTGGCCTGGTGCAGTTATAGTTGCATCAAGATTTTTTTTCTCAGAAAACGAACCCCAAAGGGAGTTGTAGAACTACTTTTCCACTCTTGTTGGAAAAGAATCCGTTTTCATCTTTTATCAGGCAGTAAACGTGGCAAAGGAAAATTTTCCAAGGAAACCCTTTTCCAACCAGGGAATCCATACCCAATCCCCGTAATGCTGAGAATAAAAAAATGACTTAAAAGATTATATCAGTTTCTCATGAATATAACCATTGGCATGAAAAAAATCTCCTGCTGCAAGACGAAAACTAAGCCAGTTATTTGCTATTCACCTATATCAGATCCCTTGCCCAAAATCTTTATCCTTCTCGCCTCTCCCACATGGGATAAAAATCAAATCTGAGAAACTTCTCAAATTTCCCAAACTTATATTCTCAAGGAAACGAAACTGGAATGTAGATGGAGTCATGTAGCAATGCCATTGGAAACTATGTCATGGAGCGCATTGACCTCCTTGACCGCTTCCTCCGTCTCACCTTTCAAGCAGAACCCTTGCAAAATAGCATTGTAAGTGACCACATTTGGACGGAGACCGTTCTTAATCATCTGACCAAGGATCTTGTATGCCTTTCGTAACTCTCCGTTCTTACAGTAACCATTTAAGATACAAGAATATGTCACGACATCAGCTTCAATCCCGTTGCACGTCATCCAGTGCAGCAATTTTTCTGCATCTTGAACCCTCCCCGCTTTACTCATTGCATCTAGAAATATACTGTAACTAATGAATTCGGGTCCCTGTCCAGTATCTCTCATATCTTCAACAAGATCAACACCGCTCAAGGTCACCAGCACTATATAAACCATGCAGCAATGTATTATAACTAACTATATTAGGTTCAAAACCCTGTCCTTTCATATCACGAAGAATGCCTTGAGCAGCTTCAATCTGCCCAATTTTGCAGTATCCATCTATTAAGGTGTTATAAGTAATTAAATCGGGTTTATATGCTTTTCCCGTACTTTCTTGGAGAAGCTTTTTCGCTTCCTCCATCTTTCCAATTTTGCAAAAACCACCAATTAATGCATTGTAAGCAGCAATGTTATTTTTTAGGCCTTTTTCTTCCATAAGACTCGAGAGATTGACTGCATCTTCTAATCTCCCTCCTTTACAAAGCCCATGGATCAAAGTGCTGTAAGTAAACTCGTTAGGTTCTAATCCTTGTTGAATCATCACATCTAGTAGTTCCATTGCTTCTAGTAATCTCCCTCCTTTGCAAAGCTCATCCATTACTATGTTGTACGTAACCGAATTCGGACCGAGACCACTTTTTATCATCCCATTAAGCATTTCGGTAGCTTCTTGCAATATCCCTCCAATGCACAACCCGTGAATCAATCTTGCGTACGTGACCACATTCGGAGAGAACCCCCTTTCCAACATCTCGTAAAAAAGCATGTTGGCATCACCCAATTTTCTCTCTTTACACAACCCATCAATAAGAGTCAGACACGTGAGCAAATTCGCCTAATACCCATCTTACCCATCATCATATACACCATTATGCCTTCTTTAATCCTAGTTTCCTTACACAAAACCAGCTAAAATCGTATTATACGTCAGTCGTGGCTTTCAATCCTAATTGCAACATTTCTCTCGGTAATCTCAAACCCGCTCCGATCTATCTGAACCGCAAAGAAAAACAATGAGGATCGAGTAAGTCCTATCATTCGGACCCAACCGCCTTTTCTCCGCATTTCACGAAGAATTCAATTGCTTCACTAACCCTATCTTCTTTGCACAAACCCTTGATTAGGGTATTAAAAGTAACAACAGATGGGTTCGTAATTACAAGCCCTAATTTCGTTCAACACTTGAAACCGCGATCGGTTTGACCCGTTTATTTGTAATAATTGATTACGATGTTCAAAGTGGCGATATCGGGCATAATTTGAGAACATTTAATGTAATCATACAGAGAAAACGGATTCAAATCTATAAACCTTAGCCAAAGAACACAAATCATTGTTGCATGAGAGAATTGAAGGTTTGAAGCCCGCCTTCGATCGTGGCGGAGGAGAGAGACGGCGGCCGAGCATGCCGGAGTTGCAAGATGATCCGATGAGACCTCACCGTTCGATGACGATGACGTCCGAAAGAGGAAATCGACTAGAGATGAGGTGGTAGCGTTGTGGCGAGATGACGAACCCTAGATGAAATAAGATGGCAAATCATGGGGATGGTAATGGAATAAGATGGGAGTCGAAGGCAGTGACGGAATCTCACAAAACATCGAGTTGAGGGTTAGTGGTGAACCCAAATTTTGATGCAAGGATGGTGTAAAAGGAGCTTAGTTTGAAACCATGAGAACAGAGTGGAAGTGACTATGAGACGCAATGGACGATGGAGATTGTTTCTTCTCAAACTTAAGGAGTTGAAACCTTTGACGCTTAAATAGACGATGGAGATTGTTTTCTCTCAATCTTCTACTCAATAGATCTTATGATGATTATGATGAGGCCACAATGTATTGATTCCACATGCATTTCTATGAGATGGATGGTACTGCCTCCATTTTACTATTCGATGGTAAGAACATGTGTAACGATCCTAAAAATTTTAAACTAAATTTGTGGTGTCGATTTGTTTTGTACTAAGCATGGTATTAGTGCTCGCGAACCCATCCTAATTAAGAAAATATACCTTTTAGCTTTTCAAAATGTTTTATATTTAAAATTGTCTTTATTTGATACAAGTTGTGTCTTTGGCCGCCTAGTGGTTCACGATTTAAGAGGTGGCTATCCATCCATCCATCCATCTCGTCCTTCTCAGATACCATCGCGTTTGATACGTTCGATCGCGTATCGATGAGCTATTTAAAATAAATCTAGATTTGTTTTATTATAAAATCGCTTTTAGGATTAAAATAATGATTAATCCTTATTTTATATTATTTTGTGAAATTTTCGGATGTATTTTGGGTTTTATTTCAAACGACTCTTGTTGAAAAGAACTGCTTTCATCTTTTATCGTGCAAGAACGTGGCAAAGGAAAATTTTCCAAGGAAACCCTTTTCCAACTAGGGAATCCATACCCAATCCCCGTAATGCTGAGAATAAAAAAATGACATAAAAGATTATATCAGTTTCTCATGAATATAACCATTGGCATGAAAAAAATCTCCTCGCAAAGACGAAAACTAAGCGGTTATTTGCTATTCACCTATATCGAGATCCCTTGCCCAAAATCTTTATCCTTCTCGCCTCTCCACATGGGATAAAAATCAAATCGAGAAACTTCTCAAATTTCCCAAACTTATATTCTCAAGGAAACGAACCGAATGTAGATGGAGTCATGTAGCAATGCCATTGGAAACAATGTCATAGAGCGCATTGACCGCTTGACCGCTTCCTCGGTCCTCACCTTTCAAGCGTAACCCTTGCAAAATAGCATTGTAAGTGACCACATTTGAACGGAGACCGTTCTTAATCATCTGACCATGGATCTTGTATGCCTTTCGTAACTCTCTGTTCTTACAGTATCCATTTAAGATACAAGAATACGTCACGACATCTGCTTCAATCCCGTAGTCGGTCATCCGGCGCAATTTTCGCATCTTGAACCCTCCCGCTTTACACATTGCATCTAGAATTATCACGTAACTAATGAAATCGGGTCCATGTCCGATCTCTCATCTCTTCAACAAGATCAACACCTGCTCAAGGTCACCAAAGACTATATAAACCATGCAATGTATTATAACTAACTATATTAGGTTCAAAACCCTGTCCTTTCATATTACGAAAAATGCCTTGAGCAGCTTCAATCTGCCCAATTTTGCAGTATCCATCTATTAAGGTGTTATAAGTAATTAAATCGGGTTTATATGCTTTTCCCGTACTTTCTTGGAGAAGCTTTTTCGCTTCCTCCATCTTTCCAATTTTGCAAAAACCACCAATTAAGGCATTATGGCGACAATGTTATTTTTAGGCCTTTTTCTTCCATAAGACTCGAGATTGAGTGCATCTTCTAATCTCCTCCTTTACAAAGCCCATGGATCAAAGTGTCGTAAGTAAACTCGTTAGGTTCTAATCCTTGTTGAATCATCACATCTAGTAGTTCCATTGCTTCTAGTAATCTCCTCCTTTGCAAAGCTCATCCATTACTATGGTGTACGATTAATTCGGACCGAAACCACTTTTATCATCCCATTAAGCACTTGGTAGCTTCTTGCAATTTCCCTCCAATGCACAACCCGTGAATCAATGTTGTGTACGTAACCACATTCGGAGAGAACCCCCTTTCCAACATCTCGTAAAAAAGCATGTTGGCATCACCCAATTTTCTCTCTTTACACAACCCATCAATAAGAGTCAGATCACGTGAGCAAATTCGCTCTAATACCCATCTTACCCATCATCATATACACCATTATGCCTTCTTTAATCCTAGTTTCCTTACACAAACCAGCTAAAATCGTATTATACGTAGCCGTCGTGGCTTTCAATCCTAATTGCAACATTTCTCTCAGTAATCTCAAACCCGTCTCCGATCTATACGAACCGCAAAGAAAAACAATGAGGATCGAGTAAGTCCTATCATTCGGACCCAACCGCCTTTTCTCCCGCATTTCACGAAGAATTCGAATTGCTTCACTAACCCTATCTTCTTTGCACAAACCCTTGATTAGGGTATTAAAAGTAACAACAGTAGGTTCGTAATTACAAGCCCTAATTTCGTTCAACACTTCGAAACCGCGATCGGTTTGACCCGTTTCGCTATAACAATTGATTACGATGTTCAAAGTGGCGATATCGGGCATAATTTGAGAACATTTAACAGAATCATACAGAGAAAAAACGGATTCAAATCTATAAACCTTAGCCAAAGAAGACAAATCATTGTTGCATGAGAGAATTGAAGGTTTGAAGCCTGCCCCTTCGATCGTGCGGCAGAGGAGAGAGACGGCGGCTTCGAGCATGCCGGAGTTGCAGTATGATCTGATGAGACCCTCCGTCGTCTGATCACGGATGACGTCGGAGGAGGAAATCGACGGTAGAGATGAGGTGGTAGCAGTTGTGGCGAGATGACGAACCCTAGATGAAAGAAGATGGCAAATCGTGGGGATGGTAAGGGGAATAAGATTAGAGTCGAAGGGTAGTGACGGAATCTCACAAAACATCAGGAGTTGAGGGTTAGTGGCGCTGAACCCAAATTTTGATGCAAGGATGGTGTAAAAAGGGAGCTTCCGTTTTGAAACCATGAGAACAGAGTGGAAGTGACTACAGAGACGCAATGGACGATGGAGATTGTTTCTTCTCAAACTTAAGGAGTTGAAACCTTTGACTGCTTTAAATAGACGATGGAGATTGTTTTTCTCTCAATCTTCTACTCAATAGATCTTATGATGACGGACCTACGATCAGACCGTCACGTATTGATTCCACATGCATTTCTATGAGATGGATGGTGCTTCGTCTCCATTTTACTATTCGATGGTAAGAACATGTGTAACGGTCCTAAAAATTTTAAACTAAATTTGTGGTGTTAGATTTGTTTTGTACTAAGCATGGTATTAGTGCTCCGCATCGGAACCCATCCTAATTAAGAAAATATACCTTTTAGCTTTTCAAAATGTTTTATATTTAAAATTGTCTTTATTTGATACAAGTTGTGTGCTGGCCTAGTGGTTCACGATTTAAGAGGTGGCTATCCATCCATCCATCTCGTCCTACTCAGATCCCATCGCGTTTGATACGTTCGATCGCGTATCGATGAGCTATTTAAAATAAATCTAGATTTGTTTTATTATAAAATCGCTTTTAGGATTAAAATAATGATTATTCCTTATTTTATATTATTTTTGTGAAATTTTCGGATGTATTTTGGGTTTTATTTCGAAACTGACTCTTGTTGGAAAAGAATCCGTTTTCATCTTTTATCAGGCAGTAAACGTGGCAAAGGAAAATTTTCCAAGGAAACCCTTTTCCAACCAGGGAATCCATACCCAATCCCCGTAATGCTGAGAATAAAAAAATGACTTAAAAGATTATATCAGTTTCTCATGAATATAACCATTGGCATGAAAAAAATCTCCTGCTGCAAGACGAAAACTAAACAGTAGTATTATTACCGGCAGCCACATTGTTTGCTGGCAAAAAAAATATAATAATAGTATTACTGGCAACCACACTGTCTGCCGACACAAAAACAGTAGTATTACCGACAACCACATTATCTGTCAGTAAAAAAAAATAGTACTATTACCAGCAACCACATTGTCTATTAGAAAAAAAATAATAATAGTATTGCCGGCACGCACATTGTCTGCCGGCAAAAAAAATTACTATTACCGGCACGCACATTGTACAATTACCAGCAACCACATTATCTCCATCGCCCATTGCGTCTCTGTAGTCACTTCCACTCTGTTCTCATGGTTTCAAAACGGAAGCTCCCTTTTTACACCATCCTTGCATCAAAATTTGGGTTCAGCGCCACTAACCCTCAACTCCTGATGTTTTGTGAGATTCCGTCACTACCCTTCGACTCTCATCTTATTCCCATTACCATCCCCACGATTTGCCATCTTTTTTCATCTAGGGTTCGTCATCTCGCCACAACTGCTACCACCTCATCTCTACCGTCGATTTCCTCCTCCGACGTCATCCGTGATCAGACGACGGAGGGTCTCATCAGATCATACTGCAACTCCGGCATGCTCGAAGCCGCCGTCTCTCTCCTCCGCCGCACGATCGAAGGGGCAGGCTTCAAACCTTCAATTCTCTCATGCAACAATGTTTTGTCTTCTTTGGCTAAGGTTTATAGATTTGAATCCGTTTTTTCTCTGTATGATTCTGTTAAATGTTCTCAAATTATGCCCGATATCGCCACTTTGAACATCGTAATCAATTGTTACAATAAACAGTCAAACCGATCATGTTTCAAGTGTTGAGCGAAATTAGGCTTGTAATTACGAACTCATCGTTGTTACTTTTAATACCCTAATCAAGGGTTTGTGCAAAGAAGATAGGGTTAGTGAAGCAATTCGAATTCTGCGTGAATTAGGGCTTGTAATTACCACCAATTAATGCATTGTAAGCAACAATGTTATTTTTTAGGCCTTTTTCTTCCGTAAGACTCGAGAGATTGACTGCATCTTCTAATCTCCCTCCTTTACAAAGCCCATGGATCAAAGTGTTGTAAGTAAACTTGTTAGGTTCTAATCCTTGTTGAATCATCACATCTAGTAGTTCCATTGCTTCTAGTAATCTCCCTCCTTTGCAAAGCTCATCCATTACTATGGTGTACGTAACCGAATTCGGACCGAGACCACTTTTTATCATCCCATTAAGCATTTCGGTAGCTTCTTGCAATTTCCCTCCAATGCACAACCCGTGAATCAATGTTGTGTACGTAACCACATTCGGAGAGAACCCCCTTTCCAACATCTCGTAAAAAAGCATGTTGGCATCACCCAATTGAATGGATGTATATCGTTTTTGTGCAACTACCTGCTCATTTACTTGCTTAGTTGTAAGTTTTAACATATCATAGCTGAGACAGCCCGGATTTCGGCACCCCGAAACCCGTGCCATCAGCACGATCATCTTGACCGTGCCCTTTAGCTAAGCACGGAACACTGGTATATCAAGCATCCAAAATGTACTATAAATGAAATTGCGGAATTTAAATCTATATTAATTAACTTCCCAAAAGACAGTTCTACCCTCATGCCTCTGCAGGAATGGAGAACCGATCCGAACCATCGATGATAGCAATCATCACGGATGGTTCGTCCCAAAAGAATAATCCAAAACCCTATATACATGGTTTTAAACAAGATCAAGGCTTGACATACCAAGCCGTACAAAACCTCTCCAAAAATCTCCTCAAAGTAGCACAACGGAGTCCTCTAGAAGAAGTCTTCGGTAGGTGGATCTAACTGATCTCCAGTGCTGGATCTGACTCACCAGGGTCAACGTCCCCTGAAGTCTCTGCACCTGCTAGTAAAGGTCCTGTGACATATAGTCAAAAGGGTGAGCTACATCCTAGCTCAATAGGGAACAACACACTACTGAACATATAAATTATAACTCACATATATTCTATGATATTCATGCATGATGTGACTATGCAAAAGCTGATGAAAAACAGTTTTAAAAGAAACACATTTTACTGTTAATTTATACGTGTCTTTTAGTTATCATGAATAACACTGAAATAGGCCTAAAGCAAAGAAAAACTTAACCTTTCAACTTAAGTAGTCCCCGAGCAATATAGCATCGAGCCCCGACGAGATACCCTTCGCCGTCATCTATATAGACAATTGTAAAAGTATTCCCTGGGAATACAAAATATAGTACCCAGGCCCCTCTCCCCTGGGGATTGGTGGCGGGGTTTCAATAGTCTCGACATCCCTGGGATGTCCTGTACGGATAAGCCTCCGCACTGGCCTACGGATTCGCCGCCGTATCGGTCACGGATATTCTGCCGCGTCAGTCGTGGTTATCCCGCCACGTCGGTGGGGTACCCTATCAAACCTCAAATAACAAAAATATCGTGTGCTTTACATATAGTTATTCACCGTGTAAGAGTGCTATCTTATATCAGTTAGGCCTTATCAGACTTTATTCAATCTTGGATACATCCCTGGGATGTATCCATGTGTTTGCATCACACTTGATGCTCTTATTACTTCCTCATCCCCTGGGGATCTTTCCATTTTCATATAACTACTAATTCTCAATTGCTTGCATCGCACCGATGCCCTTATCATTTTCTCATCCCCTGGGGATCTCTCCTTTTCATAGACCTCATTGTTCTCAATTTCTCGCATCGCACCGATGCCTTTATCATTTTCTCATCCCCTGGGGATGTCTCATCCTTACATGCTTACTTGGTGTCACACACACACCCATATCTGATGAAAGTTTTATGATTTAAAACACTTGTATTTCACTGGTGTATTTCTCACACACACACATTTGGATCTTGTAGGGTTTTCACGAGGTTTTGTACAACCAAACAGTTTTCACTTTAAATCTTATATCACTATTCACATTTTTCAAACACCTCAACTTACATTTTTAAACACACCTCTTTTTCCCCAAGTTTTAGAAATAACACGTTTAAATTGGATCTTGAGCAATGAAATACTTGAATAGAATTGAGTTCTAAAACATTGAATATCATTTGAGCAATAACATGGAATCAAATTTAATTCTAAAAACATTTGAACTGAAGTCTATATCACTACATACATGCTCTTGTAAAATAAAGTACATGTTCAAGGTGTTCCCTACCTTAGGTCTCTATCGATTCAATGCATCAAGGTCCCACTCGGCTCCTTGTGCCCACTTTCACACGTAACACCTATGGTACCATTACACACACTCGTAAAATCACAAAAGATGTAATGAATAAGTCTCAAGACCCCCTAGAGTCTTGAAGTAAGAATCAAAAGTCAACAAAACCTAGGTCAATTGACCGATTGAGTTCTGGTTCTAGTCGAATAACTCGACTAGTCGATTCTCAAAATCGATTAGTCGAGGTCGATTTCGATTAATCGATTCTCAAAATCGATTAGTCGAATCCTCGCTCTAACCGTCCAATTTTCACTTGAGTAATTGAACATACAAAATCGACTAATCGAGTCCAATTTGATTAGTCGAATCCTTACTCGACTAGTCGAATCCAATTCATTGATCGGGTCGATTTCCTCAACCCATTTTTACTCCTCACCGAGGCTCTCGATTGACTAGTCGACACCCAACTCGACTAGTCGAAATTCAAAGTCGACTAATCGAAATTCAATTCGATTAGTCGAATTCGTGGTCATCTGTCTTTTCAACTTCTTGGCGAATTTCGACTAGTCGAACCCCAATTTCGATTAGTCGAAATCCCCAGATTCAGCCTTCTTTGGCTGTTCTTCCCCAATCTTTTCTAGTTATTTTCTAAGCAATATTCTTACAATTTCCACCCATTTTAACCACAATTTACTCTATAAATCTACACCATTTATTTACAAGAATCTCACCTTAAATCAACCTCAAATTGATTAAAATGTAGGGTTGGAAGGTTAGGGTTTCCAGCTTTTGTCTGAACAGATCCTCCGCGTCGAATCCGGCGCTTTGATCGCAAGAAATCCCCTTCCAACAACTTGCAATAATCCTCACTAGCTCCTTTACTCCTCTCTTTCTCTCTCTCTCTCTTCTTTACTCCTCTCAACAACCAAATTATGAAAATTAGGGTTTTCAACCCTTTTTATCTTATCTCTCTTCTCGGTGTGGAGCACATACACACCCATCGGTGTATGTTACTCTGCACACTCCTCTATCTCTCCACTCTTCTACACTGGTTCACACATCACATCCGCTCATCTCACCTTAAGTTCATCAATGAACTATCTCATGGTCAAACCTAAGACCAATCGGGCACGGATCCCGAGGTCCTCGTTTGACGTGATTTTTCGGGTTATTACATCCTCCCCACCTTGGGAATTTTCGTCCTCGAAAATCACCCAAAGGTGTGGTGGTCTGCACTCTCCCCACTTTTCGGAGGTGAGGTGGTCTACCACTTAGCACACAAGCAAGTACATTTACATAGACAATTTATGAAACATATATAACAGTAACAAAAATAGTTACTGAAATGGGGACCACAACAGAAAAATAAAATGGTTCACCCCTATACAGAAAGATGTACAATGCACAAAAACAAAAACAAAACTACGGCAGTCAGCCGCCCTACCGGTGGATCTGGTCGAGCAGTTCGACGGGAGCGGGCGGATTTGCCACGGGTGGCTGGATGGCTGGTGGCGGTAGCGGATGAGAAGTCTCTGTCGGCAGCGGCTGTGGAATCTCAGTCGCCTGCAGAGGTGGAATGGTAGTGGAAGTAGATGGTGGCTGCGTCGTCGTCGTCGTCATCGGTGGTGGTGCCGCGGTGGAAGTAGAAGCACCGGCATCATGTAATCGCGTCCTAAAGACCGGACCCTGATGAAAGGCTGTGGTGCCGGCGGTCCATTCCTCCTCTCGGGCCAGCATGGTCTGGTAGGTGTGAGGGTAGATAAACTTGAGGGTGTGAAACATGAGGAAATCAATCCTCCTGTTCATCCTCTCGTTATTCGCTTCCATTCTGGCCTCGAAGCGGGCCAGAGCCTCCTCAATGGTGGTGTTGGTGGTCATGGTGACGTGAAGTAGAAGGGGTCACGGTGTAGATCGAGGTGGTGGTGGTGGAATGACCGGTCATGCAGGCAGTGGAACGACTGGGGGTGGTACTGGGCCATCTAGGGGCACATGTGGCTGTGGCTGTGGTGGAGGGGGTGGTGGTGGGATTGCAGCAATGCCTCGGTCGCCAAATTGGTGGTGGTAAAGTCTTCTTCAGGAGATTGTAACTCCTGTTCCATTCGGTGTGGGAGAATGGTTTCACCGGATCGGTGGTCGTCACCTCGTGGGGTGAGACAGCATAGGCGGGGTCGGATGAATATGTCTCTAGAATGCTAGAGATGATGCGCACGTAGGGCATCCCATCCCTAGCTCGAAGGTTGCCCTTCATGAGCTTCCCCTTGATGTACCTCATCCCTTCGAGGATGACCATGGTAACATCAAACCATCGGCCGTTATAGGCCGCATAGAGGGCCTGTTGCACCAACTCAACACGCTCGGTGCTGTGGCGCATGGGGTAGAGGTTGGCGTGAAAAACAGAATCGAGCATCCACATATAATGTGGAAGGTCAACCCTCTTAGACGAGGTGCCCGATCCCTTTTTCCCCTTGGTCATGTCGGCAAGGATATCCTCGACATTGACCGGCTCTGGGAAGGGTGGTAGTAAGGTGGTCTCGGGTAGATAGTCCAAGTAGCACTCGACTGCTTCTTGGACATGACGACGTGTGATGAGGTATTCACGCCCTTCAATCGTGGTCTTCACCACGTCGTCAGTAGGGCCATCCTTGAGGCCCTGGTAAAATAACCTAACCAATCGCGGATAATAGAACTTCCGGATTGGTTTGAGGAGGAAGGTGAGACCGGCGTTGTTGAGGTAGTTTAGGGCCCAAATGGTCTCACCTTGGACCACATCTTTGTCAAAAAGAGTCTTGTCGAAATTGTGTTCGACTTCAAAGATCTTGGCCGCCCACCACTCAGTGGGTTGCTCAAGGTTGACGGGTGGTGGTGGAATAGGGCTTGCGTCATTTGAAGACGCGCTCGTCGACCCGGACGTAGTGTCCGATGTCGACGGTGAGGGTGTCCTCACAGGCGAAGGGGTTGGTGGTGGTGGTGCGGCATTCTTGCGCCGTACCGGCAGTTTTGAAGTTGCCCTCTTCGATGATAATCGAGTTTTAGGCGGCATTTTCGCTAAAATGCAAGAAAATAGGGTTTCTTATATGCAAAAATAATGAAGAAGAACAAAGATTAGGGTTTACCCAATCTTGAGAAGGTGTGAAGTCAAATCCGGTCGAGAATGGCCGGAAATGGTGCAAACCCTAGGTAGTTGAATCGCCGGAGAAGAAGAAGAACCGGATGTCCAAAACTCAAAAATCGAATGGTTTGAAAAACCCCCCTTTCACATATATATAGTGGTTGGCTCGACTAGTCGAATTTCAAACTGAAAGGTACTCCCCGAATTCGATTAGTCGATTCTCCTAATTGACTAGTAAACCCGATTTCGACTAGTCGAAATCCCATTTCGATTAGTCGAAATGATTAGGGTTCAAATTTCTAACTTTGGAGCCCACTGGAAGGACTCAGTCGACTAGTCGAAATCCGTTTCGATTAGTCGAAATTTTAACTTCGACTAGTCGAAATCTAATTCGATTAGTCGAAATCGTGTGCCCTTTTTTTTTAAACTTCTACAACTCCCTCCATAACTCGATTAGTCGAATTCAAATTTCGACCAATCGATTTTCCCTTTATGTCCAATTCGATTAGTCGATTTCCCTATTTCGATTAGTCGAATTGCCTACTTTCAGAAATTACTTTTAGACTCTTTAAGTAATTCGACTAGTCGAAATCAATTTTCGACTAGTCGAAATTGCAATTTCAATCATGCTGACGCCTCATGGTAAAATTTCTCTATGGTTTCGAAGCTCGCGGGGTTGTGTCTTCAGTGCCTCGCGAGGTTCAATTTGACACTCGCGGGGTTGAAATGTCTCTAGCTCGCGAGGTTCACTTTTAAAACGCTCGCGGGGTTGGATTTACCCTTCGCGAGTTTCAAAAATACTTCTCGCCAGGTTAAAAATCTACGCATTGCTAGGTTAAAAATCTACGCCTCGCTAGGTTAAAATTGCACTTCGCGAGTTTGGAGTTCACACATCGCGAGGTTGGTTTTCGATTAGTCGAATTCACATTTCGACTAGTCGAAATTCCAAATTCGATTAGTCGAACCCTAGTTCGACTAGTCGAAATTTTCTAACTTATTCTTTTTGAACTCTGGCTCACTGGCATAGCCAGTCGATTAATCAATTTTGACTTTCGATTAGTCGAATTGTCAATTCGACTAGTCGAAATGTCTCAATTAATCGAATTTTCAAATTTTTTTTTTTTTTTCTCTAACTTCTCCTTCACTGGTTGATGCCAGTCGACCAGTCGGGCAAAACTCGACTAAACGAATCCTCAAATCGATTAAATCGATTTGGGAAATTCGATTAATCGGTTTCATTCCGACTCCTCGAATTGGCTTTCTTCCTTTATACTTGATTTCTATTTGAAATTTAAACTATGAAACCGTCTCATTAAAGACCTTTGGCCAATAGGTCATCATTAATCACAGACGGTTGAGAGTCCGCAAACAAGCTTGCGGTGTTAATTCCTATACTATCTATACTATCCAAGTAACAAACAACATACAACAACAACATATACTATCCATAAGGTTGTCAACCCACAACAGTTTAATTCATGACTCAAATAGGTGTCACTTGTCTAGAACAGATTTCACAGACACTCATTGTCTGATTCGGAAAGGCGGTAAGAGAATTAATCAAAGCGAGACAAAGCCATCACCAAGATGAGATAAAGCCATGATCAACATGAGGCAAAGCCATCAACAGATGAGATAAAGCCATCACCAAATAAGGTAAAGCCATCAGCAAATGAGATAAAGCCATCACCAACATGTGATAAAGCCATCACCAAAATGAGATAAAGCCATCATCACATGAGTACTTCTAAACCTTTCGTAACGAATCTTGAAATCCTTAAACTTTATGCCCTTAACCAGTTTTACGGTACACAATTTGCGTACCGATCCTACAGGAAGGGCAAAAGTGTGACACATTTTGGCTTTCATTTCAAGGAAATGATTACCAGTGATTTCTCTCGAGTTCTTACCATTTGGGTGCACCAGGATGGGGTCGTACATAACTACCTAGGCATACTTATTAGACTCTTCATGTGTACTGCTCTCAACACACTCCCAATACTAACTAAATCTCCATATAGTGTCTGTACATCGATAATGAAAACGGCGCAATTTACTGTAACAGCATCCAATTCTGCTCTCCCATGATATCCAAAATTTAAATTTTTCCTATCCTCTGTCAATTTCTTACCTGATTATCCTAGGTTATCCTAGATTCTCGGAAATACTTCCAGAGTAGAGTACAGTGATTAACAACCGAACCCGAGTTTGAAAAAAATGCATTTAGATACACCATAATCATGACTCCTGACCAATGAGTTACTTCAACTTTGTTACCCTCATTACTCATAATGTCAATTTAAATTCAATTGTGTACCACCTATCCGTAAGTAATTTCACCTACCCTACTGTGAAGATTTATTCTTGTCTAGTCTTTATATTGTCAGCTATTCAATTTATCCTTTGAAATTTAACCCGTTTATGTCATAGAGGCGATTTAATCGGATGCACGATGGACGGTATCATGATATTCCTCAAGTGTCAAGAACAACTAAAATTTCTAATAGCATTCATCATCTAGAACTTTTAGGAAACATCTCGTTAATTGAAAATAAATTTATACCTTGGGAAACTTCATAAGTCATCTGGGCATTGTGCATTGTTGTTTCACTTGTAGGACCTTGATTCGTAGGGAGGGTCGGCTCAGAAGTAGACGTCAAAGTTAACTGCCTTCTACGTTTCGCTGGACAATCCTTGATGTAGTGTCCTTTCTCACCGCACTTAAAACATGTTCGCAAACTAACCGACACTCCTCCGTCTGGTGGTGTTTCCCACAATGTGCACAGATATTCTTCGATGTAGATGTCGTTGCACCTTTTCCCAGTGCTGGACAATGTTTTATGAGGTGTCCCATTCGTCCACACTTGAAACATCCTCTCATGCCTCTCCTACAGTTCGATGTCTTGTGTCGTTTTCCACATCTTGAGCATGACTCAACCTGTGTCGATGGAGAGATGTGAGTCGTCTCTCTCAACTTTGTCGTGAGTAATGAGGTCAACTGAGCCATTTTGTTGATCACCGTCTCTAGTAATTGCCTATCCTGCTCATCTTCTCTGGTGCATTCAGTCCTTGCTCTTTTGCGTGGTGCCATTTCAGTCTGTCAAAATGAAACAGGGTCTCAATTATAATGATCGTGGTCACCACGACCCTAACTTCCAACAAAATCTAAAACTTCACTTCGTACACTAGCCAACTTCTTTCACTATTCGTCACAATCATCAACTGTATCCTTGATAAGTAATCATTGAAATTCCATTGCCCAAGTCCCAAAACAAAACCTACGATCACGACTTGGGACTTCATGAACCTAAAGCCTAACGTTTCCACTCACTGAGATAAGGTCCTAATTGACTCTCCTACACCCTAACAAAATTTACTGTAATACTCTTTGGTCCCAACAAGTTCTAAACTTTGATATTGGTCAGATCGGCCTCTCCCTCCAGAAGACACTAACGGCTGCATTTGAAACTAAAGTTTCGTTAGCAGAAGCCCCTATGTTCTGACGAACGAACCCTTGTCAGAATTGCTAAAAGAAAATAGCTTTGATACCAACTGTGACAGCCCGGATTTCGGCACCCCGAAACCCGTGCCATCAGCACGATCATCTTGACCGTGCCCTTTAGCTAAGCACGGAACACTGGTATATCAAGCATCCAAAAAGTACTATAAATGAAATTGCGGAATTTAAATCTATATTAATTAACTTCCCAAAAGACAGTTCTACCCTCATGCCTCTGCAGGAATGGAGAACCGATCCGAACCATCGATGATAGCAATCATCACGGATGGTTCGTCCCAAAAGAATAATCCAAAACCCTATATACATGGTTTTAAACAAGATCAAGGCTTGACATACCAAGCCGTACAAAACCTCTCCAAAAATCTCCTCAAAGTAGCACAACGGAGTCCTCTAGAAGAAGTCTTGTAGGTGGATCTAACGATCTCCAAGTCTTGGATCGACTCACCAGGTCAACGTCCCCCAAGTCTCACACGCTAGTAAAGGTCCTGACATATAGTCAAAAGGGTGAGCTACATCCTAGCTCAATAGGGAACAACACACTACTGAACATATAAATTATAACTCACATATATTCTATGATATTCATGCATGATGTGACTATGCAAAAGCTGATGAAAAACAGTTTTAAAAGAAACACATTTTACTGTTAATTTATACGTGTCTTTTAGTTATCATGAATAACTTTGAAATAGGCCTAAAGCAAAGAAAACTTAACCTTTCAACTTAAGTAGTCCCGAGCAATATAGCATCGAGCCCAGAGATACCCTTGCGTCATCTATATAGACAATTGTAAAAGTATTCTGAATACAAAATATAGTACCCAGGCCCTCTCCACGGGATTGGTGGCGGGTTTCAATAGTCTCGACATCCCCAGGATGTCTGTGCAGATAAGCCTCATGGCAGCCTACGGATTCGCCGCCCGTATCGGTCCGCGGATATTGTCGATCGTGGTTATCCCATACGTCGGTGGGGTACCCTATCAAACCTCAAATAACAAAAAATATTGTGTGCTTTATATAGTTATTCACCGTGTAAGAGTGCTATCTTATATCAGTTAGGCCTTATCAGACTTTATTCAATCTTGGATACATCCCTGGGATGTATCCATGTGTTTGCATCACACTTGATGCTCTTATTACTTCCTCATCCCCTGGGGATCTTTCCATTTTCATATAACTACTAATTCTCAATTGCTTGCATCGCACCGATGCCCTTATCATTTTCTCATCCCCTGGGGATCTCTCCTTTTCATAGACCTCATTGTTCTCAATTTCGCATCGATGCCTTTATCATTTTCTCATCCCCTGGGGATGTCTCATCCTTACATGCTTACTTGGTGTCACACACACACCCATATCTGATGAAAGTTTTATGATTTAAAACACTTGTATTTCACTGGTGTATTTCTCACACACACACACACATTTGGATCTTGTAGGGTTTTCACGAGGTTTTGTACAACTGAAACAGTTTTCACTTTAAATCTTATATCACTATTCACATTTTTCAAACACCTCAACTTACATTTTTAAACACACCTCTTTTTCCCCAAGTTTTAGAAATAACACGTTTAAATTGGATCTTGAGCAATGAAATACTTGAATAGAATTGAGTTCTAAAACATTGAATATCATTTGAGCAATAACATGGAATCAAATTTAATTCTAAAAACATTTGAACTGAAGTCTATATCACTACATACATGCTCTTGTAAAATAAAGTACATGTTCAAGGTGTTCCCTACCTTAGGTCTCTATCGATTCAATGCATCAAGGTCCCACTCGGCTCCTTGTGCCCACTTTCATACGTATCACCTATGATACCATTAAACACACTCGAAACATCACAAAAGATGTAATGAATAAGTCTCAAGACCCCCCTAGAGTCTTGAAGTAAGAATCAAAAGTCAACAAAACCTAGGTCAGTCGACCAGTCGAGTTCCTGGTTCGACTAGTCGAAATCCAACTCGACTAGTCGATTCTCAAAATCGATTAGTCGAGGTCGAATTTCGATTAATCGATTCTCAAAATCGATTAGTCGAAATCCCCTGTTCTAACTGTCCAATTTTCACTTGAGTAATTGAACATACAAAATCGACTAATCGAGTCCAATTTGATTAGTCGAAATCCTTACTCGACTAGTCGAAATCCAATTTCGACTGGTCGATTTCCCTCAACCCATTTTTACTCCTCACTGGAGGCTCTCAGTCGACTAGTCGACACCCAACTCGACTAGTCGAAATTCAAAGTCGACTAATCGAAATTCAATTCGATTAGTCGAATTCGTGGTCATCTGTCTTTTCAACTTCTTGGCGAATTTCGACTAGTCGAACCCCAATTTCGATTAGTCGAAATCCCCAAATTCAGCCTTCTTTGGCTGTTCTTCCCCAATCTTTTCTAGTTATTTTCTAAGCAATATTCTTACAATTTCCACCCATTTTAACCACAATTTACTCTATAAATCTACACCATTTATTTACAAGAATCTCACCTTAAATCAACCTCAAATTGATTAAAATGTAGGGTTGGAAGGTTAGGGTTTCGACTTTTTATGCGAGCAGATCCTCGCGTCGAATCCGTGCTTTGATCATAAATCCCCTTCCAACAACTTGCAATAATCCTCACTAGCTCCTTTACTCCTCTCTTTCTCTCTCTCTCTCTTCTTTACTCCTCTCAACAACCAAATTATGAAAATTAGGGTTTTCAACCCTTTTTATCTTATCTCTCTTCTCGGTGTGGAGCACATACACACCCATCGGTGTATGTTACTCTGCACACTCCTCTATCTCTCCACTCTTCTACACTGGTTCACACATCACATCCGCTCATCTCACCTTAAGTTCATCAATGAACTATCTCATGGTCAAACCTAAGACCAATCGGGCACGGATCCCGAGGTCCTCGTTTGACGTGATTTTTCGGGTTATTACAATAGCTATGCAGGCATTTTTAAAATTATGTAGTATGAATCTTTTTTTGTGAAAAATGCATGTGAGTGATGCTATTCGTTGGTTCTGATTTATGGTATGCTAATTAATCACCCAACAGATTGTCTAAAGCAGGTCTTCTGATACAGGTTATGACAACAGGCCAGAAAGTGTCATTCGAGTATTGTAGAACAAATTACATCTTTACAGTGAATCAGGTTGCAATAGAGGGTCAGGAAGATTCCAAGACCAGAGAAAGAGGAATGCTTTGTTCAGAAACATATATTGTGTTTGAAACTTCTCCAACTTCAGGGATCAAGGTTTTCTTTCATTTTATTATTTTTACATTTACATGCAGTACATATATGATTTCTTTTACTACTCGATGGCTAGCAGTTTCCTCATTTTAAAATAGTGAATGTATGTTGATATGTCCATCTAAATCAAAATATCTGTAATATCGAAATGCAGATAGTCAATCAACGTGAATCATTAACAACATATTTAGGCATAAGGAATTTAATCTTCTAAATCTTGGGATAGGTGGACTAAGTGCAGAATTCAGATATATTTCAAGAGCATTTGCTTCTCGAGTTTTCCCTCCAGATGTTACCAATAAGTAATTCACCCGCTTACGTTATTATAACCTCCATTGAGTTTTCATGAATTTTTGGTCCGGTAAATGCTCATATACTTGAAACCAGAATCGTAAAGATTTTGAGGGCCTTCTATGTTGCGATTGGGTATCAAGCATGTCAAGGGATGCTCTTTTATGAACCTCCTGTACGGAAAAACTCTTATGGCTCGCCAAATCGGAAAAATGCTAAGCGGAAGGGAACCAAAGGTATACAATCACTCCATTATTAGATGTTAGCTGGTTGAGGCTACTCACATTTGTACTTTCCTCGGTTTAGATATTACAAATTTAACCTATTTGCTATTTTTCTTGCAACATGTTCTAGAATTGCTTTCATATTTGTGTCAATTCCTTGATAATCTCCACTCCACTTCACTCCGACTTGACTTATTATTTAATTATCGATTGACTCATAAAAAAAGCGGCTCATTATGTCACTATATGTGTGCATGCAGAACCATATTGGAAAATTTGTTTACTATTGGTTCTTTGTTAGTCTACACTCAATAACATCACCAATTTAGGGATCGTGAAAATTATTTAATAGGATTGTAGGCGGTGTTTTAAAAAAAAAATCATTACGAATTTCAATCGAGCGAAGATTAAGTGGTCTGTTTTGCTTTGTAAACCATTTTTATGGTTTTTAGGCAATGGATTCAGATTTACCGTACTAGCATTTTAAGCGAGTTATTAAAAACCAGATCGGATCATTCCCAAGGAATGGGCAGGTCAAGTGGTCCGGTTTGAGCCTCTAATTTGTTTTTATGGATTTTAGGCGTAGACCTTATAAAGGATTTGTTTGTGTGGTTCTTTGGAACTATGGCCTCTCAACTACAAATTTAAATGGTCCAAACCTCTCTAACATGGATGAATATAGATATGATGATTTATTTATTTTGCGTTAAATCATATTTTTTTCTCTAATATCCTAACTATCTTCATAATTTGTGATGCTTTAATGTGGTGAAGAAATTAGCATGGCGACGATTTTTAGCATGGCATCGATGGATTGTTAAAAAATTAAGTCATGTAGTCTCTTTCATTTTTTGGTATCTATTTTGAGTACAAAAGTAGGGCTTCAAATGTGGATTGTAGGTTATTTTTAATGACACCATTGCTTGATTGATATATTTGAATTGGATTGGTTAATGGTTGTTGAACCTCATTTGTATGTGGTGGGACAAATTTTATTTTTATTATTTGATATCAAATTTGTAATAATTTATAGAGTTTATATTTTATTACTTGTTTCTGTTGTGATAAGGAATAATTCAAAGTTGCATGAGATGGAGCAAACAAAAAAAATGTTATTCCCAAATTTGAATGCAAAAAAAAAAATATGGGCGATCTATCGGCAAAAAAAACGATAGTATTATTACCTAGCTGACAACATTGTTTTCTTGGCAAAAAAATATAATAATAGTATTACTGGCAACCACACTGTCTGCCGACACAAAAACAGTAGTATTACCGACAACCACATTATCTGTCAGTAAAAAAAAATAGTACTATTACCAGCAACCACATTGTCTATCAGAAAAAAAATAATAATAGTATTGCCGGCACGCACATTGTCTGCCGGCAAAAAAAATTACTATTACCGACAGTCACATTGTCCGCCAGCAAAACATATATGTTGTCGGTAAATCATGCAGTTAGTGACCGTTAGGAAAACATTACCAGCGAAGTTCTCCTGCCGGCAAAAAGTTCAATATCCGCCGGCAATAGTAACGACAAAGGAATTGGCGGCGGACCAACATCCGACAATAGTATTAACAATGGATTTTGGAGTATTCCCAGCGGGTATAAGCCGCCGGGAAAAGCCAATTTTTGTAGTGTCTTTCTGGGGCGGCAACAGGAACGAAGACTTCTATACACTTCCATTCAATCTGAACAAGTTTTTCCCACTCACATGATGACCTTGATTTTTGAAGCACCAATTGCTAGGCCCTACAGCTGGCAGCGATTGAACTGTTACTTTTTTTGTACCTTAAAAATGAAAATTCTATAGATTTGTTGGACGTGTTTGAGCAAATGCTAATTCAATTGTAGTTTGACTTACTTGGGCTTATGCTACCTGGTGAAAGGTCAAAACCCTTTTGCAATTTGAATGTGGACTTTTTTTTTTTCTACAAATCAGCGTTGGAGTTGCAATTGTAATGAGGACTACCCTATTCATGCAGTGGGGCTAGGAGTGGATATCGACCAATAGTGAAAATTAAAAGTAAAATAAATGTAAAAAGAATAATTATTTTTTTATATTATTTATAGGTTATGGATGTATACTGGGTAATATGGTGCCTGGAGCAAAAAAAAAATAGCATTTAAAAAAATATATATTGGAGAAACACAACAACTCATTAGAGACAGCTAGAAGCCGTCTCCAATAATAGAGGAAATCCTATTGGAGACGGCTTTAAGCCGTCTCCAATAATAGATGATTGTTATTGGGGACGGATATAAGTCATCCCTAAAACCAATAATCTATTTAGCTTTATGCCGTCTTCAATAATTAATGCTTATTATTGGGGACGACTGCATGCCGTCTCCAAAGACAATAGAGACAGGGTATTTGAGACTACATTGAAGCCGTCTGGCCCGTCTCCAATAGTATTGGAGACGGCTTATCCATCTTTGGAAACGGCCAAAAGCTGTCTCCAATAAATTTATTTTTTGTAGTGGGATTTTTAACTTTAAAAATCACACAAACCTTATTTGAAGAAAATGGGATATATATTAAGGTTTTTCAACGTTCCAGACGCGATGGTATAGTCTGTTTAGCTGTGCGATTTATCGTTTATGACATAAAAGTTAATACCCCTTATTTATAAGTATAAAATAATTACAAACTTATGTTAAAATTAAATGGTAGATATTATAACCATTATCGGGTCAGTTTTCATGCAAAATCAAAACTGAACCGATAAGGTTCAAAACTGAAACCGAACCGGTTCAGTCGATTTTCGGTTTCTAAACCTCATTTTTTTTAAACTTTTTTTTATTTGTAGCATTTTTATAGAAGTTTTAATCCATTTTAATGAAATTAATCAAACATAGTGGATTAATTTTTAAATGAAATTAATCCATTTTATAAACCTCATTTTAATGAAATTAATCCATTTTAAAAGATAATTTTTTGATTGCAACCTATTTTTTTTATATGTAACTAAGTAGTACCACTATCGGTTTCTTATCGGTTTGGTTTCAGTTTTTTAATGTTAAAATCGAAACCGAACCAATAACTATCGGTTTCTATTTTTTGAAATCAAAATCGAAATCGATATGTCCCAAAATTGAAACTAAAATTTTGATCGGTTTGATCGGTTTTCTGCACAACCCTAGTAGATATTTTCCAACACTGGCATCCATTTAAAATGAATTAAATGGTAGATATTTTTTATAATTTTAATTTAATTTAATTTTTTTATAATTTTTCTTAGGACTTTTCCTTCGAATATTTCCCCGAACTTCCCGAATTTTTTTGAATTTTAACCTCGAATCTGTTGCGAACCACGATTTGGTAACTATAGTATTAGTGGCCCATTTTAAAAGTAATGGCCATTAAATCAAATTCAAAAAGACTTTCAAATATGTTCACCCCCATCTCGATTGGTTGCCCGTAAATTTTCAAAGAAATCCGAGTACAACACATAAATCGATGATTAGATCACGTTTCTACGGTTATAGCATAATCACTTATTGAATCGATTCTGAGGATTTTCTGAGAGAAACTTAAAAACAAAGGATTCTAAGTTTTATAAGAATCTGTCAGGAATCTAAGTAACTTCAGAACACATATGGGGAAAACCAGGAATCTGAGTCTGCTAAGAATCTGTCAGGAATCTGAGTGGCCAAGAATCTTAGCTTTTCTGGGAAAAACCAGGAAACGCCTGAACGAGGCCTTAGGAAGCGCCTACCATTACTATCAGATAGCCACAAGCAAATGAACCTCGTGAGACGGGGAAACTTCCTCACATCTAGAAAATTTATGCTGCCAAATCCGTGGACGTACACTGTTTTACCATGCAGATGGAGTGAGATTGGTCTACGTGATCCCAGAATTACACACCCATGTACCTAATACAAACTCGAATTTCAAAACGCATTTTATATTTTCGTTGTTTTGAATCTTTTGATAATTTCACTAAATTTTTATTAGGTAATTAGTCAGCCTTATAACCATGAGTAACGGCTGTTTTGCTACACTTTGCAGTAAACACTTCAAATCAATGTTGAGTCATACAAAAATAAAGTCTATCCTCAAAATGATTTTTTGGGCTTTTTGGGGAAATGCTTTCAATAAAAAAAATATAATAGCATTAATTAATATGGGAGCTACAACTTGCACACAAAATTTGTACTGTGGCACATGGGTTAAAAAGAATTGGTATTTTTGGGACCTGTGCCATGTGAAAAACCATCTAAGTCATCTGATTTGACAGCTATGATACCAAAGATTGAAACAAAACACAATTTATCATCTGATTTAACAGTCGACCATTACATCAGATGATAGGCTTTGACTGCATTGAATCAGATTGTAGAGATCATGTTCTACAATTAATATTTCATCTTCCGTTCTCTTAGTTAGTAGCTTCTTCCTAAACAATGTTCAAATCAAAGAAGAAAAAATTCATAAAAGGGCGGATTTAATTCAACAAAATCAGCCATGTAGCCAATAGCTTATGCCCAAGTTTTTTATATCTAAATTACAGATACGAGATTGAGGTGGCTGACATATTACCAAAAATAAAATTAAAAAATGATCACATGAAAAGGGTAATTTGTAGGTGTTGAACGTACCGGTGGCAATTGTGGAGCTCTCGTTGAGAATTATGTCGGCAGTTTCGAGCATTCGTCCTGTTTGAACCACTTTTCTGTGATTTAAAAGGGTAATTTTCAGGTGTTGACTGTCAATAATAACTATAGAGCTCTCATTAAGAACTATATCAGTAGTCTCTGAACCCTGGCCTCCCTTCTTATGATGCACTTTGTCTGCGACTAACAAAAAAAGAAGCGAAGTAAGAATCAATTTTAGGGAGTGGAGTTGAATAAGACGAGACCAAACCATGAAAGAACTAAGAGTAAATGACTTCAAATATTTCAATATATAATCTGGGTTGGATGGAGATAGAATGTAGGGGAGTTTAGAAGAGAGGACTAAATACGAAAAGTTTTAGAGCAATAACCATTTCCAAAAGTTTCTGCAAAACACGATTGCACTGATTTCTGTGTTCTCGGGTTTGGAAAATCATAATATGTTTTCGTGTGTGATAAGTCACTCTCACATGAAATTATCAAAATACCCTCACATTTAGTCCTTGTTTCAGCTCTGTTATGCTCCTTCTCTGATTGGTTACGCGGGTAAACTGGTGTAGGTTTTCTTCCCCGATCCATTGGATACTAACAATAAGATGCGATGGAAATTCAAATTTTAGAATTTCAAAAATTCATCTTCACCGATCACTTACACCAGTACATTGACGAAGGACTTCTCCAATCCATTGATTATTCTAATAAGTTGTTATGGAAACATAGATTTTCGAATCCTAGAAGTAGCTAATAAATGGAATTTATTAATAGAGAGAGAGAGAGGGCAGAATAGTACTATCAAGGAATTAACAGAGATCAGCTCGTTCTATCTCTTTTATGATCTTCGAGTTTATTTTTTTACTCTGAGTGAAGGTGGTTCAAACTCCAAACTTGAAAATTTTAAATTTCATGTGCGATTTTATGAAAGAGTCTAAGAAAACAGGCACTGCCATTAATGGAGCTTCAAAGGGGTTTCTAAGAGGACTACCATTACTGGAGCTCCAAAAGGGAAATATAAAATTTTTGACCTCCATTATTAGTTCGATTTTTAATCTTGGTCGACATCCGATTTACGGCATCCAGCATGTCGAACATTGACGGCACTTCCTGCTGGTCATTGAAGCATCATCACCTCTTTTTTGGGACATTTGGGATTTTTAAAAAGGGTACCGTGGTAATTTCATGTATATGCTTTTCCTCTCATTTGGAATAAACCTTTTATCGGGGATTTGAAAAACCGTGTCAATCCTTTTCCTCTAAAACTTTTTTAATGGTTTAATGCGCCGAAACAGATCTTTCCCAGTCCCTTTTTTTTCTAAACTTCGCTAGAATGTAATATCCCCACAAGCATCAAATCTCCTTCATCGCTTTCATAAGTAAGCAAGTACTAAGATTCATCCAAGAGTTTTGAAGATTTTATTACTTTACCTCATCTATGTTCATTTCCAAAGCTTAGTCAAAATTGCAAAATCAACAAGAGGACTTGAGGTGGAGTAGCATAAACCAAATATATAAATATGCATTGTACGACCATAATTCGACTCGCTCCAACTTGGTAATTTAGTATATATTTTGATAGATGTTTATCTTACAAAAATTAAAAAATATGTTACAATGAAAAAAGATGGAAATATGTGTTGATATAATGGGTAGTTTAATACTTTTTAAAATATATTTTATATGTAAGGGTAGTTTATGAACCCTGATTGCATCATCCGAATGAAATCTTGACTCGAATCAGACTCAACTCGAAATCCAGACGAGTCAAGTAACTCGGCCGAGTTTAATTCATTGACTATGAGTTTTAGAACTATGATTGAGACCATCAAATCGATCGACGAACTCTTAGACTTGGCATAATAGAGAACTTGCAACGATTGAATGGTTATGACCATACACGGGTCAACAAATTTTTAAGAGTGAGTAGATTATCGAATCATGGCACTATTTTTGTGCCACGTGGGTACATTATGCTAGTGGACCCTCACATAGAAGAGATTCAACCTATTCATGCCATTAAAAAATTATGCATAGTGTAACAGTTTTCAATTCACAACCATGCAATTGTATAAATTTATCTTAGGCAATTTTGGCTGAAATGCCATGAAACGGACGACCTCCATGCCATTGTTAAATCTTTTTTTTAGCCATTTTTTAGCACTAATTTTTATTTCACTTTGTACAAGTATAACATATACTAGCTGTTAAAAAGTTTAGACCCACTAAATCAGTTAAACAAAAACCATTTAAAATCTTATTTAAGGCATCTATGTTCATTTCCAAAGCTTAGTCAAAATTGCAAAATCAACAAGAGGACTTGAGGTGGAGTAGCAGAAACCAAATATATAAATATGCATTGTATGACCATAATTCGACTCGCTCCAACTTGGTACTTTAGTATATATTTTGATAGATGTTTATCTTACAAAAATTAAAAAATATGTTACAATGAAAAAAGATGGAAATATGTGTTGATATAATGGGTAGTTTAATACTTTTTAAAATATATTTTATATGTAAGGGTAGTTTATGAACCCTGATTGCATCATCCGAATGAAATCTTGACTCGAATCAGACTCAACTCGAAATCCAGACGAGTCAAGTAACTCGGCCGAGTTTAATTCATTGACTCGCCGAGTTTTAGAACTATGATTGAGACCATCAAATCGATCGACGAACTCTTAGACTTGGCATAATAGAGAACTTGCAACGATTGAATGGTTATGACCATTCACGGGTCAACAAATTTTTAAGAGTGAGTAGATTATCGAATCATGGCACTATTTTTGTGCCACGTGGGTACATTATGCTAGTGGACCCTCACATAGAAGAGATTCAACCTATTCATGCCATTAAAAAATTATGCATAGTGTAACAGTTTTCAATTCACAACCATGCAATTGTATAAATATATCTTAGGCAATTTTGGCTGAAATGCCATGAAACGGACTACCTCCATGCCATTGTTAAATCTTTTTTTTAGCCATATTTTTTGGCACTAATTTTTATTTCACTTTGTACAAGTATAGCATATACTAGCTGTTAAAAAGTTTAGACCCACTCAATCAGTTAAACAAAACCATTTAAAATCTTATTTAAGGCATCTAGGGCTCTTAAAACCACTGAAAAAGATTGAAAACTGCAATGTGAAAAGATGCAAGAAAATATAAAGTTCTATGTGCCTAGAAAGTATGATGCTCAAAAAACTTCAAAATGGCTAGGGTATATGTGCCCTATCTCAAATTCTTTATTATCAGCTTTAAGATCGATAGCCATCCATATATCTGATTAGCCTAGAAATGGAAAGAGCTATTGCTAAGCATCCAAGTTAGGAAGAAGAGATTTTTTTCATAAGAGAAGTTGCTCGTTAAACCATCAATATAAAATATAGTTATCAGAGGAATGGTTCACACCATGAAATCAATATTCAGATACAACTCTCCTATCCAAACCATAGTCACCAAATCGTGGTCCAGCAAGGCAAAAATCCAAAAGTTCAGGGAAAAATTCGCAGAAAACTTGAAGATAAAATAAAGAAAATCAGATTAAAAAGTATAAGAAGAATTTAAGAAATATTAAAAATCATGATTTATTGAAAATCTTGAATCATTCGTGAATTATTCGGGAAATTCGCGAATTTTTTAAAAACACAAGATTATTTCCTAAATTCGCAAATTATTATTGATTAATTCATAAAATCTTAAATTCGCAAATTATTCATGATTTTTTCAAATATTCGGAGAATTTGGTGACTGACCAAAACTACAAATTGTAGTTGGTTTTGGAAAGTATTAGCACACCATCATTAGAAAGAAAAGAATGCTAGTTTTTTTTTTTTAAAGAAGAGTTACACAAGTAATTC
Organism: Chloranthus sessilifolius; assembly: GCA_021018995.1. NCBI lineage: Eukaryota > Viridiplantae > Streptophyta > Magnoliopsida > Chloranthales > Chloranthaceae > Chloranthus > Chloranthus sessilifolius. Next base: position 3,526,988 of record CM037592.1, read on the forward strand.
GAGAAAGTATATACTAATAGAAGTGGAAGCAAAATAAAAAGTATAACCAAGGAATATAATGATGTAGCAATAGCAGCTCAGAAAAATGTTATATCTAATACACTATTAAGATTAACTAAATAATAATTCATGTAATTTGAGGTGGTATTACATACCACACCCTGAGTGCCACAAGTGCCACTGGCAGCACTCAAGTCAATCTCCTTCTTACAAAATGGTTAAGTCCTAATAAGTCCCAAATTAAATCAGACACTTTTGAGTTCCAAATCAGTGAAAGGTTAAAGCCTAAAGGTATACTTACTGGAATGCCGGCAGATTAATAAATGTGTATCTTCCAAGGTTTGACCATATTTGCAAAAGGAGATTGATCTGAGCACCCATGTACCTGCATGTTCGAACTGCATGACAAATATGCATGAACAAATGAAAACATTGATGGGTAATCCAATTATATATCGTGTACATTTCTTATTGATCCTTGCAAGAAACAACTATTTTATGTTGACCACATTGGTCCCATTTTCTCAAAAGGAGCCATTGGCTGCTGCAAGAAAATAAGCTTAGTGAGTGTCCATGGAATTTCTAACTCCATTAACATATATGTATAACCCAACATAGAAATAGACAATATAATAGGAAAAGAAAGTTTTCCCAAACAATCACCCAAATAGAGATAATTTTTTAACAATAACAAATAACAAAATCTAATCATAAAGTAGGGTGTTCAGTTGATAACGTGAAAAGTTCAGCCAATTCATTTACTTTAGAGCAAGCTTATTGCTTTGGAACGCAAACTACATGCCTTCCAACAGCTTCAATATATATAAATGTTCCTTTTTGTTCTCTTCATTTAGCTCTAACTCAAAAGAAAATTTAGCCTTTCTACCCGTCAAAACGAAAATGAAGCCTGTCAAAGCAATTTACATTGAGATAAGCATAGTAAGTCAGCTGACAAAGTTAATAGACATATCTTAACATTGAGGTATAGGGGATAAAACTAACCAAATGGTGAGTTAGTAATGATTTTTCTGATTGGGGGAGGGGGGGGGGGGTTCCCTTATGAAGACCCGGTTAGGCCCAACCCTTAAAATGATAGATATCCTTCTCAAGCTCCCAAGAACAGTCAAGAGTTGACTTCCAAGCCAACTCACTCTCTTGTGCAGCAAGTGCAAGAGAACCTTAAAAGAATCAAGAAATAAGGATGGAAACAGATATCCTTCCTAGAGTGGGGATAAGCCAGCTATACTCAACCATCTCGTGTAGAGCCAACCCAGTGTTCTCTATCTTTAGATTGTTCTAGATTGTAGATATGCATCAAATCCTTAATCAATGAGACATATTCTCTGTAAAGATTGCATGTGGTTATAAATATATGCTTAACGCACACTAATCTCACCTGGGATAGAGTTTCACATCACCGAGATTCAACAATCTTTATAAAGGGCCTCAAAGATTCTTATTTAACAATGGAGGGTCCCGGGACCCCATCAGATAAAGTGGCTACACCACTGAGTAATGAACTGAGCTTGAAGTGCAACCAAAAGAGCATGAAATTTTGAAAGTCAGAGTACTTCTTCACCTCTAAGAACCTTCATTTCCCTAGGATTATGATTCTAGGTTTTATGAAAGTTGATATATGTGATTCTCTAGTTTAAAATGACAATGACTTATTTAGTCGTTACCGCCGTCAACAAACTCCAAGCTTCCTATTTTATAATATAGAAACTCCAAAGAATATTACCAAGACCAAGCTAAATGAGTGTCTAATGAAGGCAAAAAAAAAGGGGGGGGGGGGGGGGTGGTGTCCTTAAAATATCACCTTTTAAGAAGAATAGCTTCAAGAAAGGGCCTTGTTGCTTCATCAAGCTCTGCTATGAATGGCCGCCTCTCATTTTCTTCTTCTTAGCTTCAACAGCAACTTTTCCCCTTTGCCTTGTTGCTGCATCAACAAACAACTTTTGAGTGCAAAATCTCAATGGAGAATACAACAACCAATTTGAAATATCAAAGCAAGGTAAATGTCATACAGTATTCTATCACTTTGAAGATATTTTATGCCTCTTTGGAGAAAACTATGCTAAATAAGAGGCACGCATTATAGCAACTCTACCAAAGAAACTTTGAAGAACAAAGTTCAGATATTTTTTGGCCTAGGGCAGTTATAGTTGCATCAAGATTTTTTTTCTCAGAAAACAAACCCCAAAGGGAGCTGTAGAACTACTTTTCCACTCTTGTTGGAAAAGAATCCGTTTTCATCTTTTATCAGGCAGTAAACGTGGCAAAGGAAAATTTTCCAAGGAAACCCTTTTCCAACCAGGGAATCCATACCCAATCCCCGTAATGCTGAGAATAAAAAAATGACTTAAAAGATTATATCAGTTTCTCATGAATATAACCATTGGCATGAAAAAAATCTCCTGCTGCAAGACGAAAACTAAGCCAGTTATTTGCTATTCACCTATATCAGATCCCTTGCCCAAAATCTTTATCCTTCTCGCCTCTCCCACATGGGATAAAAATCAAATCTGAGAAACTTCTCAAATTTCCCAAACTTATATTCTCAAGGAAACGAAACTGGAATGTAGATGGAGTCATGTAGCAATGCCATTGGAAACTATGTCATGGGCGCATTGACCTCCTTGACCGCTTCCTCCGTCTCACCTTTCAAGCGTAACCCTTGCAAAATAGCATTGTAAGTGACCACATTTGGGCGGAGACCGTTCTTAATCATCGACCAAGGATCTTGTATGCCTTTCGTAACTCTCCGTTCTTACGGTAACCATTTAAGATACAAGAATATGTCACGACATGACTTCAATCCGTTGTCGGTCATCCGGTCTGACAATTTTTCTGCATCTTGAACCCTCCCGCCTTACACATTGCATCTAGAATTATACTGTAACTAATGAAATCGGGTCCATGTCCAGTATCTCCCCTCTCTTCAACAAGACCAACACCCTGCTCAAGGTCACCAGCACTTTATAAACCATGCAAAGAATGTATTATAACTAACTATATTAGGTTCAAAACCACGTCCTTTCATATCACGAAGAATGCCTTGAGCGCTTCAATCGCCCAATTTTACAGATCCATCTATTAAGGTGTTATAAGTAATTAAATCGGGCTTATATGCTTTTCCGTATTTTCTTGGAGAAGCTTTTTCGCTTCCTCCATCTTTCCAATTTTGCAAAACCACCAATTAATGCATTGTAGCGGCAATGTTATTTTTAGGCCTTTTTCTTCCATAAGACTCGAGAGATTGATCGCATCTTCTAATCTCCCTCCTTTACAAAGCCCATGGATCAAAGTGCTGTAAGTAAACTTCGTTAGGTTCTAATCCTTGTTGAATCATCACATCTAGTAGTTCCATTGCTTCTAGTAATCTCCTCCTTTGCAAAGCTCATCCATTACTATGGTGTACGAATCAATTCGGACCGAGACCACTTTTTATCATCCCATTAAGCATTTGGTAGCTTCTGCAATTTCCTCCAATGCACAACCCGTGAATCAATGTTGTGTACGTAACCACATTCGGAGAGAACCCCTTTCCAACATCTCGTAAAAAGCATGTTGGCATCACCCAATTTTCTCTTTACACAACCCATCAATAAGAGCTGTATCACGTGAGCAAATTCGCTCTAATACCCATCTTACCCATCATCATATACACCATTATGCCTTCTTTAATCCTAGTTTCCTTACACAAACCATTTAAAACCGTATTATACGTAGCGTCGTGGCTTTCAATCCTAATTGCAACATTTCTCTCGGTAATCTCAAACCCCCTCCGATCTATCTGAACCGCAAAGAAAAACAATGAGGATCGAGTAAGTCCTATCGGACCCAACCGCCATTTCTCCGCATTTCAGTAATTCAATTGCTTCACTAACCCTATCTTCTTTGCACAAACCCTTGATTAGGGTATTAAAAGTAACAACAGAGGGTTCGTAATTACAAGCCCTAATTTCGTTCAACACTTGAAACCGCTGATCGGTTTGACTGTTTATTTGTAACAATTGATTACGATGTTCAAAGTGGCGATATCGGGCAAAATTTGAGAACATTTAATAGAATCATACAGAGAAAAAACGGATTCAAATCTATAAACCTTAGCCAAAGAAGACAAAACATTGTTGCATGAGAGAATTGAAGGTTTGAAGCCTGCCCCTTCGATCGTGCGGCGGAGGAGAGAGACGGCGGCTTCGAGCATGCCGGAGTTGCAGTATGATCTGATGAGACCCTCCGTCGTCTGATCACGGATGACGTCGGAGGAGGAAATCGACGGTAGAGATGAGGTGGAAGCAGCTGTGGCGAGATGACGAACCCTAGATGAAAGAAGATGGCAAATCGTGGGGATGGTAAGGGGAATAAGATGAGAGTCGAAGGGTAGTGACCGAATCTCACAAAACATCAGGAGTTGAGGGTTAGTGGCGCTGAACCCAAATTTTGATGCAAGGATGGTGTAAAAAGGAGCTTAGTTTTGAAACCATGAGAACAGAGTCGAAGGGACGCTGAACGCAATGAACGATGGAGATTGTTTCTTCTCAAACATAACGAGTTGAAACCTATGACTGCTTTAAATAGACGATGGAGATTGTTTCTTCTCAAACTAAAGGAGTTGAAACCTTTGACCGCTTTAAACAGACGATGGAGATTGTTTTTCTCTCAATCTTCTACTCAATAGATCTTATGATGATGGACCATTCGCATTGATTCCACATGCATTTCTATGAGATGGATGGTGCTTCGTCTCCATTTTACTATTCGATGGTAAGAACATGTGTAACGATCCTAAAAATTTTAAACTAAATTTGTGGTGTTAGATTTGTTTTGTACTAAGTATGGTATTAGTGCTCCGGATCGGAATCCATCCTAATTAAAAAAATATACCTTTTAGCTTTTCAAAATGTTTTATATTTAAAATTGTCTTTATTTGATACAAGTTGTATGCTGGCCTAGTGGTTCACGATTTAAGAGGTGGCTATCCATCCATCCATCTCGTCCTTCTCAGATCCCATCGCGTTTGATACGTTCGATCGCGTATCGATGAGCTATTTAAAATAAATCTAGATTTGTTTTTTTATAAAATCGCTTTTAAGATTAAAAGAATGATTAATCCTTATTTAATATTATTTTTGTGCAATTTTCATATGTATTTTGGGTTTTATTTCGAAACTGACTCTTATTGGAAAAGAATCCGTTTTCATCTTTTATCAGGCACTAAACGTGGCAAAGGAAAATTTTCCAAGGAAACCCTTTTCCAACCAGGGAATCCATACCCAATCCCCATAATGCTGAGAATAAAAAAATGACATAAAAGATTATATCAGTTTCTCATGAATATATACATTGGCATGAAAAATCTCCTCAAGAAGACAAAACTACGCCATTATTTGCTATTCACCTATATCGGATCCCTTGCCCAAAATCTTTATCCTTCTCGCCTCTCCACATGGGATAAAAATCAAATCGAGAAACTTCTCAAATTTCCCAAACTTATATTCTCAAGGAAACGAAGGGAATGTAGATGGAGTCATGTAGCAATGCCATTGGAAACTATGTCATGGAGCGCATTGACCTCCTTGACCGCTTCCTCAGTCTCACCTTTCAAGCAGAACCCTTGCAAAATAGAATTGTAAGTGACCACATTTGGACGGAGACCGTTCTTAATCATCTGACCAAGGATCTTGTATGCCTTTCGTAACTCTCCGTTCTTCTAAAGAACCATTTAAGATACAAGAATATGTCACGACATCTTCAATCGGTCATCCGGTCGACAATTTTACGCATCTTGAACCCTCCCGCTTTACACATTGCATCTAGAATTATCAGAACTAATGAAATCGGGTCCATGTCCAGATCTCTCATCTCTTCAACAAGATCAACACCGCTCAAGGTCACCAAAGACTATATAAACCATGCAAAGAAATGTATTATAACTAACTATATTAGGTTCAAAACCTGTCCTTTCATATCACGAAGAATGCCTTGAGCAGCCTTCAATCGCCCAATTTTGCAGTATCCATCTATTAAGGTGTTATAAGTAATTAAATCGGGTTTATATGCTTTTCCCGTACTTTCTTGGAGAAGCTTTTCGCTTCCTCCATCTTTCCAATTTTGCAAAAACCACCAATTAATGCATTGTGCGAATGTTATTTTTTAGGCCTTTTTCTTCCATAAGACTCGAGAGATTGACTGCATCTTCTAATCTCCCTCCTTTACAAAGCCCATGGATCAAAGTGCTGTAAGTAAACTCGTTAGGTTCTAATCCTTGTTGAATCATCACATCTAGTAGTTCCATTGCTTCTAGTAATCTCCCTCCTTTGCAAAGCTCATCCATTACTATGTTGTACGTAACCGAATTCGGACCGAGACCACTTTTTATCATCCCATTAAGCATTTCGGTAGCTTCTTGCAATATCCCTCCAATGCACAACCCGTGAATCAATCTTGCGTACGTGACCACATTCGGAGAGAACCCCCTTTCCAACATCTCGTAAAAAAGCATGTTGGCATCACCCAATTTTCTCTCTTTACACAACCCATCAATAAGAGCTGTATACGTGAGCAAATTCGCTCTAATACCCATCTTACCCATCATCATATACACCATTATGCCTTCTTTAATCCTAGTTTCCTTACACAAACCAGCTAAAACCGTATTATACGTAGCCGTCGTGGCTTTCAATCCTAATTGCAACATTTCTCTCAGTAATCTCAAACCCGCCTTCTCCATCTATCTGAACCGCAAAGAAAAACAATGAGGATCGAGTAAGTCCTATCGTTCGGACCCAACCGCCATTTCTCCCGCATTTCACGCAGAATTCGAATTGCTTCACTAACCCTATCTTCTTTGCACAAACCCTTGATTAGGGTATTAAAAGTAACAATGATGGGTTCAGAATTACAAGCCCTAATTTCGTTCAACACTTGAAACCGCGATCGGTTTGACTGTTTATTGTAACAATTGATTACGATGTTCAAAGTGGCGATATCGGGCAAAATTTGAGAACATTTAATAGAATCATACAGAGAAAAAACGGATTCAAATCTATAAACCTTAGCCAAAGAAGACAAAACATTGTTGCATGAGAGAATTGAAGGTTTGGAGCCTGCCCCTTCGATCAGGCGGAGAGAGAGGCGGCTTCGAGCATGCCGGAGTTGCAAGATGATTCGATGAGACCCTCCGTCGTCTGATCACGGATGACGTCGGAGGAGGAAATCGACGGTAGAGATGAGGTGGTAGCAGTTGTGGCGAGATGACGAACCCTAGATGAAAGAAGATGGCAAATCGTGGGGATGGTAAGGGGAATAAGATGAGAGTCGAAGGGTAGTGATGGAATCTCACAAAACATCAGGAGTTGAGGGTTAGTGGCGCTGAACCCAAATTTTGATGCAAGGATGGTGTAAAAAGGGAGCTTCCGTTTTGAAACCATGAGAACAGAGTGGAAGTGACTACAGAGACGCAATGGACGATGGAGATTGTTTCTTCTCAAACTTAAGGAGTTGAAACCTTTGACCGCTTTAAATAGACGATGGAGATTGTTTTTCTCTCAATCTTCTACTCAATAGATCTTATGATGATGGACCTACGATCAGTCCGTCACGTATTGATTCCCCATGCATTTCTATGAGATGGATGGTGCTTCGTCTCCATTTTACTATTCGATGGTAAGAACATGTGTAACGATCCTAAAAATTTTAAACTAAATTTGTGGTGTTAGATTTGTTTTGTACTAAGCATGGTATTAGTGCTCCGCATCGGAACCCATCCTAATTAAGAAAATATACCTTTTAGCTTTTCAAAATGTTTTATATTTATAATTGTCTTTATTTGATACAAGTTGTGTGCTGGCCTAGTGGTTCACGATTTAAGAGGTGGCTATCCATCCATCCATCTCGTCCTTCTCAGATCCCATCGCGTTTGATATGTTCGATCGCGTATCGATGAGATATTTAAAATAAATCTAGATTTTTTTTATTACAAAATCGCTTTTAGGATTAAAATAATGATTAATCCTTATTTTATATTATTTTTGTGAAATTTTCGGATGTATTTTTGGTTTTATTTCAAAACTGACTCTTGTTGGAAAAGAATCCGTTTTCATCTTTTATCAGACAGTAAACGTAGCAAAGGAAAATTTTCCAAGGAAACCCTTTTCCAACCAGGGAATCCATACCCAATCCCCGTAATGCTGAGAATAAAAAAATGACTTAAAAGATTATATCAGTTTCTCATGAATATAACCATTGACATGAAAAAAATATCCTGCTGCAAGACGAAAACTAAGCCAGTTATTTGCTATTCACCTATATCAGATCCCTTGCCCAAAATCTTTATCCTTCTCGCCTCTCCCACATGGGATAAAAATCAAATCTGAGAAACTTCTCAAATTTCCCAAACTTATATTCTCAAGGAAACGAAACTGGAATGTAGATGGAGTCATGTAGCAATGCCATTGGAAACTATGTCATGGAGCGCATTGACCTCCTTGGCCGCTTCCTCCGTCTCATCTTTCAAGGATCTTGTATGCCTTTCGTTACTCTCCGCTCTTACAGTAACTGTGACAGCCCGGATTTCGGCACCCCGAAACCCGTGCCATCAGCACGATCATCTTGACCGTGCCCCTTAACTATGCACGGAACACTGGTATATCAAGCATAAAATGAAATAAGAACAACTTGCGGAATTTAAATCTATATAGAAATACTTTTCAAAAGACAGTTCTACCCTCATGCCTCTACATGAAGGGAGAACCGATCCGAACCATCGATGATAGAAATCATCACAGACGGTTCGCCCCAAAAGAATAATCCAAACTCTATACATACACATGTTTTCACAAAATAAAGGCTTGACATACCAAGCCGTACAATTTCTACTCAAAAATCCTCAAAGTAGCACAACGGAGTCCTCTAGAAGAAGTCCTCTGGAGGTGGCTCCAACTCCTCGCCAAGCAAGGTCCCACTCACGATCGTCTCTCCGAAACCTCGGCAGCTGCTAGCAATGGACCTGCGACGTATAGTCTATAGGGTGAGCTACATCCTAGCTCAATAGGGAACAAACACTGCTGAACATATAAGTTATAACTCACATATATTCTATGATATGCTATGCATGATGTATCTATGCAGTTGTTGATAAAACAGTTAAAAGCATTCGTTTTACTGTTGATTACTTATGTTTTCATTTACTCATGAATAATGCTGAAAAGGCCTAAAGCAAAACTTAAACTTTCAACTTAAGTAATCCCCGAGCAATATAGCATCGAGCCCCGATGAGCTACCCTTCATCGTCATCTATATAGACAGTTTTAATGTATTCCCTGGGAATACCATATAGTACCCAAGCCCCTTTCCCCTGGGGATTGGTGGCGGGGTTTCACTTATCTCAATCAACACCCCTGGGGTGTGCTTACTCTGTACGGATAAGCCTCCGCACTGGCCTACGGATTCGCCGCCGTATCGGTCACGGATATCCTGCCGTGTCAGTCGTGGATATCCCGCCACGTCGGTGGGGTAACCTAAGGAACCTCAAATAACAAAAATATCGGTGCCTTACATATAGTTATTCACCGTGTAAGTGTGCTATCTTATATCAGTTAGGCCCTATCAAACATGATTCAATCCGTGGATACATCCCTGGGATGTATCCATTAACTTGCATCACACCTGATGCTCTTATCTCTTTACTTCTTCATCCCCTGGGGATGGCTCATTCGTTTACTCTTATGAATGTCACGCACACACACTTTTCACAATTCTTTAAGCAATAAAAATAATTGAATTGAAATTTATATCACTACATACATGCTCTTGTAAAATAAAGTACATGTTCAAGGTGTTCCCTACCTCAAGTCTTCACTTGTTCAATGCATCAAGGTCCCACGTGGTTCCTTGTGCACTAGCTCACACGTACCACCTATGGTACCACATAACAGGTGAAACGCATCACAAAGGATGCTATAAAGAAGGTATAAGACCCTCCAAGAATCTTAAAGTCAAACTTAAAAGTCAACAAAATTTATCCCAGTCGATTAATCGAAATCCAAAATCGATTAATCGAACCTGGTTCGATTAATCGATTTCCAAAATCGATTAATCGAAGGTCATTATCGATTAATCGAAGTAATTTCGATTAATCGAATTCTTCTTTTCGCAAAGTACACTTACTATTCGAACAGTTTGAGTTTCCATTCGATTAATCGAATCCAGTTTCGATTAATCGAATTCTTCTTTTCGCAAAGTACACTTACTGTTCGAACAGTTTGAGTTTCCATTCGATTAATCGAATCCAGTTTCGATTAATCGAATTCTTCTTTTCGCAAAGTACACTTACTGTTCGAACAGTCGAATTTCACAGGCCGATTAATCGATCCCAAATCGATTAGTCGAAGACTAAAATCGATTAATCGAAATCCCATTTCGATTAGTCGATTTTCCTTAAATCATTTCCTCCAACCCTTGGGGTCCACTGGAGGTTCCCAGTCGATCAATCGATTCCCCAAATCGATTAATCGAAATCCAAATTCGATTAATCGAAATCCAATTCGATTAATCGAACTCGTGGTCCTCTGACCTTTCAACTTCTTGGCGAATTTCGACTAGTCGAATCCCAATTTCGATTAGTCAAAATCCCCAGATTCAAATTTTCTTTAATGTTTTCTAGTTATTTTCTAAGCAATACTCTTACAATCTCCACCCATTTTAACCACAATTTACTCTATAAATCTACACCATTTATTTACGAGAATCTCACCTTAAATCAATCTCAACTTGATTAAAATGTAGGGTTGGAAGGTTAGGGTTTCCAGCTTTTGTCTGAACAGATCCTCCGCGTCGAATCCGGCGCTTTGATTGCAAGAAATCCCCTTCCAACAACTTGCAATAACTTCTCACTAGCTCCTTTACTCTTCTCTCTCTCTTTCTCTCTCTTCTTTACTCCTCTTAACCACCAAAATATGAATGTTAGGGTTTTCAACCCTTTTTATCTTATCTCTCTTCTCGGTGTGGAGCACATACACACCCATCGGTGTATGTTACTCTATACTTTCTTCTATCTCTCCACTCTTCTACACTGGTTCACACATCACATCCGCTCATCTCACCCTAAGTTCATAAATGAACTATCTCATGGTCAAACCTAAGACCAATCGGGCACGGATCCCGAGGTCATAGTTCAACGTGATTTTTCGGGTTATTACATCCTCCCCACCTTGGGAATTTTCGTCCTCGAAAATCACCCAAAGGTGGTGGTCACACTTCCCCTTTGCTGGAAGGTGAGGTGGTCTACCACGTAACACACAAGTACACACAAGTACGCATAATCAATGAACCATGTATAACAGTAACAAATTTGTATATATAAAATATCAAAAGTTACAATAATGATTGAATTGGGGACCACAACAAAAAAACAAAAATGGTTCACCCCTATACAAAAGATGTACAATGGACTAAAAAAAAAAAAAAAAACAAACTACTGGTCAGCAGCCTGGTGGATCTAAAGTCGAGCTGCGGTAGTGACGAGTCGGATCTGCCACGGGTGGCTGGATGGCTGGTGGCGGTAGTGGATGAGAAGTCTCTGTCGGTAGCGGCTGTGGAATCTCAGTCGCCTGCAGAGGTGGAATGGTAGTGGAAGTAGATGGTGGCTGAGTCGTCGTCGTCGTCGTCGGTGGTGGCGCGGTGGAAGTAGAAGCACCGGCAGCATGTAATCGCGTCCTAAAGACCGGGCCTTGATGAAAGGCCGTGGTGCCGGCGGTCCATTCTTCCTCGCGGGCTAGCATGGTCTGGTAGGTGTGAGGGTAGATGAACTTGAGGGTGTGAAACATGAGGAAATCAATCCTCCTGTTCATCCTCTCGTTATTCGCTTCCATTCTGGCCTCGAAGCGGGCCAGAGTCTCCTCAACGGTGGTGGTGGTGGCTGGGGCGGGTCGGCGACGTGAAGTAGAAGGGGTCGCCGGTGTAGATCGAGATGGTGGTGGTGTAGCTGTTGGTGGCGGTGGTGGAATGGACCTGCTGGTGTGGTGGAATAACTGGGGTAGTGTCTTTGCGCCATCTCAATGTACATGTGTGGTACGTGGCTGTGGTGGCGGTGGGATTGCAGCTGCGCCCTCGGCTGCGCCAGCTGGTGGTGGTAAAGTCTTCTTCAGGAGGTTGTAACTCCTGTTCCATTCGGTGTGGGAGAATGGTTTCACTGGGTCGGGTGAGACGACATAGGCCTCTAGAATGCTAGAGATGATGCGCGCGTAGGGCATCCCATCCCTAGCTCGAAGGTTGCCCTTCATGAGCTTCCCCTTGATGTACCGCATCCCTTCGAGGATGACCATGGTAACATCAAACCATCGGCCCTTATAGGCCGCATAGAGGGCCTGTTGCACCAACTCAACACGCTCGGTGCTGTGGCGCATGGGGTAAAGGTTGGCGTGAAAAACAGAATCGAGCATCCACATATAATGTGGAAGGTCAACCCTCTTAGACGAGGTGCCCGATCCCTTTTTCCCCTTGGTCATGTCGGCAAGGATATCTTCGACATTGGCCGGCTCTGGGAAGGGTGGTAGTAATGTGGTCTCGGGTATATAGTCCAAGTAGCACTCGACTGCTTCTTGGACATGACGGCGTGTGATGAGGTATTCACGACCCTCAATCGTGGTCTTCACCACGTCGTCAGTAGGGCCATCCTTGAGGCCCTGGTAAAATAACCTAACCAATCGCGGATAGTAGAACTTCCGGATTGGTTTGAGGAGGAAGGTGAGACCGGCATTGTTGAGGTAGTTTAGGGCCCAAATGGTCTCACCTTGGACCACATCCTTGTCAAAAAGTGTCTTGTCGAAATTGTGTTCGACTTCAAAGATCTTGGCCGCCCACCACTCAGTGGGTTGCTCAAGGTTGAGGGGTGGTGGTGGAATAGCGCTTGCGCTACTTGAAGACGCGCTCGTTGACCCGGACGTAGTGTCCGATGTCGACGGTGAGGGTGTACTCACAGGCGAAGGGGTTGGTGGTGGCGGTGCGACATTTTTGCGCCGTACCGGCAGTTTTGAAGTTGCCTTCTTCGTGGATAATCGAGTTTTAGGCGGCATTTTTGCTAAAATGCAAGGAAATAGGGTTTTTTTTTTTTTTTCTTTTTTATATGCAAAAGACAATAAAGAAGAACAAAGATTAGGGTTTACCCAATCTTGAGAAGGTGTGTGAAGAAAATCCGGTAGAAAACGGCCGGAAATGGTGCAAACCCTAGGTAGTTGAACCGCCGGAGAAGAAGAAGAAACGGATGCCCAAAACTCAAAAGTCGAATGGTTTGAAATAAACCCCCTCATATATATATATAGTGGTTGGCTCGACTAGTCGAATTCCTCAGTTCGACTAGTCGAACTTTAAACTTAAAGGAACTCCCCGAATTCGATTAGTCGATTTTCCCAATTCGACTAATCGGCTTCTATTTCGATTAGTCGAAATCCCATTTCGATCAGTCGAAATGCTTAGGGTTCAAATTTCTAACTTGGAGCCCACTGGAAGGACTCAGTCGACTAGTCGAGATCCGTTTCGATTAGTCAAAATTTTAACGTCGACTAGTCGAAATCTAATTCGACTAATTGAAATCGTGTACCCTTTTTAAATTTCTATATCTCCCTCCATCACTCGATTAGTCGAAATTTAGTTTCGACTAATCGATTTTCCCTTTATGTTTAATTCGATTAGTAGATTTCACATTTCGACTAATCGAAATCCCAAACTCGATTAGTCGAACCCTAGTTCAACTAGTCGAAATTTTCTAGCCTATTCGTTTTGAACTCTCGCTCACTGGCATAGTCAGTCGATTAATCGATTTTGACTTTCGATTAGTCGAGTTGTCAATTCGACTAGTCGAAATGTCTCAATTAATCGAAATTTCAAAAAAATCTCCATTGAACAGTTGAATCACAATTGAATCAAAATTTCCATTGAATTACAAGTGTCGTGGGAATTTCACAACCACGTTTGCGGTTTACATTGACTTCTCACGTCGTTGGAAACAAGGCTGGATATTGTTCCTTCACATCGGCCTCTCGTTCCCAAGTAGCCTCTTCTTTTGGATGATTGTTCCACCGAACAAGCACTAAGGGAATCACTTTAGTGCGCAGTACTTGTTCTTTTCGATCCAAAATCTCCACTGGTTCCTCTATCATGCTCATGTCCTCACACATCTCTATAGGTTGCTTCCCTAAAACATGAGACGGATCGTTCACGTACTTCCTGAGCATCGATATGTGGAAAACGTTATGAACTTGATCAAATAGCGGTGGTAATCCAATGCGATATGCAACTTCACCTACTCGTCCCAAAATTTCAAATGGTCCAACATAACGTGGACTTAACTTCCCTCTCTTGCCAAATCGCATTACTCCCTTCATAGGCGACACCTTCACAAACACGTGCTCGCCCACTTTGTAGTCAACACTAGTCCGCTTCATATCGGCGTAACTTTTCTGTCTACTTTGTGCTGTCTTCAACCTTTCTCTGATGATTCGGACGATGGTAGCGTTATCCTCGAGTAGTTTTGGTCCTAATACAAATTTCTCACCTGTTTCCTCCCAATTGAGAGGTGATTTGCATCGTCGTCCATAAAGAGCTTCATACGGTGCCATGCCAATGCTCGTTTGAAAACTGTTGTTATATGCGAACTCGAGCATCGGTAGATACTCATCCCAGTATCCTTGCGTATCAAGCATGCATGCCCTCAGCATGTCTTCTATTACTTGGTTCACTCGCTCTGTCTGTCCGTCAGTTTGAGGATGGAAAGCTGAACTAAAGTCTAGTCGTGTTCCCATTCCTTCTTGAAACTTCTTCCAAAACTTGGACGTATACAGTGGATCACGATCTGAAACTATGCTGCTTGGAATACCATGTAATCTTACAATCTCCCTCATGTATAAATCAGCCAATCTTCCTGCTGTATATGTGGTATTGTACGGCAAAAAGTGCGCTGATTTGGTCAATCGGTCTACGACGACCCAAATGGCATTATGTCTCTTGGCAGTACGGGGTAATCCAACTATGAAATCCATTGAGATCGATTCCCACTTCCATTCTGGTATTGGTAAAGGTTGCAATAGTCCAGCAGGATGTCTATGATCAACCTTCACTTGCTGACAAGTCAAACATCGTGACACATACTCGGCCACATCTTGTTTCAGTCCTCTCCACCAGTAGTTCTTTTTCAAATCTTGGTACATTTTGGTGCTACCAGGGTGGATAGCATAATTTGACTTATGAGCCTCATCAAGAATTGTTTGTCTTAGATCGGCATTGTCCGGAATGCATATACGGCCTTTAAACAACAATGAACCGTCTTCTTTTACTGAGAAGTCCGAACTGATGCCTTCACTCACGTCTTGACGAATCTTTGTTAACGCTGGATCTTTCATCTGTAGCTCGTGGATATGCTCAAATATCACTGGCTTTACTGATATGTTAGCCAAAAAGGATCCAGTATCCTTTGACTCAATGTTCGCATCATAGCATGCCAGGTCTTCCAATAGTTTCCATCGGTGCATACCCAAAATCAAAGAAGCTAACTGAGCTGAACCCTTCCGACTCAATGCATCTGCTACTACATTCGCCTTGCCAGGATGGTATTGTATGGAGCAATCATAATCCTTGAGGAATTCCATCCATCTGCGCTGTCTCATATTGAGCTCTTTCGTAAAGCAGTATCGGAGGCCCTTATGAACGGTGAAGATTTCAAAAGTCTCACCATACAAGTAATGTCCCCATACCTTTAGCGCAAAATGACCGCCGCTTCAAGTCATGAGTCGGGTAATTCTTCTCGTGTTCTTTCAGCTGTCTTGATCCGTAAGCTATCACTTTCTTGTGTTGGTTGAGCACACAACCAAGGCCATTGTATGACGCGTCGCTGTACACGGCGTATCCTCCATCGCTCAAGGAATCGCTATCTGGAGTCAAGTGAGTCTCGCTTGAGTTCTTGAAAACTCTTCTCGCATGCCTCACTCCACTCAAACCTTGAATCTTTTCGGGTCAGCTTTGTGAGAGGTCCCGATTTCTTTGAAAACCCCTCAACGAAACGTCGATAATAGCACTAAGCCCGTAAAACTGGACATCGGTCCACTTTGGTTGCTCCCATTTAACTACTGCTCCTATCTTTGCTGGATCTACCGTGACACCATGCTTTGAGACGACATGTCCCAAAAAGCCAACTTCTTCCAACCAAAACTCACACTTGCTGAGTTTGGCGTACAATTGGTGTTCACGTAGCGTCTGTAGAGCAATCCTCAAATGTTCTTCGTGTTCCGTCTTGGATTTGGAGTATATCAGTATATCATCAACAAATACTACAACGCAGGAGTCCAAGTGTGGTTTAAACACTCGGTTCATTAGATCCATAAACGACGCTGGAGCATTCGTTAACCCAAACGGCATCACAAGGAATTCATAGTGTCCATACCGTGTCCGGAAAGCTGTCTTCTGGATGTCCTCAGCTTTAACTCGCAACTGATGATACCCAGATCTCAGGTCTATCTTAGAAAAATACCTTGCTCCTTGCAGTTGGTCAAATAGATCGTCTATTCTAGGCAAAGGGTATCGGTTCTTTACAGTGAGTTTGTTCAATTGTCGATAGTCAATGCATAGCCTCATTGACCCATCTTTCTTCTTGACAAACAAGACCGGTGCTCCCCATGGGGATACACTTGGTCTAACAAACCCCTTGTCCATAAGTTCTTGTAGTTGTTCCTTTAACTCTTTTAACTCAGCGGGAGCCATTCTATAAGGTGCTTTCGAAATAGGCTCCGTTCCTGGTGCTAAGTCAATGGCGAATTCTACTTCTCTTTCTGGAGGTAATCCAGGAAATTCTTCTGGAAACACGTCAGAGAAGCCTCGCACAACTGCTATCTCAGAAATGACGTTCTTTTCTTCCTTGTCCTCCTTTAAGAAAGCTAAGTATCCACTGCAACTCTTTCTGATCATTTTCTCGGCCCTTACTGCTGAGATCAGTGGTACTGATGACGACCTCACTCCTTGAAACCGAAATGATCGTCTTGTGTTGGGTCTGAAAATGACTACCTTGTTCTTGCAATCGACGGTTGCACAATGCTGCAAGTCCATATGCCAAGGATCACATCAAACCCTTGCATGTCTATAAAGATACTTTGCTTCTAGTTCATGCACTTCCAAGTCTCGAACTGCTACGATGATGGATTTGCAAGCTAACTCCGTGTCTACTAACTCTCCAGTCGAAATAGACACAGATAGGACGAAATCCAACGTCTCCGGGACAATCTTCATCTTCTTAGCGAAACGTGGAGTGACGAATGAGTGGGTAGACCCGGGGTCTATTAACACTCGAGCGTCATATCCACCGAAACTTCCTTTTTCATATATACTTAGAGTACCTATAGTATACATACACACATACAATAATTTACACATCAATTTACACCCTTAATATACGTACAGCTTTTGGTATTGAGAAGAGAATCTATATAATTTCTAATGCATGCTACTTCTCCATTTAAAGTGTTAACGAAAAGAAAATTTTCTTTAATTCTTAAAAAGAATCTCACCTTGGATGACATCATGCACGTTCCCTGCTTCCTGAGCAGTGACTGCATAAGCTCTCCCCTGAACGATCGGTTTCCTTGCTTGAATTGGTCGCGGTGCTGCAACTGAAACCGTCTTTCTTTTATCTGGCTCGGGGCAATCCTTGATCAAGTGGCCCACCTTGCCACATCGGAAACAGCCCCTTGCTCCCAATCTACAGTCCACTGTCCTATGAGGCTTGCCACACTTTGCGCAAGTCTCCCGAGGTGCGGAAGAAATAGTACGAGAACCCTGTGTAACCGTGGCGCCAGTAGACATGGCAGGGCTCTCATAGCGAATAGGTCTCCCTGACGCAAGTAATGGAAACCTCTGTTGGTGTTGTGGTTGTTGCTGTTGCGCCGGTCTTCCGAAACCCCCTTGGAACTGTGGTCTCTGACTCTGGCCCATGAACCTCGGCTTTTTATTCACCGGTTCATAGTGCCCCGTTCTTCCTTGTTCATTTCCTCCTCGCTGTTGTTCTCTTTGTCGATATCTATTATTGTTCTCCTCCTCTACAACCAACGCTTTGCTCATGACCTCTTCATAGGTCCTTAGCTGAAATGGAGCTACGCCTCCTCTAACCTCCGGCTTCAAACCTTGCTGAAACCTCTTGGACTTCATTACCTCAGTAGCGACGTAGTCCGGAGCAAAACGGGCAAGTCGTAGAAACTCTACCCCGTATTCTCTCACCGTCATTCTCCCTTGCACTAATTGTAAGAACTGTATCTCTAGCTGGTTCCTCACTACTTCCGGAAAATATTGTTTGTTGAACTCCTCAACAAACTCCTCCCAAGTCCATGGCAGCTCTGGGGTCTCCTGAGCCCGAGTCCGTATCACAGACTTCCACCAAGGCCCAGCCTCCCCATCCAACATGTAAGCTGCCCATCTTACACTCTCGTCTTCCGTGCAAGTTAGCACGCTAAAGACTTTCTCCATTTCCATCAACCAATTTTCAGCGGCCATTGTGTCTGCCTGCCCAGAAAATGAAGGAGGTCTCATCCTCCTAAACTCTGTAAATGATGAGGGCACAGGCAACGCAGATCCTACAGGTGGTGTAGGTGGCTGCTGTTCTCTAGACGCATGAGCTGCAAAGGATGCGGCTTGTTGTGCCATGGCAGCTGCCATAGTCTCCATAGTGTACATCATCCTTTGTCGCTCTTCTCTGTCCTCTTGTCTTTCTCTCAATCTCTCTTGTTCTCTTAGATCTTGATCCTGATGATCTCGATCCTCTTCCTCATGCTGTCTACTACTACTGCCCCCTGGGGCTTCAGTACCTCCTAAAGGCACTCTATTAGTAGGAGAGATGTAACCATCTCCACTACGTAGACTCCTCTGATTTCCTCCCCTTGGTCGGCCTCTTCCTCTAGATGACATTTGCGGCTGCATTTGAAACTAAAGTTTCGTTAGCAGAAGCCCCTATGTTCTGACGAAAGAACCCTTGTCAGAATTGCTAAAAGAAAATAGCTTTGATACCAAGCTGGCGGTTTGATTTCAAACCCGTGCCATCAGCACGATCATCTTGACCGTGCCCCTTAACTATGCACGGAACACTGGTATATCAAGCATAAAATGAAATAAGAACAACTTGCGGAATTTAAATCTATATAGAAATACTTTTCAAAAGACAGTTCTACCCTCATGCCTCTACATGAAGGGAGAACCGATCCGAACCATCGATGATAGAAATCATCACAGACGGTTCGCCCCAAAAGAATAATCCAAACTCTATACATACACATGTTTTCACAAAATAAAGGCTTGACATACCAAGCCGTACAATTTCTACTCAAAAATCCTCAAAGTAGCACAACGGAGTCCTCTAGAAGAAGTCCTCTGGAGGTGGCTCCAACTCCTCGCCGGCCGCAAGGTCCGACTCGCCGGGATCAGCGTCTCCTGAAACCTCGGCAGCTGCTAGCAATGGACCTGCGACGTATAGTCTATAGGGTGAGCTACATCCTAGCTCAATAGGGAACAAACACTGCTGAACATATAAGTTATAACTCACATATATTCTATGATATGCTATGCATGATGTATCTATGCAGTTGTTGATAAAACAGTTAAAAGCATTCGTTTTACTGTTGATTACTTATGTTTTCATTTACTCATGAATAATGCTGAAAAGGCCTAAAGCAAAACTTAAACTTTCAACTTAAGTAATCCCCGAGCAATATAGCATCGAGCCCCGATGAGCTACCCTTCATCGTCATCTATATAGAAGCTTTTAATGTATTCCACAGGAATACCATATAGTACCCAAGCCCTTTCCACAGGGATTGGTGGCGGGTTTCACTTATCTCAATCAACACCACAGGTGTGCTTACTCAGACGGATAAGCCTCACTTGGCAGCCCTCACGGATTCGGCCCGTATCGGTCACGGATATCCTGGCGTGTCAGTCGTGGATATCCCGCCACGTCGGTGGGGTATCCTATCAAACCTCAAATAACAAAAATATCGGTGCCTTACATATAGTTATTCACCGTGTAAGTGTGCTATCTTATATCGCTTAGGCCCTATCAAACATGATTCAATCCGTGGATACATCCACGGGATGTATCCATTAACTTGCATCACACGATGCTCTTATCTCTTACTTCTTCATCCCACGAGGGATGGCTCATTCGTTTACTCTTATGAATGTCACGCACACACACTTTTCACAATTCTTTAAGCAATAAAAATAATTGAATTGAAATTTATATCACTACATACATGCTCTTGTAAAATAAAGTACATGTTCAAGGTGTTCCCTACCTCAAGTCTTCACTTGTTCAATGCATCAAGGTCCCACGTGGTTCCTTGTGCACTAGCTCACACGTACCACCTATGGTACCACATAACAGGTGAAACGCATCACAAAGGATGCTATAAAGAAGGTATAAGACCCTCCAAGAATCTTAAAGTCAAACTTAAAAGTCAACAAAATTTATCCCAGTCGATTAATCGAAATCCAAAATCGATTAATCGAACCTGGTTCGATTAATCGATTTCCAAAATCGATTAATCGAAGGTCATTATCGATTAATCGAAGTAATTTCGATTAATCGAATTCTTCTTTTCGCAAAGTACACTTACTATTCGAACAGTTTGAGTTTCCATTCGATTAATCGAATCCAGTTTCGATTAATCGAATTCTTCTTTTCGCAAAGTACACTTACTGTTCGAACAGTTTGAGTTTCCATTCGATTAATCGAATCCAGTTTCGATTAATCGAATTCTTCTTTTCGCAAAGTACACTTACTGTTCGAACAGTCGAATTTCACAGGCCGATTAATCGATCCCAAATCGATTAGTCGAAGACTAAAATCGATTAATCGAAACCCCATTTCGATTAGTCGATTTTCCTTAAATCATTTCCTCCAACCCTTGGGGTCCACTGGAGGTTCCCAGTCGATCAATCGATTCCCCAAATCGATTAATCGAAATCCAAATTCGATTAATCGAAATCCAATTCGATTAATCGAACTCGTGGTCCTCTGACCTTTCAACTTCTTGGCGAATTTCGACTAGTCGAATCCCAATTTCGATTAGTCGAAATCCCCAGATTCAGCCTTCTTTGGCTGTTCTTCCCCAATCTTTTCTAGTTATTTTCTAAGCAATACTCTTACAATCTCCACCCATTTTAACCACAATTTACTCTATAAATCTACACCATTTATTTACGAGAATCTCACCTTAAATCAATCTCAACTTGATTAAAATGTAGGGTTGGAAGGTTAGGGTTTCCAGCTTTTGTCTGAACAGATCCTCTGCGTCGAATCCGGCACTTTGATTGCAAGAAATCCCCTTCCAACAACTTGCAATAACTTCTCACTAGCTCCTTTACTTTTCTCTCTCTCTTTCTCTCTCTTCTTTACTCCTCTTAACCACCAAAATATGAATGTTAGGGTTTTCAACCCTTTTTATCTTATCTCTCTTCTCGGTGTGGAGCACATACACACCCATCGGTGTATGTTACTCTATACTTTCTTCTATCTCTCCACTCTTCTACACTGGTTCACACATCACATCCGCTCATCTCACCCTAAGTTCATAAATGAACTATCTCATGGTCAAACCTAAGACCAATCGGGCACGGATCCCGAGGTCATAGTTCAACGTGATTTTTCGGGTTATTACAGTAACCATTTAAGATACAAGAATATGTCACGACATCAGCTTCAATCCCGTTGTCGGTCATCCAGTGCAGCAATTTTTCTGCATCTTGAACCCTCCCCGCTTTACACATTGCATCTAGAATTATACTGTAACTAATGAAATCGGGTCCATGTCCAGTATCTCTCATCTCTTCAACAAGATCAACACCCTGCTCAAGGTCACCAGCACTATATAAACCATGCAGCAATGTATTATAACTAACTATATTAGGTTCAAAATCCTGTCCTTTCATATCACGAAGAATGCCTTGAGCAGCTTCAATCTGCCCAATTTTGCAGTATCCATCTATTAAGGTGTTATAAGTAATTAAATCGGGTTTATATGCTTTTCCCGTACTTTCTTGGAGAAGCTTTTTCGCTTCCTCCATCTTTCCAATTTTGCAAAAACCACCAATTAATGCATTGTAAGCAGCAATGTTATTTTTTAGGCCTTTTTCTTCCATAATACTCGAGAGATTGACTGCATCTTCTAATCTCCCTCCTTTACAAAGCCCATGGATCAAAGTGTTGTAAGTAAACTCGTTAGGTTCTAATCCTTGTTGAATCATCACATCTAGTAGTTCCATTGCTTCTAGTAATCTCCCTCCTTTGCAAAGCTCATCCATTACTATGGTGTACGTAACCGAATTCGGACCGAGACCACTTTTTATCATCCCATTAAGCATTTCGGTAGCTTCTTGCAATTTCCCTCCAATGCACAACCCGTGAATCAATGTTGTGTACGTAACCACATTCGGAGAGAACCCCCTTTCCAACATCTCGTAAAAAAGCATGTTGGCATCACCCAATTTTCTCTCTTTACACAACCCATCAATAAGAGTCATATACGTGAGCAAATTCGCTCTAATACCCATCTTACCCATCATCATATACACCATTATGCCTTCTTTAATCCTAGTTTCCTTACACAAACCAGCTAAAACCGTATTATACGTAGCCGTCGTGGCTTTCAATCCTAATTGCAACATTTCTCTCAGTAATCTCAAACCCGCCTCCGATCTATACGAACCGCAAAGAAAAACAATGAGGATCGAGTAAGTCCTATCGTTCGGACCCAACCGCCATTTCTCCCGCATTTCACGCAGAATCCGAATTGCTTCACTAACCCTATCTTCTTTGCACAAACCCTTGATTAGGGTATTAAAAGTAACAACGAGGTTCAGTAATTACAAGCCCTAATTTCGTTCAACACTTGAAACGCGATCGGTTTGACTGTTTAGTAACAATTGATTACGATGTTCAAAGTGGCGATATCGGGCAAAATTTGAGAACATTTAATAGAATCATACAGAGAAAAAAGGGATTCAAATCTATAAACCTTAGCCAAAGAAGACAAAACATTGTTGCATGAGAGAATTGAAGGTTTGAAGCCTGCCCCTTCGATCGTGCGGTGGAGGAGAGAGACGGCGGCTTCGAGCATGTCGGAGTTGCAGTATGATCTGATGAGACCCTCCGTCGTCTGATCACGGATGACGTCGGAGGAGGAAATCGACGGTAGAGATGAGGTGGTAGCAGTTGTGGCGAGATGACGAACCCTAGATGAAAGAAGATGGCCAATCGTGGGGATGGTAAGGGGAATAAGATGAGAGTCGAAGGGTAGTGACGGAATCTCACAAAACATCAGGAGTTGAGGGTTAGTGGCGCTGAACCCAAATTTTGATGCAAGGATGGTGTAAAAAGGGAGCTCCCGTTTTGAAACCATGAGAACAGAGTGGAAGTGACTACAGAGACGCAATGGACGATGGAGATTGTTTCTTCTCAAACTTAAGGAGTTGAAACCTTTGACCGCTTTAAATAGACGATGGAGATTGTTTTTCTCTCAATCTTCTACTCAATAGATCTTATGATGATGGACCTACGATCAGACCGTCTGTTGTCGCTCCAAGTGTGCCATAATTATGTGCATTATGAATAAAGAATTAAAGAATTGAAGAATGCTAAGTTATATGGATGTTAACTTATGAAAGGAATATCGGCAGCACATTGGGGCTAACATTGACCTGCAAGATCAGGGCCAATTGTAGCAAGTTTTAAAAGTGAGTATATTAAAGATCGTCCACAGAGAATTTGTTCCGAATATGAGATAGACCTCCGGATCGTGCTACGGATCGCTCTATATTTATCTAGAAAGCAGATGAAATAAGAGAGTTTGGGTTTTGTCACGTTTAACTAAAAACAAATAAAGAAAAGATTTAACTAAATGATCCAGATCCGAGTTGGGAAAGTGTTTGAAATAAAACAAATGGAGAAGTAATAGCTTCATGTATTTTAGCCTTTGAATTTTAATGGAGAATCAGATTCCAATAGAGCAAATTCAATCTTCATCCTCGGCACAGATGTAAGAGAAATAAATCGAATTAAGGAATAGGTTTAGACTTATGGCTATGATCAGTCCAATGGTCACAGATCATCCAATAGTTGTGGCCTTTGTTCTTTAGTTCGTAACATGAATATCATCGTAAGTGTCTTGCTAGAATTAGGTTACCAACGCTAATTCGCATACAGGACAATGAATTAAGGGAAGTTGGATGCGGGTGAGTGAATCTAAAGAAGTCATGCACCAAGGTGATCATTCGTAACCCTCGACATAACTCCAATGGAGAAGACACAAATTACAAAGAACCTTTAAAATCCAAAATTACATTTACAAAGCACGGCTTTAGAAAGCCCTCGGACTTGCAGTCTTGAATCCGATCTCCTTGGAGTTACAAATCACTCTCAACAACTCTCAAAAGCAAAACAAAAGAAGCTATTACAGGAGGTACAGATAGGCTATCTGACCGGAAGGTAGGGAAATAGAAATGAAAACTCAAAATCTGGATGCCCCAATTGGGCAAATGGCTTCTCTATTTATAGCTTTCCTTCCATCCTGCGCATGGCTGAATTGACCAATCAGGAGTGCTCAGATCTGGATTGCCCAATGAGAGTTGAGCACGGGGATCCAGACTGCTCGCCAATGAAAATGCTCTGATCTGGTTCAGCCAATCAGGCGCTAGAAGCATCAATTCTGTTATGGAATTCAAAAATCTGTTTGAGCTTCTAGAAGTTCCCGCCAAGTAATTCAAACTTTGAGCGCCCACATGGGGTAGAATATGCCTTCGGATCGTGCCTTAAATCTTCTGGAATGTTCCTTGTCTTTTAATTGCATTGGGGCGCGTGCAGAGATTCCTAAAATACCCTTTGAACGAGCTGTAATTCCCCAAAATGCCGTTTCGCAGAGTTTAAGGGCCTTTTCGCAAAGCATTTTGGCTCCAGAAGTTCTTTTCGCAAAGAAATTTGGCTTCAGAAAGTCTTTTCGCAAAGGACATCTCCCCAGATCTTCTATTCGAAAAGGAAATTTCAACTATTCGAACAGAACATGGTTCTTTTCGAGTAGTTCATTACAGCTCAAGAATCAATTCGAATAGAACTTTCTTCTTTTCGCAAAGTTCAAGGTTCTTTACGAATTGAGCTTTAGCTTGCATTCTTCTTTGCGAATGGATCCCTCTCCTTCTTCAGGTCTTTGCTTGCTCTTTTAAGACCTTTTTAACCATTGCTGAGGCTATTTCTTCACTCCCTCTTTAAGCTTGACATGAGTTGTCAGCTTTTTGATCATTTTAGGATGCTTTTCGGATTTGGACCTGTCTAATTGGTTAGCTGTAAAATGCACACTAAAGCACTTATTTAGTCTTCTCAAGGGTCTTTCAAAGCTCATGTTTAGGGGTGAAAAATGGTATTTTTCACTACTTAACACCGTCACGTATTAATTCCTCATGCATTTCTATGAGATGGATGGTGCTTCGTCTCCATTTTACTATTCGATGGTAAGAACATGTGTAACGATCCTAAAAATTTTTAACTAAATTTGTGGTGTTAGATTTGTTTTGTACTAAGCATGGTATTAGTGCTCCGCATCGGAACCCATCCTAATTAAGAAAATATACCTTTTAGCTTTTCAAAATCTTTTATATTTAAAATTGTCTTTATTTGATACAAGTTGTGTGCTGGCCTAGTGGTTCACGATTTAAGAGGTGGCTATCCATCCATCCATCTCATCCTTCTCAGATCTCATCGCGTTTGATACGTTCGATCGCGTATCGATGAGCTATTTAAAATAAATCTATATTTTTTTTATTATAAAATCGCTTTTAGGATTAAAATAATGATTAATCCTTATTTTATATTATTTTTGTGAAATTTTCGGATGTATTTTGGGTTTTATTTCAAAAGTGACTCTTGTTGGAAAAGAATCTGTTTTCATCTTTTATCAGGCAGTAAACGTGGCAAAGGAAAATTTTCCAAGGAAACCCCTTTCCAACCAGGGAATCCATACCCAATCCCCGTAATGCTGAGAATAAAAAAATGACTTAAAAGATTATATCAGTTTCTCATGAATATAACCATTGGCATGAAAAAAATCTCCTGCTGCAAGACGAAAACTAAGCTAGTTATTTGCTATTCACCTATATCAGATCCCTTGCCCAAAATCTTTATCCTTCTCGCCTCTCCCACATGGGATAAAAATCAAATCTGAGAAACTTCTCAAATTTCCCAAACTTATATTCTCAAGGAAACGAAACTGGAATGTAGATGGAGTCATGTAGCAATGCCATTGGAAACTATGTCATGGAGCGCATTGACCTCCTTGACCGCTTCCTCAGTCTCACCTTTCAAGCAGAACCCTTGCAACATAGCATTGTAAGTGACCACATTTGGACGGAGACCGTTCTTAATCATCTGACCAAGGATCTTGTATGCCTTTCGTAACTCTCCGTTCTTACAGTAACCATTTAAGATACAAGAATATGTCACGATATCAGCTTCAATCCCGTTGTCGGTCATCCGGTCTGACAATTTTCTACATCTTGAACCCTCCCGCTTTACACATTGCATCTAGAATTATCAGTAACTAATGAAATCGGGTCCATGTCCAAGATCTCTCATCTCTTCAACAAGATCAACACCTGCTCAAGGTCACCGGACTATATAAACCATGCGGAATGTATTATAACTAACTATATTAGGTTCAAAACCTTGTCCTTTCATATCACGAAGAATGCCTTGGCGACTTCAATCTGCCCAATTTTGCAGTATCCATCTATTAAGGTGTTATAAGTAATTAAATCGGGTTTATATGCTTTTCCCGTACTTTCTTGGAGAAGCTTTTTCGCTTCCTCCATCTTTCCAATTTTGCAAAAACCACCAATTAATGCATTGTAAGCAACAATGTTATTTTTTAGGCCTTTTTCTTCCATAAGACTCGAGAGATTGACTGCATCTTCTAATCTCCCTCCTTTACAAAGCCCATGGATCAAAGTGTTGTAAGTAAACTCGTTAGGTTCTAATCCTTGTTGAATCATCACATCTAGTAGTTCCATTGCTTCTAGTAATCTCCCTCCTTTGCAAAGCTCATCCATTACTATGGTGTACGTAACCGAATTCGGACCGAGACCACTTTTTATCATCCCATTAAGCATTTCGGTAGCTTCTTGCAATTTCCCTCCAATGCACAACCCGTAAATTAATGTTGTGTACGTAACCACATTCGGAGAGAACCCCCTTTCCAACATCTCGTAAAAAAGCATGTTGGCATCACCCAATTTTCTCTCTTTACACAACCCATCAATAAGAGCTATATACGTGAGTAAATTCGCTCTAATACCCATCTTACCCATCATCATATACACCATTATGCCTTCTTTAATCCTAGTTTCCTTTCACAAACCAGCTAAAACCGTATTATACGTAGCCGTCGTGGCTTTCAATCCTAATTGCAACATTTCTCTCAGTAATCTCAAACCCGCCTCCAATCTATACGAACCGCAAAGAAAAACAATGAGGATTGAGTAAGTCCTATAGTTCGGACCCAACCGCCATTTCTCCCGCATTTCACGCAGAATTCGAATTGCTTCACTAACCCTATCTTCTTTGCACAAACCCTTGATTAGGGTATTAAAAGTAACAACGAGGTTCAGAATTACAAGCCCTAATTTAGTTCAACACTTGAAACCGCGATCGGTGTTACCTGTTTATTGTAACAATTGATTACGATGTTCAAAGTGGCGATATCAAAATTTGAGAACATTTAATAGAATCATACGAGAAAAACAGATTCAAATCTATAAACCTTAGCCAAAGAAGACAAAACATTGTTGCATGAGAGAATTGAAGGTTTGAAGCCGCCTTCGATCGTCTTGGCGGAGGAGAGAGAGCTTCGAGCATGTCGGAGTTGCAGTATGATCTGATGAGACCCTCCGTCGTCTGATCACGGATGACGTCGGAGGAGGAAATCAACGGTAGAGATGAGGTGGTAGCAGTTGTGGCGAGATGACGAACCCTAGATGAAAGAAGATGGCAAATCGTGGGGATGGTAAGGGGAATAAGATGAGAGTCGAAGGGTAGTGACGGAATCTCACAAAACATCGAGTTGAGGGTTAGTGGCGAACCCAAATTTTGATGCAAGGATGGTGTAAAAGGAGCTTAGTTTTGAAACCATGAGAACAGAGTGGAAGTGACTACAGAGACGCAATGGACGATGGAGATTGTTTCTTCTCAAACTTAAGGAGTTGAAACCTTTGACCGCTTTAAATAGACGATGGAGATTGTTTTTCTCACAATCTTCTACTCAATAGATCTTATGATGACGGACCTCTACGATCGGGATCACGTATTGATTCCACATGCATTTCTATGAGATGGATGGTGCTTCGTCTCCATTTTACTATTCGATGGTAAGAACATGTGTAACGATCCTAAAAATTTTAAACTAAATTTGTGGTGTTAGATTTGTTTTGTACTAAGCATGGTATTAGTGCTCCGCATCGGAACCCATCCTAATTAAGAAAATATACCTTTTAGCTTTTCAAAATCTTTTATATTTAAAATTGTCTTTATTTGATACAAGTTGTATGCTGGCCTAGTGGTTCACGATTTAAGAGGTGGGTATCCATCCATCCATCTCGTCCTTCTCAGATCCCATCGCGTTTGATACGTTCGATCGCGTATCGATGAGCTATTTAAAATAAATCTAGATTTGTTTTATTATAAAATCGCTTTTAGGATTAAAATAATGATTAATCCTTATTTTATATTAATTTTGTGAAATTTTCGGATGTATTTTGGGTTTTATTTCGAAACTGTATTTTGTTTTGAATCTGCGACAATCAATCGATTGAAATACATTTTTCAAACGATCGACTTCAAAACCGTAACAGAGAAGGTTATACTTCCTTATTTAGGATTCAATCGATTGATTCGCATGATTCTATCAATTGAGTTTGAGGCGTTATTTAATGGCTTCTGACGCTTTAATTATTCCTAACACTCATTGCTTTTTATTTTATTCGAAAGATGAGGTATTTCAATCGATTGATATTATTTCTAACATTCACTCGTTAATCAATTTATACGAGTTAAGGATATGTTAGATCATGAGTACGAAAGTGTATGAGATCATGCCTAAGCTTGAGCGTGGTGATTCGTTGAGATGGTATCGAAGCAATAAATATACCGTATTCACATGCCTTACAACTCATGGTGGAATGGGACCCATGACGAGTCGGGTGTATGTGAATTCAGTGTAACCTCGCATACTGTAGTATATACGGCGACCCGATCACCTCGAGTTCAAATATGATAGTATAAATTATGAGTTAAGTTATGAAGTTCGACCATAGGCATTAGCTGTAGTGAGGTTTCTTCTATGGTCATATGAAACTCGGAATATTGGCGTCCATGTACGGATGCAACACTTCTATGGTAGTATAAACTATCACATGAAGTACATTCAGGTTATTACGGAACCTTTTTTTTATGAAGCGTGAATTAGGAAAGTTGTCTCACTATAGTTTGTCCTAGAATTAAGTATAAGAGTATGATAAGATATGAGTATGAGATAAGATAAGTTATCATATGAGTACGATAATAAAACATCGCTGTGTAGGCCAGTAAAAGATAAAGAACTTAAGTCTCTATACGTGTCGTTCCTTGCGTAGCCACCGTAAGGACAATAACGTCTTTCAGCTAAGACAGATCTCTGGGAGAGATTATGAGTATGAATATGTTATGAGTGACTTTGGCCATTATGTCTCCCCATTAACTGGATGGTCGAGTATGAGTATAACACGAGGGCTTTATGATATAGTGGTATGATACTATGTTGACCCTCTCATGGTAGCTCGAGCAGCGACTCTGGCACAGGTCGTCTAGGATTTCACAAGTATGTTAGTTACACTCATGCGATGTACAGACATATGTGCGAGAATGATAATAAGACATTGTATGATATGTTATGAGATATAATAAGGTACATTAGGATATGAGTGTTTAGATCATGATCTTGCATTTATGATATGAGTTTTATGATATGCATGTGAGTTTATCTTTCTTCTGTTATCTTCTTTGAGATATTATATTTATCACTCACCTAATGTGCTCACAATGCACCTGAGTATTATGGAGTGGATTGGTGGTGTATCCCACTGAGTTTACGTGACTGAGTAAACTCATCCCACGATAATCTAACAGTTGCAGGTGATTACGCTGGTGGAGTAGACGGGAGCCATCTAGATCTCACCAATGCTGATTTCATTGATCCCGCGGGCGTTGAGTACTAGAAGCCTTTTGAGGGCGACGCTACCTGTTACCAGGACGACTACGGTGCTGATCTTGATTTGAGTGCAGGTTACTGATCATTGTGGACTTGTTATTGAGTGTTATTGATACTAGTATTGCGGATTTTATAATTTATTTTATCGGATTTGTCTCCGATTGGATTTATATTTTATTGGTGGATTGTGATTTTATCACACTTATTCAGTATTTATGATTGCATTTATATTTCACCATATTTGTTGGATTTCACGGATTCTGTGAAACCATTATTGCACGAGAACTCTGATTAGATGTATATCCGCTTAGCATATCTGGGATATGTGCGGATCATAACTTGAAATTCTAGGCCCTCGGGATAGGGTAGAATTTCGGGTCGTGACAACATGACCTTAGATTTATTTGTGTTAGAGATTAAGATAAAATAATCGGATTTTGAGCTCAACCACACCTGTAGCAAATAGGAGAATCTTGACTGCACGTCATCCCATAAAAGTCAAAACCACAAAAGTCAAATTCTCCTATATCCAAGGGTTTCAAATGTGGTTGATTCAACCCCGATTTAACCTAGCCGTTGCCCCCTTCTAAAAACTTCTAATTTTACGAATTCAACCAAGTAACGTTGTGAGGTTTTCATATGTAGACATGCTACATTCTTGTGTTTAAAGCAAGGATCAAAATTTTGGTTTTTGTTTTGGTCTCGGTCTTGCTTAAAACCGAAATTTTGAAGGCCAGGCCAAAATTTTGGTGCCCTTTTTTTTTTTTAATTGAAATTATCAAAGTTGCAAAATATCGACCGATAATTTGAAAGTATCGATCGATAATTTGCTACCTCTATAGAAAAACTGAAAATCTGGGGATTTCGTTTCAGTCCCAACTGAAACCGATACGTTTCAACTGAAATTTTGAAATTTCGGCTGATTTTTTTATCCATGGTTTGAAGCAAAGAGCAAGGTAACAAAATAGGTATCGGTCCTTGGAGGACTGTTATGAATCGGGACCAATACATATCGGCCTACTTTTTTTTCAAAAAAAAATAATAATAAATAAAAATATAGGTATTGGCCGATACCCAATTTGTGCCTGTATCGGTTGATACTGATACCGATATGTATCGATTTGCCAACAAGCCAATACGTATCGGTATTGGCCGATATTTGATACCTTGGTAAAAAGCAACTCTTTGGCTCCGACAGGGAATTGCTTTCACGTTTGGTAACACAACTTTTTCACCATATTTGTTTTGGTATAGAGTTATTTTAAGTGATAAAATTGTTCTCCGTCTGCTCTTATAAGAGTTAATCCAAACACATTTTCATAAGGGGCCAACTCTCTTGAACGCCATTTAAACACCAAGATGGTATTTAAATGATATTAAACAATCAATGGTTTATAACATGGGTAATCTACATCGTCAAACTGATAGATCATGAGAAGGGCAATGGGCCCAAAATTCATTTTTCCTGAAGGTTTGAATCATCAAATTTGTAAACTCTAATATTAACAGTTATTCTTAGTTTGAATGGGTGATGTTAAAGTTCGTCAATCGAATGGTTCACATTTACTTATGGGCATGATTTTTTGAGTAAAGCAATTGTCACGTGAACAATTTATGTTGATCACACATGTGAGCCACATGACATAGTGATAACACGAAAGGCTCTAATTTAGTGGTGTAAGATCATTTAAGCACCAATTTGGAGTTTAAACGTTGATAAGAGCCATTATTCCTTTTAAGAAACTCTCCTTGCCGTCATTTAAACACCAAATGGTGTTTAAACGATCTTACACCATTTATTGGCTCATTAACTTGAAAATCCATAACGTTAAAGTGATATATCATCAATTGAAGGGTTATGTGTGACGAAGGTACGCAGCGTGGCTACTCGGGTCATCTGCAGTGCCACTCGAGCCGCTTGTTCTCCGGGTAGAGGCAACGGCGATTTGGTGCCTGGGGCACGCGATGTGGTGCCAAAAGGGCACGCGACATATTGGTGTCAGGAAGTTACAGCATATGGAGCCAAGAGGGCACGCGACATAGGGCCAGGAGGGCCTCGCGACGTGGTCGTACTGCTGTGGTTGCGACACAGTGCACGAGAAGACAATGCAGAGAGTCACGAGCGTGATAGCTGAGGACACGACACTGTGTGCTACGGGCAGGAGACGTGTGCCATGGGGGAATGTCAAACCAATGTGTTTGAGGTCCTCAGGTTGTTTACCCAGAGATGGTGTTTGGACCATCTATGTGGCAGAGGTGTTGGATGAATGTCTTCCACCCACACGGAGCCTTGCATCGCCAGAGGGAGCGTAAGTATCTCCTCGGCCTGAAAGGGTGGGCTTAGAACGTCGATGCAACGATGTCGTGTGGCACTCAAGGTAAGGTTGAAGTATGTCCCCGGACTACGTGTCGTGGTGCATATAATTGGGCAACTTCACAAGGGCACTTGAGGGCTATGTAGGACTCTGTAGAGCACGGCAGCACGAGGGTCTGATGTGATGTGTGCTAGTAACCCGGAACGCACACGAGGTGGGCTTGGTTAGGTATGTCGGCAGGACATGTTGGTATAAGACGGCATGAGGTGCGGCATGTCATTACTACTGCGAAGTGAGGTACTTGTGCAGGGCACACAAGAGTAAAGCTTGAGTAGGCTAAGCATGGCACAGAAGTGCAATACGAGCGTGTCGTAAGGGGCATGATGTATTGGGATGGTAGGGATTGAAAAGAAGGTAATCACGAGCGGAAGTTCCTGTCCTCTCGGTGGATGATATCAGAGTCTGATGGAGGGATTGGTTGGCTTCGTCGCACGTTACAACGAAACACCGTGCGGGTTGATGGCGCGTCAAAGGACGCCCCCGTGATAGTTGGTATCAGAGACGACTGGCCTAGCTTGGGAAGTTAAGCGCCGCACGCGAGGGCACGTCGAAAGGAGTGACTCCATGACATTTAGTATCAAAGCCAAATTCGATCCGAAATGGACGATATTGATGAGTTGCTTTGTGCTAATAGGGCACGCGATGTGTTGCCAAGAGAGCACGCGACATCCCCGAACTAGTTAACAGGTGAGGGCCTTGAGATTAGAGCACCAAGTGAATCCAAGAGGGGTTATGCTGGGGAGCTAGCGGGAAGGTGGAGACCTAAGAACTGGCGCTAACCGAAAGAAAGCTTGAGAAAAGAGGGGTGAAGGCAAGGTTGAGATAACGAGGTGTTGCGAAAGCTGAATTTGGTGAGCGAATATTAGCTTAGTCATAAAGCGACAAGGCATTGATGGCGTGTAGTGAAGACTAGGAGTTCAGAGACTGCAGCATCGAGTGAGGGCACATTCAAGGTTAAGAAGTGTCTTCGCGTCAATGAGGACATTGACGATTTTGAGTGGAGGAGGATGTGACAGAGGTACGCAGCGTGGCTATCCGGGCCATCCGTAGTGCCACTCAATCCGCTTGTACTCCGCGTAGAGGCAGTGACAACTTGGTGCCTGGGGCACGCGATGTGGTGCCAAGAGGGCACACAATATCTTTGTGCCTGGACGACACAATATGCGGTGACAAGAGGGCACGCGACATGGGGACAGGAGGGCCTCGCGACGTAGTCGTGCTGCTATGGCGGCGACACGGTCATAGGGGTAGGCAATGTTAGGAGTCACAGGCGTGATGGCTAAAGACATGACACTGTGTGCCACGAGTAGGAGACGTTTGCCATAGGGGTATGTCAAACCAACGTGTTTGAGGTCCTCAGGTTGTTTACCTATAGATGGGGTTTGGACTATCTATATGGGAGAGGTATTTGTTAAGTAGTGAAAAATACCATTTTTCACCCCTAAACATGAGCTTTGAAAGACCCTTGAGAAGACTAAATAAGTGCTTTAGTGTGCATTTTACAGCTAACCAATTAGACA
This sequence comes from Chloranthus sessilifolius, assembly GCA_021018995.1. Lineage (NCBI taxonomy): Eukaryota > Viridiplantae > Streptophyta > Magnoliopsida > Chloranthales > Chloranthaceae > Chloranthus > Chloranthus sessilifolius. The sequence goes on from CM037592.1 coordinate 3,561,200, forward strand.
GGTCCAAGTCCGAAAAGCATCCTAAAATGATCAAAAAGCTGACAACTCATGTCAAGCTCAAAGAGGGAGTGAAGAAATAGCCTCAGCAATGGCTAAAAAGGTCCTAAAAGAGCGAGAAAAGACCTGAAGAAGAAGAAGGATCCATTCGCAAAGAAGAAATCAAGTTAAAAGTTCAAATCGCAAAGTAAAAAGTACTTTTCGAAAAGGTCAAAGTTCTACATTCGAATTGATTACGGAGTAATGAACTACTCGAAAAGAACCATGTTACATTGAATAGTTGAAATTTCCTTTCGAATAGAAGATCGGGAGAAGTCCTTTGCGAAAAGACTTTCGAAGCCAAATTGCTGCGAAAAGAACTTCGGAGCCAAAACACTTTGCGAAAAGGCACTTAAACTCTGAAAGGACATTACGGGAATTCTGACTTGTTTAAAGGGCATTTCAAGTAATCTCTGCACGCCAATGCATTTAACACCCGAGGACATTTGAAGATTCCAATCAAGATCCAAAAGCATATTCCAACCCATGTGAGCGCTCAAAGATGAAATCACTTGGCGTGAACTTCTAGAACTCAAACAGATTTTTGAATTCCATAGAATTGATGCTTCTAGCGCTGATTGGTGAACGGATCGAGCATTTTCATTGGCGAAACATCTGGATCCCGTGCTCAAGCGCCATTGGGCAATCCGGATCCGAACACTTCGATTGGTCAATTCAATACATGCGAGATCAAGGAAAGCTATAAATAGAAGACATTTGCCCAATTGTGGCATCCAGATTTTGAGTTTTCATCTCTGTTTCCCTCCTTCCAGGATAGTCTATCTCATGCCCTTGTAATTCTTCCTCTGTTTTGCTTTTGAGAGTTCTTTGAGAGTGCTTTTGTAACTCCAAAGAGATCGGATTCAAGACGCTAGTCCGAGGGCTTTCTAAAGCCGTGCTCGTAATTGTAAGATTGAATTTAAAAGGTTCTTGTAAATGTGTTTTCTCCATTGGATTCATGTCAAGGGTTCTTATTGATCACCTTAGTGCATTAGACTCCTTTAGATTCACTACTTTGCATGCAATTTCCCTTGATTCATTACCCCTGCATTTAATTAGCGTTGGTAACCTAGTTACAGACTTGCATGATGTTCATGTTACGAATTGAGGATAGGTCAACAACTATTGGATGATCTATGACCATTTAAGTGGAGATCATAACCATAAGTCTAAACCCTTCCTTAATTGATTTATTTCTCTTACATCTGTCTTTGGTAGCCAGATGAAGATTGAATCAACTCTGTTTAGTTGCAGATTCTCCATTAAAATTCAAAGGCGAAATCACAGAAAGTTATTATTTCTCCATTTGATTTATTTTAATCACTTCCCCAACTTAGATCTGGATCAGTTAGTTAGTTCTTTTCTTTATTTGCTTTTAGTTAAACGTGACAAAACCCAACACTCTCTTTTTATCTGCTTTCTAGATAATTATAGAGCCAGATCTGTAGCACAGATCTGAGGTCTATCTCATATTTCGACAAATTCTCTGTGGACGATCTTTAATATACTCACTTTTAAAACTTGCTACAATTGGCCCTGATCTTGCAGGCTAATGTTAGCCCCAGTGTGCTGCCGATATTCCTTTCATAAGTTAACATCCATATAACTTAGCATTCTTTAATTCTTTAATTCTTTATTCATAATGCACACAATTATGGCACACTTGGAGCGACAACAAGTTTTTGGCGCCGTTCTTAGAATTTGTTCTAAAATTGGTAGACCTAAGTTTTTAATTTTATAGATTTGATTTTCATTTTAGTTTTTGCTTTAAACTGCACTTTGTATTCCAAGTGCTTGATTAAATGTCTCTGCTTTTGTATAGAAAACCTATTTTCTGCAGAATTTATTTATTTATTTATTTTTCTAAGTTTTATTCTTTGCCTTCTAGTTGTTTGAATAAATGTCACGCCACTCTTTTGTCTTTTTGTCAAATTTGGGCGTGCTTTGAGTTTTTATTTTTATTTTTGTCAATAGATCGAATAAGGTATCTTTGCTGTTTTGGATTTTTGCAGATCTGGAGCACCATTCAACAAGGAGCATCTGGACTAAAAGTCGAGCAGATCTGCTTGAGTTTGCATCCTCTTCTCCTTTGCATTCATTTTCTATTTTAAATTCTTGAGAACCAGATTACATTGTGTTTATTGTTTGTTCTGATTATAATTTCTGCTGCCTTTTAGGCATGCCGATTTTTTTTACAAAACCAAATACAAAATAAAAGAAAATGAAAACACAAATAGAAAATCTCTTAGTTGTTTCTCATTATTTTCGATAGTAAATAAGGGCTCTTGTTGAGCTGGTGATCCAAAACAAGTAAAAAAATAAAAAAAATAGAAAATTATAAAAATAAAAAATATATATATATCTTTCGTATAATGCTTTTTCTCCATTTGCATCCACTTTTCCCATCCTGGACTCTTTGAGATCATTTTTGTATTTTTAGGAATCATGTAGGATAATGAGTAGTGAATCATAATGTTTTGAATATTCAATGGACCCACTTATTTTATTTTCCTTGAGATTTCTTCATCATAAATGGGTCTCTCTGTGTATGAATTTCTGTTTTAATATGTGCTGCCATGCTTCATTATTCATTTATTTTTTTTATTCTATTCATACACATCATCAACAAAGGGGTCTTATGAATCTTGCTTTTCTTTGTATTCTGCTAATCATTTTTTTCACTTAGATTCATCGTATCTCGTGCTTTTGGCATTAGATTTTCTTGGGCTTAGGATGTTTGGGCTTAGGATGTATCCTTTGGCATTAAAATTCTGTTTTAGGAATTTTAGTTTCAAATTTGTTTTAGATTTTCAAATTCTGTTTTAGGAATTTTAGTATTCTGCTTTTAGATTTTCAAATTACTTTAGGAATTTTAGTTTCAAATTCTGTTTTAGGAATTAGTAATACATTTTAGATTTTCAAATTCTTACATTTTTAGAATTTTAGTTTCAAATTCTGTTTTTAGGAATTTTAGTTTCAAATTCTGTTTTAGAAATTTTAGTTTCAAATTCATTTTTAGATCGTGATTTTTTTTTTTTTCTTTCTTAGGTTAATGTGTCCTAGTTTTACTAAGTTTTCGTCATTTTTTGTGAGTATAGTTAGTTTCTAACTTTGTTTTCCTATTTTGCATTCACAAATTACATGTTTTTTGTATCAACACTTTTCTAATTTTTTTAAACTTTGTATCACGGTCCCTTACCTTGTTTTCTTGTTTCTCTATTATTAGCATTAGTTTCCTTCCATTTGCATAGCAATCACCTTTATTTTTTTTTTTTTTCTTGTATTTGTATATCATGTTTTCCATTTCCTTGCTCATATATTCAATTTTACATTTTTATTTTTTCTACATATAGTTTAGATTTTTTACATTCTTAGTTTTCTTTCTTCTTTTATCCTGCTTGCCCTATTTCTTTGAACCCTAACTTTGAGCGAGCTAGTTCTTCTTTGAGCATGAGAAGAACCAAGCCACTGAAAGTGTGGGTGGGCATCTTTGCGAAGTGGAAATTCTGTGTGGCCCCTCAAGCCCACTGAGCCTCGGCCCGGCCCCTACGTTTACAAGCCCAACTCCTGTGGTGACCAGCTCTTTTGCACCACTTCTTGCCTAGTCCACAGGTCACTGAGTAGCCGGCTCTTGGTGCACCTCCTCTGACCACAGATGGCAGGTTCCCTATTCCTCCACACCTCCCCAATCCCTCTAGGCCAATCTCCCCACACTCTCCCTACACCCGGATCCTCACCTACCTCCAAAATATCCAAGCCCGGCTCCAAACAAATCACAGACAATCGATGCTGCTACAGGAAACTCATCCGATGGGTCTTGCCCCATTACCACCTACCCCATTACCCTGCTCTCCATTTTGCCTCACAGGCAACCCAAAGCAGAACCGAAGTCCTAGTGCTTCCCCCCTCCACTACCACCCAGACTACCCAAACCACCACAGACTACCTATGGCCTCACTTCCCCTTGTTCTTTGAGTTAGCTACCCAAGCAGACCCCCTCTATCACCACCACCTCATGCGCTAACAACTACCCAAAACACAACCTTCCCCTCCACCTTCCCCGCCCTCTCCCTTAATCCAGTCCCCCTCATCTTTAATTTTCTTTTCTTCTCTGTAATGTTTCTAGTCAATAAATTTTGCTTTCTCCAATGCTCCTTTGTCATGTTTTACTTTCTTATGATTTCCTTCATGTTTTCTGAATAATGGGACCATGCCACCTTTGAACCGGTGAGGACACTGCTCCTCATAGGTTTGGGGGTGTGGCGAGCAGATCTGCCCTCGGGACATCGGCATAAAGGCGGAAAAATCACCTAAATGGCAGGAAAGAATTTAATGTACTTAGAATCAAGTTAACTAGGAAATTTTAAATATTCTTTGCAAAAATTTAGACATTCTAAACCTTGCGATAGTCTACATTTCCATGATGATTACACCATAAAAACATCTGGTATCGACGTAGTAAGTCAAAAGGAAGAGAAAAGGTAAAGATATACTTAAAAGCTCAAGGAAAAACCATAACCGGTGAGAATTGAGCCCATATATTTTCCATCTCTGTTGAAGAGTGGTAGGCAATTTTTTGATTCAAAAGGATTGGTGAGGCATTAGATCCACTAGAAGTTAGGAAACTCCAAATTGAAACAAGTAGCGGCACTCATGAGGCGAAGAAAAGATCAAGGCCTTCTTTGGACATGACTGAACCTAATGAGAACCAACCAAGAAAAATCTGCCCTGTTTGTACCCCATTTGAGTCAGAATCCTACAATTCTTCATCAAAATACCCAAAAGTACTTTTTGAACCTATGGAACCAATTCAGCCTTCCTCACTCTAAGAATTCGTGGAGGTAAAGGAGAAAGAATCAAGATGGACCATTTCGGGCAACATCAAGAAAATGAAGAAAATACCTCAAAAGCAGGCAATATGGTGGACTGAGAAAAGAAGAGACAAACAATATGAAAAAGTTGCAAGCAAAAAGGCAAAAAAGGGACCTTATGTTAAAAAAAAAACAAGATCAAAGAAAGAACTGATCACTTTGTGAATGTGAGAATCTCAAAGAAGAAGAAAGAAGCTAAACTCAAAAGGTGGAGTCATGAACCATCTCTGCACTTCACGAGTTCTCAAATTCAAACCCCTTCAAACCCTTTCCTTGAAACTTCACTCCATAAGCCATACAAACAAACCTAGATTAAAAGTCCTTGTGATCCAAAGTTGAGTGAGTCATGTAGAGATAAGAAGTTCCCCAATCTATGGTGAGGAGATGTCAATGATGCCAATGCACGAGAAATGTGCCTATGCTCATGCTTACAGATCCATTTGGGAGATGTAATCGCTCTTGAGCTTGAGTGAAAACGAACCCCTCAACAAAAACACTGATGAGAGTTTACCCTGCTGAGTGTAAGGGTCCGAACTTGAGCACATTAAGTATGACTTATAACCTAATTTTTATCCATAGGATGAGCTTCTTGCACATTTGTATGATTTTCTATGATGTTCATGATTGGAAATATTGAAACATTCATGAGGTTTATAAATGTTGAAATCTCCTTGCAAACAATACAACTAAATTTCTGTGTAAACATGGATTCAAGAGTAACTAATTTCGATCTTTGATTGCTCATGAGATAACAGTGCACTAATGCCAACTGTCCCATGGGGAAGTTTGGGGGTACCTTCTTTGAAAACCCTCGGAGACTTCACTCCTCCACTAGGGATCACCTAGGGGTTGAAAAGGCTTGTTGCATATGCTAAATGCACCTGTGCTTCCAACAAAAGTGGCTCTTTATTTTGCTTTTACGTTACTCTGCTCAGGGACTAGGAAAGCTTAGGTTTGGGTGTGTTAAGTAGTGAAAAATACCATTTTCACCCTAAACATGAGCTTTGAAAGACCCTTGAGAAGACTAAATAAGTGCTTTAGTGTGCATTTTACACTAACCAATTAGACAGTCCAAGTCCTAAAAGCATCCTAAAATGATCAAAAAGATGACAACTCATGTCAAGCTCAATGACGCAGTGAAGAAATCGCCTCAGCAATGGCTAAAAAGGTCCTAAAAGAGCAAGAAAAGTCCTGAAGAACAAGAAGGATCCATTCGCAAAGTAGAAATCAAGTTAAAAATTCAAATCGCAAAGTATAAAGTACTTTTTGAAAAGGACAAAGTTCTGTACGAATTGATTCGAGTCAGAATGAACTACTCGAAAAGAACCATGTTCTGCTGAATAGTTGAAATTTCCTTTTCGAATAGAAGATCGGGAGAAGTCCTTTTAAAAGACTTTACGAAGCCAAATTGCTTTGCGAAAAGAACTTCGAGCCAAAACACTTTAAAAGGCACTTAAACTCTCTGAAAGGACATTACGGGAATTACTTGTTTAAAGGGCATTTCAAGAATCTCGCGCGCTTCAATGCATTTAACGACCGAGGACATTTGGAAGATTCAATCAAGATCCAAAAGCATATTCCAACCCATGTGAGCGCTCAAAGATGAAATCACTTGGCGTGAACTTCTAAACTCAAACAGTTTTTGAATTCCATAAGAATTGATGCTTCTAAGCGCTGATTTGGTGAACGGATCGAGCATTTTCATTGGCGAACAGTCTGGATCCCCGTGCTCAAGCGCCATTGGGCAATCGGATCTGAACACTTCGATTGGTCAATTCAGCCATGCGAGGATCAAGGAAAGCTATAAATAGAAGACATTTGCCCAATTGTGGCATCCAGTTTTGAGTTTTCATCTCTGTTTCCCTTCCGTCGGATAGTCTATCTGCCTTGTAATTTCTTCCTCTGTTTGCTTTTGAGAGTTGTTGAGTGCTTTTGTAACTCCAAAGAGATCGGATTCAAGACGTAGTCCGAGGGCTTTCTAAAGCCGTGCTCTGTAATTGTAAGATTGAATTTAAAAGGTTCTTTAATTTGTGTCTTCTCCATTGGATTCATGTCAAGGGTTCTTATTGATCACCTTAGTGCATTAGACTCCTTTAGATTCACTACTTTGCATGCAATTTCCTTGATTCATTACCTCTGCGAATTAGCGTTGGTAACCTAGTTAAAGACTTGCGATGATGTTCATGTTCGAATTGAGGATAGGTCAACAACTATTGGATGATCTATGACCATTTAAGTGGATGATCATAACCATAAGTCTAAACCCTTCCTTAATTGATTTATTTCTCTTACATCGTCTTTGGTAGCGGATGAAGATTGAATCAACTCTGTTTAGTTGCGATTCTCCATTAAAATTCAAAGGCTAAAATCACATGAAGTTATTATTTCTCCATTTGATTTATTTTAATCACTTCCCCAACTTAGATCCGGATCGCTTAGTTAGTTCTTTTCTTTATTTGCTTTTAGTTAAAGCGTGACAAAACCCAACACTCTCTTTTTATCGCTTTCTAGATAATTATAGAGCAGATCTGGTAGCACGAGATCGGAGGTCTATCTCATATTTCGGACAAATTCTACGTGGGCCGATCTTTAATATACTCACTTTTAAAACTTGCTACAATTGGCCCTGATCTTGCAGGCTAATGTTAGCCCCAGTGAGCTGCCGATATTCCTTTCATAAGTTAACATCCATATAACTTAGCATTCTTTCATTCTTTAATTCTTTATTCATAATGCACACAATTATGGCACACTTGGAGCGTCAACAAGTTTTTTTGGCGGTTCTTGAAATTTGTTCTAAAATTGGTAGACCTAAGTTTTTTAATTTTATAGATTTGATTTTCATTTTAGTTTTTGCTTTAAACCCGCACTTTGTATTCCAAGTGCTTGATTAAATGTCTCTGCAGCTTTTGTATAGAAAACCTATTTTATCAGCAGAATTTATTTATTTATTTATTTTCTAAGTTTTTATTCTTTGCCTTCTAGTTGTTTGAATAAATCTTTGCCGCCACTCTTTTGTCTTTTGTCAAATTTGGGCGAGCTTTGAGTTTTATTTTATTTTTGTCAATACTGGAATAAGGTATCTGCTGCTTTTGGATTTTTGCAGATCTGGAGCAAGTCAACAAGAACATCTGGACTAAAAATTGGAGCAGATCCGCTTGAGTTTGCATCCTCTTCTCCTTTGCATTCATTTTCTATTTTAAATTCTTGAGAACCAGGCAGCTGTTGTGTTTATTGTTTGTTACGATTATAATTTTCAGCCTTTTAGGCATCTTGATTTTTTTACAAACCAAATACAAAATAAAAGAAAATGAAAACACAAATAGAAAATCTCTTAGTTGTTTCTCATTATTTTCAGTAGTAAATAAGGGCTCTTGTTGAGCACGGCTGATCCAAAACAAGTAAAAAATAAAAAAAATAGAAAATTATAAAAATAAAAATATATATATATCTTTCATAATGCTTTTTTCTCCATTTGCATCCACTTTTCCCATCTGGACTCTTTGAGATCATTTTTGTATTTTAGGAATCATGTAGGATAATGAGTAGTGAATCATAGGTCGCTTTGAATATTCAATGGACCCACTTATTTTATTTTCCTTGATTTCTTCATCATAAATGGGTCTCAAATTGTATGAACTCTGTTTTTAATATGTGCTCCCATGCTTCATTATTTATTTATTTTTTTTATTCTATTCATACACATCATCAACAAAGGGGTCAGTCTTATGAATCTTGCTTTTCACTGTATTCCTGCTAATCATTTTTTTTCACTTAGATTCATAACGTATCTCAGGCTTTTGGCATTAGATTTTCTGTTTGGGCTTAGGATGTTTGGGCTTAGGATGTATCCTTTGGCATTAAAAATTCTGTTTTTAGGAATTTTAGTTTCAAATTCTGTTTTTAGATTTTCAAATTCTGTTTTTAGGAATTTTAGTATTCTGTTTTTAGATTTTCAAATTCTGTTTTTAGGAATTTTAGTTTCAAATTCTGTTTTTAGGAATTTTAGTATTCTGTTTTTAGATTTTCAAATTCTGTTTTTAGGAATTTTAGTTTCAAATTCTGTTTTTATGAATTTTAGTTTCAAATTCTGTTTTTAGAAATTTTAGTTTCAAATTCTGTTTTTAGATCGCTGATTTTTTTTTTTTTTTTTTTCTTTCTTAGGTTAATGTGTCCTAGTTTTACTAATTTTCGTCATTTTTTTTGTGAGTATAGTTAGTTTCTAACTTTGTTTTCCTATTTTGCATTCACAAATTCTGTTTTTGTATCAACACTTTTCTAATTTTTTTTAAACTTTGTATGCAGTCCCTTACCTTGTTTTTACTGTTTCTCTATTATTAGCATTAGTTTCCTTCCATTTGCATAGCAATCCTGCTATTTTTTTTAGATTTTATTTTTTTTAGCAGTTCTAGCGTTGTTTTGTTGATTTTTCTTGCATTTGTATATCATGTTTTCCATTTCCTTGCTCATATATTCAATTTTACATTTTATTTTTCTTTGCATATAGTTTAGATTTTTTACATTCTTAGTTTTTCTTTCTTCTTTTATCCTGCGCCCTACTGAACCCATAGCACTTTTGAGCGAGCTAGTTCTTCTTCTTGAGCATGACAGAGAACCAAGCCACGAAAGTGTGGGTGGGCATGTCTGCAGTGGAAATTGTTGTGGCCCCTCAACCAGCCCCCCAGCCTCGGCCGGCCTACTACCGGTTTACAAGCCCAACTCCTGTGGTGACCAGCTCTTTAGGCACCACTTGCTGCACTTAGTCCACAGTCTGAGGTAGCGGCTCTTGGTGCACCTCCTCTGACCACAGATGGCACATGGTTCCTATTCCTCCACACCTCCCCAATCCCCTCTAGGCCAATCTCCCCACACCGCTCCCTACACCCAGATCCTCACCTACCTCCAAAATATCCAAGCCAGCTCCAAACAAATGCGAGACAATCGATGCACTAAGCTCATCCGGTTAATCGCCCCATTACCACCTACCCCATTACCCTGCTCTCCATTTTGCCTCACAGCAACCCAAATGCACCAGAAGTCCTAGTGCTTCCTCCACTACCACCCGGACTACCCAAACCACCCCCGAACTACCTGTGGCCTCACTTCCCTTGTTCGAGTTAGCTACCCAAAGCAGACCCCCTCTATCACCACCTCTCGCTAACTTAACTACCCAAAACACAACCTTCCTCCACCTTCCCCGCCCTCTCCCTTAATCCCAGTCCCCCTCATCTTTAATTTTCTTTTCTTCTCTGTAATGTTTCTAGTCAATAAATTTTGCTTTCTCCAATGCTCCTTGTCATGTTTTACTTTCTGCTTATGATTTCCTTCATGTTTTCTGAATAATGGGACCATGCCACCTTTGAACCGAGGACACTTTGCTCCTCATAGGTTTGGGGTGTGGCAGATGATCCCGCCTCGGATACCAAAGATAAAGCGAAAAATCACCTAAGTAAGCGGAAAGAATTTAATGTACTTAAGAATCAAGTTAACTAGGAAATTTTAAATATTCTTTGCAAAAATTTAGACATTCTAAACCTTGCGATAGTCTACATTTCCATGATGATTACACCATAAAAACATAATGGTATCGACGTAGTAAGTCAAAAGGAAGAGAAAAGGTAAAGATATACTTAAAAGCTCAAGGAAAAACCATAACCGGTGAGAATTGAGCCCATATATTTTCCATCTACATTGAAGAGTGGTGAGGCAATTTTTACGATTCAAAGGATTGGTGAGGCATTAGATCCACTAGAAGTTAGAAACTCCAAATTGAAACAAGTGACGACTCATGAGATCAAGAAGAAAGATCAAGGCCTTCTTTGGATGACTGAACCTATGAGAACCAACCAAAGAAAAATCTGCTGTTTGTACCCCATTTGAGTAAATCCTACAATTCTTCATCAAAATACCCAAAAGTACTTGCACCGAACCTATGGAACCAATTCAGCCTTCCCTCACTCTAAGAATTAGGGAGGTAAAGGAGAAAGAATCAAGATGGACCATTTGGGCAACATCAAGAAAATGAAGAGAAAATACCTCAAAAAGCAGGCAATATGGTGGAGAGAAAGAAGAGACAAACAATATGAAAAAGTTGCAAGCAAAAAGGCAAAAAAGGGACCTTATGTTAAAAAAAAAATGCAAGATCAAAGAAAGAACTGATCACGTGGAATGTGAGAATCTCGAAAAGAAGAAGAAAGAAGCTAAACTCAAAAGGTGGAGTCATGAACCATCTCCGCACTTCCCGAGTTCTCAAATTCAAACCCCTGCTCAAACCGCCTTTCCTTGAAACTTCACTCCATAAGCCATACAAACAAACCTAGATTAAAAGTCCTTGTGATCCAAAGTTGAGTGAGTCATGTAGAGATAAGAAGTTCCCCAATCTATGGTGAGGAGATGTCAATGATGCGTGCACGAGAAACAGCCTATGCTCATGCTTACAGATCCATTTGGGAGATGTAATCGCTCTTGAGCTTGAGTGAAAACGAACCCCTCAACAAAAACACGATGAGTATACCCCGGTGAGTGTTTGGGTTGGAACTTGAGCACATTAAGTATGACTTATAACCTAATTTTTATCCATAGGATGAGCTATCACGCACATTTGTATGATTTTCTATGACTGCTCACACGATTGGAAATATTGAAACATTCATGAGGTTTATAAATGTTGAAATCTCCTTGCAAACAATACAACTAAATTTCGTGTAAACATGGATTCAAGAGTAACTAATTTCGATCTTTGATTGCTCATGAGATAACATTGCACTAATGCCAACTGTCCCATGGAGAAGTTTGTGGGTACCTTCACTTTGAAAACCCTCAGAGACTTCACTCCTCCTCTAGGGATCACCTAGGGGTTGAAAAGGCTTGTTGCATATGCTAAATGCACTGTGCTTCCTACAAAAGTGGCTCTTTACTTTGTTTTTATGTTTCTTTGCTCGTGGACTAGCAAAGCTTAGGTTTGGGGTGTGTTAAGTAGTGAAAATACCATTTTCACCCCTAAACATGAGCTTTGAAAGACCCTTGAGAAGACTAAATAAGTGCTTTAGTGTGCATTTTACACTAACCAATTAGGGTCCAAGTCCAAAAGCATCCTAAAATGATCAAAAGTCGACAACTCATGTCAAGCTCAAAGAGGAGTGAAGAAATAGCCTCAAAGAATGGCTAAAAGGTCCTAAAGAGCAAGAAAAGACACGAAGAAGAAGAAGGATCCATTAGCAAAGAAGAAATCAAGTTAAAAGTTCAAATCGCAAAGTAAAAAGTACTTTTCGAAAAGGTCAAAGTTCTCAATTGATTCGAGTCAGAATGAACTACTCGAAAAGAACCATGTTCGCTTCGAATAGTTGAAATTTCCTTTTCGAATAGAAGATCCGGGAGAAGTCCTTTGCGAAAAGACTTTCGAAGCCAAATTGCTTGCTAAAAAGAACTCGAGCCAAACACTTTGTAAAAGGCACTTAAACTCTACAAAGGACATTCGGGAATTACAAATTGTTTAAAGGGCATTTCAAGAATCTCAGACGCTACCAATGCATTTAATGCCCTGTGGACATTTCTAAGATTCCAATCAAGATCCAAAAGCATATTCCAACCCATGTGAGCGCCAAAGATGAAATCACTTGGCGGAACTTCTAGAAGCTCAAACAGATTTTTGAATTCCATAATGTAATTGATGCTTCTAATACCGATTGGTCGAACCAGCATCGTAGCATTTTCATTGGCCGTAACAGATCCGATCCCCGTGCTCAATCGCCATTGGGCAATCCAGATCCGAACACTTCGATTGGTCAATTCAGTGCAGTGATCAAGGGAAAGCTATAAATAGAGAAGACATTTGCCCAATTGTGGCATCCAGATTTTGAGTTTTCATCTCTGCTTCTCCTTCCTACGATAGTCTATCTGCACTTTGTAATTTCTTCCTCTGCTTTTGCTTTTGAGAGTTCTTTGAGAGTGCTTTTGTAACTCCAAAGAGATCGGATTCAAGATCGCTAGTCCGAGGGCTTTCTAAAGCCGTGCTCAGAATTGTAAGATTGAATTTAAAAGGTTGTCAGAATGTGTTTTCTCCATTGGATTCATGTCAAGGGTTCTTATTGATCACCTTAGTGCATTAGACTCTTTAGATTCACTACTTTGCATGCAATTTCCCTTGATTCATTACCCTGCATTTAATTAGCGTTGGTAACCTAGTTCGACAAAGACTTGCATGATGTTCATGTTCAATTGAGGATAGGTCAACAACTATTGGATGATCTATGACCATTTAATGGACAGATCATAACCATAAGTCTAAACCCCTTCCTTAATTCAGATTTATTTCTCTTACATCCGTGGCCGGTAGCCGATGAAGATTGAATCAACTCTGTTTAGTTGCAGATTCTCCATTAAAATTCAAAGGCGAAATCACAGAAAGTTATTATTTCTCCATTTGATTTATTTTAATCACTTCCCCAACTTAGATCTGGATCAGTTAGTTAGTTCTTTTCTTTATTTGCTTTTAGTTAAACGTGACAAAACCCAACACTCTCTTTTTATCTGCTTAGATAATTATAGAGCCGATCCGTAGCACAGATCCGGAGGTCTATCTCATATTCGCATAAATTCTCGTGGACGATCTTTAATATACTCACTTTTAAAACTTGCTACAATTGGCCCTGATCTTGCAGGCTAATGTTAGCCCCAGTGTGCTGCCGATATTCCTTTCATAAGTTAACATCCATATAACTTAGCATTCTTTAATTCTTTAATTCTTTATTCATAATGCACACAATTATGGCACACTTGGAGCGACAACAAGTTTTTGGCGCCGTTGCCGGGGAATTTGTTCTAAAATTGGTAGACCTAAGTTTTTTAATTTTATAGATTTGATTTTCATTTTAGTTTTTGCTTTAAACTCGCACTTTGTATTCCAAGTGCTTGATTAAATGTCTCGCAGCTTTGTATAGAAAACCTATTTTACGCAGAATTTATTTATTTATTTATTTTTCTAAGTTTTTATTCTTTGCCTTCTAGTTGTTTGAATAAATGTCACGCCACTCTTTTGTCTTTTGTCAAATTTGGGCGAGTCTGAGTTTTTATTTTATTTTGTCAATAGATCGGAATAAGGTATCGTATGCTTTTGGATTTTGCAGATCCGAGCCGTCAACAAGGAGCATCTGGACTAAAGTCGAGCAGATCTGCTTGAGTTTGCATCCTCTTCTCCTTTGCATTCATTTTCTATTTTTAAATTCTTGAGAACCGCAGCTCATTGTGTTTATTGTTTGTTCTTATTATAATTTCATTGCCTTTTTAGGCATGCTGATTTTTTACAAAACCAAATACAAAATAAAAGAAAATGAAAACACAAATAGAAAATCTCTTAGTTGTTTCTCATTATTTTCAGAAGAGTAAATAAGGGCTCTTGTTGAGCCTCAATGATCCAAAACAAGTAAAAACTGAAAAAAATAGAAAATTATAAGAATAAAAAATATATATTTATCTTTCGTATGGGCAGTTTTTCTCCATTTGCATCGACTTTTCCCATCTGGTCCTGCTGAGATCATTTTTTGTATTTTTAGGAATCATGTAGGATAATGAGTAGTGAATCATAGGCTGTTTTGAATATTCAATGGACCCACTTATTTTATTTTCCTTCGAGATTTCTTCATCATAAATGGGTCTCAAATGTATGAACTCGCTTTTAATATCTGCTCCCATGCTTCATTATTTATTTATTTTTTTTATTCTATTCATACACATCATCAACAAAGCGGTCACTCTTATGTATCTTCCTTTTCACTGTAATCCTCCTAATCATTTTTTTTCACTTAGATTCATACGTATCTCGGGCTTTTGGCATTAGATTTTCCGTTTGGGCTTAGGATGTTTGGGCTTAGGATGTATCCTTTGGCATTAAAATTGCTTTTAGGAATTTTAGTTTCAAATTGCTTTTAGATTTTCAAATTTGTTTTTAGGAATTTTAGTATTCTGCTTTTAGATTTTCAAATTTGCTTTTAGGAATTTTAGTTTCAAATTCGCTTTTAGGAATTTTAGTATTCGCTTTTTAGATTTTCAAATTGCTTTTAGGAATTTTAGTTTCAAATTGCTTTTATGAATTTTAGTTTCAAATTCTGTTTTTAGAAATTTTAGTTTCAAATTGCATTTTAGATCGATTTGATTTTTTTTTTTTTCTTTCTTAGGTTAATGTGTCCTAGTTTTACTAATTTTCGTCATTTTTTTGTGAGTATAGTTAGTTTCTAACTTTGTTTTCCTATTTTGCATTCACAAATTCTGTTTTGTATCAACACTTTTCTAATTTTTTAAACTTTGTATGCGTCCCTTACCTTGTTTTCTTGTTTCTCTATTATTAGCATTAGTTTCCTTCCATTTGCATAGCAATCCTCGCTATTTTTTTTAGATTTTATTTTTAGCGTTCTAGCGTTGTTTTGTTGATTTTTCTTGTATTTGTATATCATGTTTTCCATTTCCTTGCTCATATATTCAATTTTACATTTTATTTTTCTCACTGCATATAGTTTAGATTTTTTCCGTTTTAGTTTTTCTTTCTTCTTTTATCCTGCTGCCCTCGAACCCATAGCACTGAGCGAGCTAGTTCTTCCGAGCATGACAGAGAACCAAGCCGAAGTGTGGGTGGGCATGTCAGAGAAGTGGAAATTGTTGTGGCCTCAACCAACCCGAGCCTCAACAGCCTCACCAGCCTAGTTACATAAGCCCAACTCCTGTGGTGACCAGGCTCTTTAGCGCACCACTTGTCGACTTAGTCCACACACCTGAGGTAGCCAGCTCTTCACCGCACCTCCTACGACCCACAGATGGCCCGGTTCCCTATTCCTCCACACCTCCCCAATCCCCTCTAGGCCAATCTCCCCACACTGCCTCCCTACACCCAGATCCTCACCTACCTCCAAAATATCCAAGCCCAGCTCCAAACAAATGCGTAATCGATGCACTACATAGGAGCTCATCCAAGTTAATCCCCCATTACCACCTACCCCCATTACCTCGCTTCCATTTTGCCTCACAGCAACCCAAATGCACCCAAGTCCTAGTGCTTCCCCCTCCACTACCACCTGACTACCCAAACCACCTGAACTACCTGTGGCCTCACTTCCCTTGTTGCCGAGTTAGCTACCCAAATGCACTCTCTATCACCACCTCCGTCTGCGCTAACTTAACTACCCAAAACACAACCTTCCCTCCACCTTCCCCGCCCTCTCCCTTAATCCAGTCCCCCTCATCTTTAATTTTCTTTTCTTCTCTGTAATGTTTCTAGTCAATAAATTTTGCTTTCTCCAATGCTCACATGTTTTACTTTCCATTGCTTATGATTTCCTTCATGTTTTTCTGAATAATGGGACCATGCCACCTTTGAACCGTTGAGGACACCGCTCCTCATAGGTTTGGGGGTGTGTGATGTGATCCCGCCCTCGGATACCAAAGATAAAGGCGAAAAATCACCTAAGTAAGGTGAAAGAATTTAATGTACTTAAGAATCAAGTTAACTAGGAAATTTTTAAATATTCTTTGCAAAAATTTAGACATTCTAAACCTCGATAGTCTACATTTCCATGATGATTACACCATAAAAACATCTTGGTATCAAAGACGTAGTAAGTCAAAAGGAAGAGAAAAGGTAAAGATATACTTAAAAGCTCAAGGAAAAACCATAACCAAAGTGAGAATTGAGCCCATATATTTTCCATCTCTGAAGAGTGATGAGGCAATTTTTCCGATTCAAAGGATTGGTGAGGCATTAGATCCACTAGAAGTTAGAAACTCCAAATTGAAACAAGTGACACTCATGAGATCAAGAAAAGATCAAGGCCTGAACCTAATGAGTAACCAACCAAAGAAAAATCTGCCCTGTTTTGTACCCCATTTGAGTCAGAAATCCTACAATTCTTCATCAAAATACCCAAAAGTACTTGCACCGAACCTATGGAACTAATTCAGCCTTCCCTCACTCTAAGAATTCAGGAGGTAAAGGAGAAAGAATCAAGATGGACCATTTCAAGGGCAACATCAAGAAAATGAAGAGAAAATACCTCAAAAAGCAGGCAATATGGTGGTGAGAAAAGAAGAGACAAACAATATGAAAAGTTGCAAGCAAAAAGGCAAAAAAGGGACCTTATGTTAAAAAAAAAATGCAAGATCAAAGAAAGAACTGATCACCGTGAATGTGAGAATCTCAAAAGAAGAAGAAAGAAGCTAAACTCAAAAGGTGGAGTCATGAACCATCTCCTGCACTTCACGAGTTCTCAAATTCAAACCCCTGCTCAAACGCCTTTCCTTGAAACTTCACTCCATAAGCCATACAAACAAACCTAGATTAAAAGTCCTTGTGATCCAAAGTTGAGTGAGTCATGTAGAGATAAGAAGTTCCCCAATCTATGGTGAGGAGATGTCAATGATGCCAAGACTGAGAAATGTGCCTATGCTCATGCTTACAGATCCATTTGGGAGATGTAATGCTCTTGAGCTTGAGTGAAAACGAACCCCTCAACAAAAACACCGATGAGAGTATACCGGTGAGTGTTTGGGTTGGAACTTGAGCACATTAAGTATGACTTATAACCTAATTTTTATCCATAGGATGAGCTTCGGCACATTTGTATGATTTTCTATGACTGTTCACATGATTGGAAATATTGAAACATTCATGAGGTTTATAAATGTTGAAATCTCCTTGCAAACAATACAACTAAATTTCGTAAACATGGATTCAAGAGTAACTAATTTCGATCTTTGATTGCTCATGAGATAACAAAGCACTAATGCCAACTGTCCCATGGAGAAGTTTGTGGGTACCTTCACTGAAAACCCTCAGAGACTTCACTCCTCCTCTAGGGATCACCTAGGGGTTGAAAAGGCTTGTTGCATATGCTAAATGCACTGTGCTTCCTACAAAAGTGGCTCTTTACTTTGTTTTTATGTTTCTTTGCTCAGTGGACTAGCAAAGCTTAGGTTTGGGGTGTGTTAAGTAGTGAAAATACCATTTTTCACCCCTAAACATGAGCTTTGAAAGACCCTTGAGAAGACTAAATAAGTGCTTTAGTGTGCATTTTACAACCAATTAGACAGTGTCCAAGTCCGAAAAGCATCCTAAATGATCAAAAGTCGACAACTCATGTCAAGCTCAAAGAGGAGTGAAGAAATAGCCTCAAAGAATGGCTAAAAGGTCCTAAAAGAGCAAGAAAAGACGAAGAAGAAGAAGGATCCATTCGCAAAGAAGAAATCAAGTTAAAAGTTCAAATCGCAAAGTAAAAAGTACTTTTCAAAAGGTCAAAGTTCGCTCGAATTGATTACGAGTCGTAATGAACTACTCGAAAAGAACCATGTTCGCTCGAATAGTTGAAATTTCCTTTTCGAATAGAAGATCCGGGAGAAGTCCTTTGCGAAAAGACTTTGAAGCCAAATTGCTTTGCGAAAAGAACTTACGAGCCAAAACACTTTGCTAAAAGGCACTTAAACTCACTGAAAGGACATTCGGGAATTACTTGTTTAAAGGGCATTTCAAGAATCTCAGACGCCCCAATGCATTTAATCCAGTGGACATTTCGAAGATTCCAATCAAGATCCAAAAGCATATTCCAACCCATGTGAGCGCCAAAGATGAAATCACTTGGCGTGAACTTCTAGAAGCTCAAACAGATTTTTGAATTCCATAATGAAATTGATGCTTCTAGCGCGATTGGTGAACCAGATCGAGCATTTTCATTGGCACGTAACAGATCCGGATCCCCGTGCTCAATCGCCATTGGGCAATCCAGATCGAACACTTCGATTGGTCAATTCAGCCTGTCAGGTGATCAAGGGAAAGCTATAAATAGAAGACATTTGCCCAATTGTGGCATCCATTTTGAGTTTTCATCTCTTTTCCTCCTTCCGGGATAGTCTATCTGCCTTGTAATTTCTTCCTCTGCTTTGCTTTTGAGAGTTCTTTGAGAGTGCTTTTGTAACTCCAAAGAGATCGGATTCAAGATCGCTAGTCCGAGGGCTTTCTAAAGCCGTGCTCAGTAATTGTAAGATTGAATTTAAAAGGTTGTCAGAACCGTGTTTTCCATTGGATTCATGTCAAGGGTTCTTATTGATCACCTTAGTGCATTAGACTCCTTTAGATTCACTACTTTGCATGCAATTTCCCTTGATTCATTACCCTATTTAATTAGCGTTGGTAACCTAGTTCGACAAAGACTTGCGATGATGTTCATGTTACGAATTGAGGATAGGTCAACAACTATTGGATGATCTATGACCATTTAAGTGATGATCATAACCATAAGTCTAAACCCCTTCCTTAATTCAGATTTATTTCTCTTACATCTGTGCTGGTAGCCAGATGAAGATTGAATCAACTCTGTTTAGTTGCAGATTCTCCATTAAAATTCAAAGGCGAAATCACAGAAAGTTATTATTTCTCCATTTGATTTATTTTAATCACTTCCCCAACTTAGATCTGGATCAGTTAGTTAGTTCTTTTCTTTATTTGCTTTTAGTTAAACGTGACAAAACCCAACACTCTCTTTTTATCTGCTTTCTAGATAATTATAGAGCCAGATCTGGTAGCACAGATCTGGAGGTCTATCTCATATTTCAGACAAATTCTCTGTGGACGATCTTTAATATACTCACTTTTAAAACTTGCTACAATTGGCCCTGATCTTGCAGGCTAATGTTAGCCCCAGTGTGCTGCCGATATTCCTTTCATAAGTTAACATCCATATAACTTAGCATTCTTTAATTCTTTAATTCTTTATTCATAATGCACACAATTATGGCACACTTGGAGCGACAACAAGTTTTTGGCGCCGTTGCCGGGGAATTTGTTCTAAAATTGGTAGACCTAAGTTTTTTAATTTTATAGATTTGATTTTCATTTTAGTTTTTGCTTTAAACCTGCACTTTGTATTCCAAGTGCTTGATTAAATGTCTACTGCAGTTTTGTATAGAAAACCTATTTTACTGCAGCAGAATTTATTTATTTATTTATTTTTCTAAGTTTTTATTCTTTGCCTTCTAGTTGTTTGAATAAATGCTGCTGCCACTCTTTTGTCTTTTTGTCAAATTTGGGCAGTAGCCTGAGTTTTTATTTTTATTTTTGTCAATAGACTGGAATAAGGTAATCAGCAGCTTTTGGATTTTTGCAGATCCGAGCAGTAGTTCAACAAGGAGCATCTCGGACTAAAGTGGAGCAGATCCGCTTGAGTTTGCATCCTCTTCTCCTTTGCATTCATTTTCTATTTTAAATTCTTGAGAACCAAAGTAGCTCATTGTGTTTATTGTTTGTTCTTATTATAATTTCATTGCCTTTTAGGCATGCCGATTTTTTTACAAAACCAAATACAAAATAAAAGAAAATGAAAACACAAATAGAAAATCTCTTAGTTGTTTCTCATTATTTTCAAGAAAGAGTAAATAAGGGCTCTTGAGCCTGGGCCGATCCAAAACAAGTAAAAAATAAAAAAAATAGAAAATTATAAAATAAAAATATATATATATCTTTCGTATGCTTTTTTCTCCATTTGCATCCACTTTTCCCATCCGGACTCTGAGATCATTTTTGTATTTTAGGAATCATGTAGGATAATGAGTAGTGAATCATAGGCTGTTTTGAATATTCAATGGACCCACTTATTTTATTTTCCTTCGAGATTTCTTCATCATAAATGGGTCTCAGCTGTGTATGAACTCTGTTTTTAATATGTGCTCCCATGCTTCATTATTTATTTATTTTTTTTATTCTATTCATACACATCATCAACAAAGGGGTCAGTCTTATGAATCTTGCTTTTCACTGTATTCCTGCTAATCACTTTTTTTCCCTTAGATTCATACGTATCTCAGGCTTTTGGCATTAGATTTTCTGTTTGGGCTTAGGATGTTTGGGCTTAGGATGTATCCTTTGGCATTAAAAATTCTGTTTTTAGGAATTTTAGTTTCAAATTCTGTTTTTAGATTTTCAAATTCTGTTTTTAGGAATTTTAGTATTCTGTTTTTAGATTTTCAAATTCTGTTTTTAGGAATTTTAGTTTCAAATTCTGTTTTTAGGAATTTTAGTATTCTGTTTTTAGATTTTCAAATTCTGTTTTTAGGAATTTTAGTTTCAAATTCTGTTTTTATGAATTTTAGTTTCAAATTCTGTTTTTAGAAATTTTAGTTTCAAATTCTGTTTTTAGATCGCTGATTTTTTTTTTTTTTTTTTTTCTTTCTTAGGTTAATGTGTCCTAGTTTTACTAATTTTCGTCATTTTTTTTGTGAGTATAGTTAGTTTCTAACTTTGTTTTCCTATTTTGCATTCACAAATTCTGTTTTTGTATCAACACTTTTCTAATTTTTTTTAAACTTTGTATGCAGTCCCTTACCTTGTTTTTACTGTTTCTCTATTATTAGCATTAGTTTCCTTCCATTTGCATAGCAATCCTGCTATTTTTTTTTTTAGATTTTATTTTTTTAGCAGTTCTAGCGTTGTTTTGTTGATTTTTCTTGTATTTGTATATCATGTTTTCCATTTCCTTGCTCATATATTCAATTTTACATTTTTATTTTTCACGCATATAGTTTAGATTTTTTCGTTCTTAGTTTTTCTTTCTTCTTTATCCTGCTCGCACCGAACCCATAACTGAGCGAGCTAGTTCTTCATTGAGCATGACAGAGAACCAAGCCTCGAAGTGTGGGTGGGCATGTCGCAGAAGTGAAATTGTCTGTGGCCCCTCAACGACCCCTCGAGCCTCGGCCCGGCCCCTACCAGTTTACAAGCCCAACTCCTGTGGTGACCAGCTCTTTAGCTGCACCACCACTTGTCACTTAGTCCACAGTCCTGAGGTAGCCAGCTCTTCAAATGCACCTCCCATGCCCACAGATGGCCTGGTTCCCTATCCCTCCACACCCTCCCCAAGGCCCTCTAGGGCAACCTCCCCCACACCTGGTCTCTACACGCAGATCCTCACCTACCTGCAAAATAACCAAGCCCAGCTCCAAACAAATGCGATAATCACGCTACATAGAGCTCATCCAATGTTAATCGCCCCATTACCACCTACCCCATTACCCTCGCTCCATTTTGCCTCACAGACAACCCAAATGACCAGAAGTCCTAGTGCATGTAGTCGAGTGTAGATGGAGTCATGTAGCAATGCCATTGGAAACAATGTCATAGAGCGCATTGACCTCCTTGACCGCTTCCTCAGTCTCACCTTTCAAGCAGAACCCTTGCAAAATAGCATTGTAAGTGACCACATTTGACGGAGACCGATCTTAATCATCGACCAAGGATCTTGTATGCCTTTCAGAACTCTCCGTTCTTACGAACCATTTAAGATACAAGAATATGTCACGACATCGCTTCAATCCGTTGTCGGTCATCCAAAGGCAGCAATTTTTACGCATCTTGAACCCTCCCGCTTTACACATTGCATCTAGAATTATCAGAACTAATGAAATCGGGTCCATGTCCAAAGATCTCTCATCTCTTCAACAAGATCAACACCGCCCAAGGTCACCAAAGACTATATAAACCATGCAAAGAATGTATTATAACTAACTATATTAGGTTCAAAACCTGTCCTTTCATATCACGAAGAATGCCTTGGCGGCTTCAATCGCCCAATTTTGCGATTCCATCTATTAAGGTGTTATAAGTAATTAAATCGGGTTTATATGCTTTTCCGTACTTTCTTGGAGAAGCTTTTTCGCCTCCATCTTTCCAATTTTGCAAAACCACCAATTAATGCATTGTAAGCAAGAATGTTATTTTTAGGCCTTTTTCTTCCATAAGACTCTAGAGATTGATCGATCTTCTAATCTCCTCCTTTACAAAGCCCATGGATCAAAGTGTTGTAAGTAAACTCGTTAGGTTCTAATCCTTGTTGAATCATCACATCTAGTAGTTCCATTGCTTCTAGTAATCTCCTCCTTTGCAAAGCTCATCCATTACTATGTTGTACGAATCGAATTCGGACCGAGACCACTTTTTATCATCCCATTAAGCATTCGGTAGCTTCTTGCAATATCCTCCAATGCACAACCCGTGAATCAATGTTATGACGTGACCACATTCGGAGAGAACCCCTTTCCAACATCTCGTAAAAGCATGTTGGCATCACCCAATTTTCTCTTTACACAACCCATCAATAAGAGTCATACGCGTGAGCAAATTCGCCTCTAATACCCATCTTACCCATCATCATATACACCATTATGCCTTCTTTAATCCTAGTTTCCTTACACAAACCAGCTAAAACCGTATTATACGTGAGTCATGGCTTTCAATCCTAATTGCAACATTTCTCTCAAGAATCTCAAACCCGCCTCGATCTATCTGATAACCGAAAGAAAACAATGAGGATAGAGTAAGTCCTATCATTCGGACCCAACCGCCATTTCTCCCGATTTCACGAAGAATTCAATTGGTTCACTAACCCTATCTTCTTTGCACAAACCCTTGATTAGGGTATTAAAAGTAACAATGAGGGTTCGTAATTACAAGCCCTAATTTCGCTCAACACTTCAAACCGCTGATCGGTTTGACCGTTTATGTAACAATTGATTACGATGTTCAAAGTGGCGATATCGGGCAAAATTTGAGAACGTTTAATAGAATCATACAGAGAAAAAAGGGATTCAAATCTATAAACCTTAGCCAAAGAAGACAAAACATTGTTGCATGAGAGAATTGAAGGTTTGAAGCCCCGCCTTCGATCGGGAGGAGAGAGAGACGGCGGCTTCGAGCATGCCGGAGTTGCGATGATCTCGATGAGACCCTCCGTCGTCTCGATCACGATGGCGCGAAGGAGGAAATCGACGGTAGAGATGAGGTGGTAGCAGTTGTGGCGAGATGACGAACCCTAGATGAAAGAAGATGGCAAATCGTGGGGATGGTAAGGGGAATAAGATGAGAGTCGAAGGGTAGTGACGGAATTTCCCAAAACATCAGGAGTTGAGGGTTAGTGGCGCTGAACCCAAATTTTGAAGCAAGGATGGTGTAAAAAGGGAGCTTCCGTTTTGAAACCATGAGAACAGAGTGGAAGTGACTACAGAGACGCAATGGATGATGGAGATTGTTTCTTCTCAAACTTAAGGAGTTGAAACCTTTGACTGCTTTAAATAGACGATGGAAATTGTTTTTCTCTCAATCTTCTACTCAATAGATCTTATGATGACGGACCTACGATCAGACCGTCACGTATTGATTCCACATGCATTTCTATGAAATGGATGGTGCTTCGTCTCCATTTTACTATTCGATGGTAAGAACATGTGTAACGATCCTAAAAATTTTAAACTAAATTTGTGGTGTCAGATTTGTTTTGTACTAAGCATGGTATTAGTGCTCCGCATCGGAACCCATCCTAATTAAGAAAATATACCTTTTAGCATTTCAAAATGTTTTATATTTAAAATTGTCTTTATTTGAGACAAGTTGTGTGCTGGCCTAGTGGTTCACGATTTAAGAGTTGGGTATCCATCCATCCATCTCGTCCTTCTCAGATCCCATCGCGTGATACGCTTCGATCGCAGTATCGATGAGCTATTTAAAATAACTCTAGATTTGTTTTATTATAAAATCGCTTTTAGGATTAAAATAATGATTAATCCTTATTTTATATTATTTTGTGAAATTTTCGATGTATTTTGGGTTTTATTTCAAATGACTCTTGTTGGAAAAGAACTGCTTTCATCTTTTATCAGCAAGAACGTGGCAAAGGAAAATTTTCCAAGGAAACCCTTTTCCAACTGGAATCCATACCCAATCCCGTAATGTCGAGAATAAAAAATGACTTAAAAGATTATATCGCTTTCATGAATATAACCATTGGCATGAAAAAATCTCCATTGCAAGACGAAAACTAAGCCGCTTATTTGCTATTCACCCATATCGATCCCTTGCCCAAAATCTTTATCCTTCTCGCCTCCCACATGGGATAAAAATCAAATCGAGAAACTTCTCAAATTTCCCAAACTTATATTCTCAAGGAAACGAACCGAATGTAGATGGAGTCATGTAGCAATGCCATTGGAAACTATGTCATGGAGCGATTGACCTCCTTGACCGCTTCCTCCGTCTCACCTTTCAAGCGTAACCCTTGCAAAATAGCATTGTAAGTGACCACATTTGGACGGAGACCGTTCTTAATCATCGACCAAGGATCTTGTATGCCTTTCAGAACTCTCCGTTCTACAAAGAACCATTTAAGATACAAGAATATGTGACATCGCCTTCAATCCGTTATCGGTCATCCACAGCAATTTTTACGCATCTTGAACCCTCCCCGCTTTACACATTGCATCTAGAATTATCAGAACTAATGAAATCGGGTCCATGTCCGATTCTCATCTCTTCAACAAGACACACCGCTCAAGGTCACCAAAGACTATATAAACCATGCAACAATGTATTATAACTAACTATATTAGGTTCAAAACCCCGTCCTTTCATATCACGAAGAATGCCTTGAGCGCCTAATCTTTAATTTTGCAGTATCCATCTATTAAGGTGTTATAAGTAATTAAATCGGGTTTATATGCTTTTCCCGTACTTTCTTGGAGAAGCTTTTTCGCTTCCTCCATCTTTCCAATTTTGCAAAAACCACCAATTAAGGCATTGTAAGCAGCAATGTTATTTTTTAGGCCTTTTTCTTCCATAAGACTCGAGAGATTGACTGCATCTTCTAATCTCCCTCCTTTACAAAGCCCATGGATCAAAGTGTTGTAAGTAAACTCGTTAGGTTCTAATCCTTGTTGAATCATCACGTCTAGTAGTTCCATTGCTTCTAGTAATCTCCCTCCTTTGCAAAGCTCATCCATTACTATGGTGTACGTAACCGAATTCGGACCGAGACCACTTTTTATCATCCCATTAAGCATTTCGGTAGCTTCTTGCAATTTCCCTCCAATGCACAACCCGTGAATCAATGTTGTGTACGTAACCACATTCGGAGAGAACCCCCTTTCCAACATCTCGTAAAAAAGCATGTTGGCATCACCCAATTTTCTCTCTTTACACAACCCATCAATAAGAGCTGTATACGTGAGCAAATTCGCTCTAATACCCATCTTACCCATCATCATATACGCCATTATGCCTTCTTTAATCCTAGTTTCCTTACACAAACCAAATTTAAAATCAGATTATACGTAGCCGTCGTGGCTTTCAATCCTAATTGCAACACTTCTCTCAAGAATCTCAAACCCGCCTCCGATCTATACGAACCGCAAAGAAAAACAATGAGGATCGAGTAAGTCCTATCGCTCGGACTCAACCGCCATTTCTCCCGCATTTCACGCAGAATTCAATTGCTTCACTAACCCTATCTTCTTTGCACAAACCCTTGATTAGGGTATTAAAAGTAACAAGAGGTTCGTAATTACAAGCCCTAATTTGCTCAACACTTCAAACCGCTGATCGGTTTGACCTGTTATTGTAATAATTGATTACGATGTTCAAAGTGGCGATATCGGGCAAAATTTGAGAACGTTTAATAGAATCATACAGAGAAAAACGATTCAAATCTATAAACCTTAGCCAAAGAAGACAAAACATTGTTGCATGAGAGAATTGAAGGTTTGAAGCCCCGCCTTCGATCGTGCGGCGGAGGAGAGAGGCGGCTTCGAGCATGCCGGAGTTGCAAGATGATTCGATGAGACCCTCCGTCCGTTCGATCACGGATGACGCTGAGGAGGAAATCGACGAGAGATGAGGTGGTAGCGTAGATGACGAACCCTAGATGAAAGAAGATGGCAAATCGTGGGGATGGTAAGGGAATAAGATGAGAGTCGAAGGGTAGTGACGGAATCTCACAAAACATCGAGTTGAGGGTTAGTGGCCGAACCCAAATTTTGATGCAAGGATGGTGTAAAAGGAGCCTGCTTTGAAACCATGAGAACAGAGTGGAAGTGACTACAGAGACGCAATGGACAATGGAGATTGTTTCTTCTCAAACTTAAGGAGTTGAAACCTTTGACTGCTTTAAATAGACGATGGAGATTGTTTTTCTCTCAATCTTCTACTCAATAGATCTTATGATGACGGACCTACGATCAGACCGTCACGTATTGATTCCACATGCATTTCTATGAGATGGATGGTGCTTCGTCTCCATTTTACTATTCGATGGTAAGAACATGTGTAACGATCCTAAAAATTTTAAACTAAATTTGTGGTGTTAGATTTGTTTTGAACTAAGCATGGTATTAGTGCTCCGCATCGGAACCCATCCTAATTAAGAAAATATACCTTTTAGCTTTTCAAAATGTTTTATATTTAAAATTGTCTTTATTTGATACAAGTTGTGTGCTGGCCATCGCGTTTGATACGTTCGATCGCGTATCGATGAGCTATTTAAAATAAATCTAGATTTGTTTTATTATAAAATCGCTTTTAGGATTAAAATAATGATTATTCCTTATTTTATATTATTTTTGTGAAATTTTCGGATGTATTTTGGGTTTTTTTTCGAAACTGACTCTTGTTGGAAAAGAATCCGTTTTCATCTTTTATCAGCAAGAACGTGGCAAAGGAAAATTTTCCAAGGAAACCCTTTTCCAACTGTGGAATCCATACCCAATCCGTAATGTCGAGAATAAAAATGACTTAAAAGATTATATCGCTTTCATGAATATAACCATTGGCATGAAAAATCTCCGCCGCAAGACGAAAACTAAGCCGCTTATTTGCTATTCACCTATATCGGATCCCTTGCCCAAAATCTTTATCCTTCTCGCCTCCCACATGGGATAAAAATCAAATCCGAGAAACTTCTCAAATTTCCCAAACTTATATTCTCAAGGAAACGAAATCGAATGTAGATGGAGTCATGTAGCAATGCCATTGGAAACAATGTCATAGAGCATTGACCTCCTTGACCGCTTCCTCCGCTCTCACCTTTCAAGCGTAACCCTTGCAAATAGCATTGTAAGTGACCACATTTGGACGGAGACCGTTCTTAATCATCGACCAAGGATCTTGTATGCCTTTCGTAACTCTCCGTTCTTCGGTAACCATTTAAGATACAAGAATATGTCACGACATCGACTTCAATCCGTTGCACGTCATCCAAGGCGGCAATTTTTCGCATCTTGAACCCTCCCCGCTTTACACATTGCATCTAGAATTATATCGTAACTAATGAAATCGGGTCCATGTCCAAAGATCTCTCATCTCTTCAACAAGATCAACACCGCTCAAGGTCACCAAAGACTATATAAACCATGCAGAATGTATTATAACTAACTATATTAGGTTCAAAACCACATCCTTTCATATCACGAAAATGCCTTGAGCACTTCAATCGCCCAATTTTGCAAGATCCATCTATTAAGGTGTTATAAGTAATTAAATCGAGTTTATATGCTTTTCCTCAGACTTTCTTGGAGAAGCTTTTTCGCTTCCTCCATCTTTCCAATTTTGCAAAACCACCAATTAAGGCATCAGCAAATGTTATTTTTAGGCCTTTTTCTTCCATAAGACTCGAGAGATTGATGATCTTCTAATCTCCCTCCTTTACAAAGCCCATGGATCAAAGTTTGTAAGTAAACTCGTTAGGTTCTAATCCTTGTTGAATCATCACTCTAGTAGTTCCATTGCTTCTAGTAATCTCCTCCTTTGCAAAGCTCATCCATTACTATGGTGTACGAATCAAGTCGGACCGAGACCACTTTTTATCATCCCATTAAGCATTTCGGTAGCTTCTTGCAATTTCCCTCCAATGCACAACCCGTGAATCAATGTTGTGTACGTAACCACATTCGGAGATAACCCCCTTTCCAACATCTCGTAAAAAAGCATGTTGGCATCACTCAATTTTCTCTCTTTACACAACCCATCAATAAGAGTCAGATATCACGTGAGCAAATTCGCTTCTAATACCCATCTTACCCATCATCATATACACCATTATGCCTTCTTTAATCCTAGTTTACACAAACCAAATTTAAAACCAGATATACGTAGTCGTCATTGGCTTTCAATCCTAATTGCAACATTTCTCTCAAGAATCTCAAACCCCCCGATCTATCTGAACCGCAAAGAAAAACAATGAGGATCGAGTAAGTCCTATCGTCGGACCAACCGCCATTTCTCCCAAGATTTCACGCAGAATTGAATTGCTTCACTAACCCTATCTTCTTTGCACAAACCCTTGATTAGGGTATTAAAAGTAACAACAGAGGTTCGTAATTACAAGCCCTAATTTCGTTCAACACTTCAAACCGCGATCGGTTTGACTGTTTGTAACAATTGATTACGATGTTCAAAGTGGCGATATCGGGCAAAATTTGAGAACGCGTTTAATAGAATCATACAGAAAAAACGGATTCAAATCTATAAACCTTAGCCAAAGAAGACAAAACATTGTTGCATGAGAGAATTGAATGAGATGAGGTGGTAGCTAGATGACGAACCCTAGATGAGAAGATGGCAAATCGATGAGAGTCGAAGGGTAGTGACGGAATCTCACAAAACATCGGGGAGTTGAGGGTTAGTAGTGAACCCAAATTTTGATGCAAGGATGGTGTAAAAGGAGCTTTGAAACCATGAGAACAGAGTGGAAGTGACTACGTAGACGCAATGGATGGAGATTGTTTCTTCTCAAACTTAAGGAGTTGAAACCTTTGTTGCTTTAAATAGAGCGATGGAGATTGTTTTTCTCTCAATCTTCTACTCAATAGATCTTATGATGGACCGATCGACTCCACGTATTGATTCCACATGCATTTCTATGAGATGGATGGTGCTTCGTCTCCATTTTAATATGCGATGAAAAAAAAATATCTATCCATCCTAAAAATTGTAAACTAAATTTGTGGTGATAAATCTGTTTTGCACTAAGCATGGTATTAGTGTCGCTCGGAACCCATCCTAATTAAGAAAATATACCTTTTAGCTTTTCAAAATGTTTTATATTTAAAATTGTCTTTATTTGATACAAGTTGTGTGCTGGCCTAGTGGTTCACGATTTAAGAGGTGGCTATCCATCCATCCATCTCGTCCTACTCAGATCCCATCGCGTTTGATACGTTCGATCGCGTATCGATGAGCTATTTAAAATAAATCTAGATTTGTTTTATTATAAAATCGCTTTTAGGATTAAAATAATGATTATTCCTTATTTTATATTATTTTTGTGAAATTTTCGGATGTATTTTGAGTTTTATTTCGAAACTGACTCTTGTTGGAAAAGAATCCGTTTTCATCTTTTATCAGGCAGTAAACGTGGCAAAGGAAAATTTTCCAAGGAAACCCTTTTCCAACTGTGGAATCCATACCCAATCCCGTATCTTTGAGAATAAAAAAATGACTTAAAAGATTATATCAGTTTCTCATGAATATAACCATTGGCATGAAAAAAATCTCCTGCTGCAAGACGAAAACTAAGCCAGTTATTTGCTATTCACCTATATCAGATCCCTTGCCCAAAATCTTTATCCTTCTCGCCTCTCCCACATGGGATAAAAATCAAATCTGAGAAACTTCTCAAATTTCCCAAACTTATATTCTCAAGGAAACTGGAATGTAGATGGAGTCATGTAGCAATGCCATTGGAAACTATGTCATGGAGCGCATTGACCTCCTTGACCGCTTCCTCCGTCTCACCTTTCAAGCAGAACCCTTGCAAAATAGCATTGTAAGTGACCACATTTGGACGGAGACCGTTCTTAATCATCTGACCAAGGATCTTGTATGCCTTTCGTAACTCTCCGTTCTTACAAGAACCATTTAAGATACAAGAATATGTCACGACATCGACTTCAATCCGTTGTCGGTCATCCGGTCGCAATTTTTCTCGCATCTTGAACCCTCCCGCTTTACACATTGCATCTAGAATTATCAGAACTAATGAAATCGGGTCCATGTCCGATCTCTCATCTCTTCAACAAGACCAACACCGCTCAAGGTCACCAAAGACTATATAAACCATGCAAAGAATGTATTATAACTAACTATATTAGGTTCAAAACCCTGTCCTTTCATATCACGAAGAATGCCTTGAGCGCTTCAATCGCCCAATTTTGCGATATCCATCTATTAAGGTGTTATAAGTAATTAAATCGGGTTTATATGCTTTTAAACTTTCTTGGAGAAGCTTTTCGCTTCCTCCATCTTTCCAATTTTGCAAAACCACCAATTAAGGCATTGTAGAATGTTATTTTTAGGCCTTTTTCTTCCATAAGACTCGAGAGATTGATCATCTTCTAATCTCCCTCCTTTACAAAGCCCATGGATCAAAGTGTCGTAAGTAAGCTCGTTAGGTTCTAATCCTTGTTGAATCATCACATCTAGTAGTTCCATTGCTTCTAGTAATCTCCTCCTTTGCAAAGCTCATCCATTACTATGGTGTACGAATCAATTCGGACCGAGACCACTTTTATCATCCCATTAAGCACGGTAGCTTCTTGCAATTTCCTCAATGCACAACCCGTGAATCAATGTTGTGTACGTAACCACATTAGAGAACCCCTTTCCAACATCTCGTAAAAAACATGTTGGCATCACCCAATTTTCTCTCTTTACACAACCCATCAATAAGAGTCAGATATCGTGAGCAAATTCGCTCTAATACCCATCTTACCCATCATCATATACGCCATTATGCCTTCTTTAATCCTAGTTTCCTTACACAAACCAAATTAAAACCGTATTATTGGCCGTCGTGGCTTTCAATCCTAATTGCAACATTTCTCTCAAGAATCTCAAACCCGCCTCCGATCTATCTGAACCGCAAAGAAAAACAATGAGGATCGAGTAAGTCCTATCGTTCGGACCCAACCGCCATTTCTCCGCATTTCACGCAGAATTCAATTGCTTCACTAACCCTATCTTCTTTGCACAAACCCTTGATTAGGTATTAAAAGTAACAGATGGGTTCGTAATTACAAGCCCTAATTTCGTTCAACACTTGAAACCGCGCGATCGGTTTGACCTGTTTATTTGTAACAATTGATTACGATGTTCAAAGTGGCAATATCGGGCAAAATTTGAGAACATTTAATGTAATCATACGGTGAAAAACGGATTCAAATCTATAAACCTTAGCCAAAGAAGACAAAACATTGTTGCATGAGAGAATTGAAGGTTTGAAGCGCCTTCGATCGTCTGGCGGAGGAGAGGCGGCCGAGCATGCCGGAGTTGCGATGATCTGATGAGACCCTCCGTCGTCTGATCACGGATGACGTCGGAGGAGGAAATCGACGGTAGAGATGAGGTGGTAGCAGTTGTGGCGAGATGACGAACCCTAGATGAAAGAAGATGGCAAATCGTGGGGATGGTAAGGGGAATAAGATGAGAGTCGAAGGGTAGTGACGGAATCTCACAAAACATCGAGTTGAGGTTAGTGGCGCTGAACCCAAATTTTGATGCAAGGATGGTGTAAAAAGGGAGCTTCCGTTTTGAAACCATGAGAACAGAGTGGAAGTGACTACAGAGACGCAATGGACGATGGAGATTGTTTCTTCTCAAACTTAAGGAGTTGAAACCTTTGACTGCTTTAAATAGACGATGGAGATTGTTTTTCTCTCAATCTTCTACTCAATAGATCTTATGATGACGGACCTACGATCAGACCGTCACGTATTGATTCCACATGCATTTCTATGAGATGGATGGTGCTTCGTCTCCATTTTACTATTCGATGGTAAGAACATGTGTAACGATCCTAAAAATTTTAAACTAAATTTGTGGTGTTAGATTTGTTTTGTACTAAGCATGGTATTAGTGCTCCGCATCGGAACCCATCCTAATTAAGAAAATATACCTTTTAGCTTTTCAAAATGTTTTATATTTAAAATTGTCTTTATTTGATACAAGTTGTGTGCTGGCCTAGTGGTTCACGATTTAAGAGGTGGCTATCCATCCATCCATCCATCTCGTCCTTCTCAGATCCCATCGCGTTTGATACGTTCGATCGCGTATCGATGAGCTATTTAAAATAAATCTAGATTTGTTTTATTATAAAATCGCTTTTAGGATTAAAATAATGATTAATCCTTATTTTATATTATTTTTGTGAAATTTTCGGATGTATTTTGGGTTTTATTTCGAAACTGACTCTTGTTGGAAAAGAATCCGTTTTCATCTTTTATCAGGCAGTAAACGTGGCAAAGGAAAATTTTCCAAGGAAACCCTTTTCCAACCAGGGAATCCATACCCAATCCCCGTAATGCTGAGAATAAAAAAATGACTTAAAAGATTATATCAGTTTCTCATGAATATAACCATTGGCATGAAAAAAATCTCCTGCTGCAAGACGAAAACTAAGCCAGTTATTTGCTATTCACCTATATCAGATCCCTTGCCCAAAATCTTTATCCTTCTCGCCTCTCCCACATGGGATAAAAATCAAATCTGAGAAACTTCTCAAATTTCCCAAACTTATATTCTCAAGGAAACGAAACTGGAATGTAGATGGAGTCATGTAGCAATGCCATTGGAAACAATGTCATAGAGCGCATTGACCTGCTTGACCGCTTCCTCAGTCTCACCTTTCAAGCAGAACCCTTGCAAAATAGCATTGTAAGTGACCACATTTGGACGGAGACCGTTCTTAATCATCTGACCAAGGATCTTGTATGCCTTTCGTAACTCTCTGTTCTTACAGTAACCATTTAAGATACAAGAATATGTCACGACATCAGCTTCAATCCCGTAGTCGGTCATCCAAAGGCTGACAATTTTTCGCATCTTGAACCCTCCGCTTTACACATTGCATCTAGAATTATATCAGAACTAATGAAATCGGGTCCATGTCCGATCTCTCATCTCTTCAACAAGATCAACACCTGCTCAAGGTCACCACTATATAAACCATGCAAAGAATGTATTATAACTAACTATATTAGGTTCAAAAACCACATCCTTTCATATCACGAAAAATGCCTTGCAGCCAATCGCCCAATTTTGCGGTATCCATCTATTAAGGTGTTATAAGTAATTAAATCGGGTTTATATGCTTTTCTTTCTTGGAGAAGCTTTTTCGCTTCCTCCATCTTTCCAATTTTGCAAAACCACCAATTAAGGCATTGTAAGCGGCAATGTTATTTTTAGGCCTTTTTCTTCCATAAGACTAGAGATTGATGCATCTTCTAATCTCCCTCCTTTACAAAGCCCATGGATCAAAGTCTTGTAAGTAAACTCGTTAGGTTCTAATCCTTGTTGAATCATCACATCTAGTAGTTCCATTGCTTCTAGTAATCTCCCTCCTTTGCAAAGCTCATCCATTACTATGGTGTACGTAACCGAATTCGGACCGAGACCACTTTTTATCATCCCATTAAGCATTTCGGTAGCTTCTTGCAATTTCCCTCCAATGCACAACCCGTGAATCAATGTTGTGTACGTAACCACATTCGGAGAGAACCCCCTTTCCAACATCTCGTAAAAAAGCATGTTGGCATCACTCAATTTTCTCTCTTTACACAACCCATCAATAAGAGCTGTATACGTGAGCAAATTCGCTCTAATACCCATCTTACCCATCATCATATACACCATTATGCCTTCTTTAATCCTAGTTTCCTTACACAAACCCGCTAAAACCGTATTATACGTAGCCGTCATGGCTTTCAATCCTAATTGCAACATTTCTCTCAGTAATCTCAAACCCGCCTCCGATCTATACGAACCGCAAAGAAAAACAATGAGGATCGAGTAAGTCCTATCGTTCCGATGCGGAGCACTAATACCATGCTTAGTACAAAACAAATCTAACACCACAAATTTAGTTTAAAATTTTTAGGATCGTTACACATGTTCTTACCATCGAATAGTAAAATGGAGACGAAGCACCATCCATCTCATAGAAATGCATGTGGAATCAATACGTGACGGTCTGATCGTAGGTCCGTCATCATAAGATCTATTGAGTAGAAGATTGAGAGAAAAACAATCTCCATCGTCTATTTAAAGCAGTCAAAGGTTTCAACTCCTTAAGTTTGAGAAGAAACAATCTCCATCGTCCATTGCGTCTCTGTAGTCACTTCCACTCTGTTCTCATGGTTTCAAAACGGAAGCTCCCTTTTTACACCATCCTTGCATCAAAATTTGGGTTCAGCGCCACTAACCCTCAACTCCTGATGTTTTGTGAGATTCCGTCACTACCCTTCGACTCTCATCTTATTCCCATTACCATCCCCACGATTTGCCATCTTTTTTCATCTAGGGTTCGTCATCTCGCCACAACTGCTACCACCTCATCTCTACCGTCGATTTCCTCCTCCGACGTCATCCGTGATCAGACGACGGAGGGTCTCATCAGATCATACTGCAACTCCGGCATGCTCGAAGCCGCCGTCTCTCTCCTCCGCCGCACGATCGAAGGGGCAGGCTTCAAACCTTCAATTCTCTCATGCAACAATGTTTTGTCTTCTTTGGCTAAGGTTTATAGATTTGAATCCGTTTTTTCTCTGTATGATTCTGTTAAATGTTCTCAAATTTTGCCCGATATCGCCACTTTGAACATCGTAATCAATTGTTACAGCGAAACAGGTCAAACCGATCGCGGTTTCGATGTGTTGAGCGAAATTAGGGCTTGTAATTACGAACCTACTGTTGTTACTTTTAATACCCTAATCAAGGGTTTGTGCAAAGAAGATAGGGTTAGTGAAGCAATTCGAATTCTGCGTGAATTAGGGCTTGTAATTACCACCAATTAATGCATTGTAAGCAACAATGTTATTTTTTAGGCCTTTTTCTTCCGTAAGACTCGAGAGATTGACTGCATCTTCTAATCTCCCTCCTTTACAAAGCCCATGGATCAAAGTGTTGTAAGTAAACTCGTTAGGTTCTAATCCTTGTTGAATCATCACATCTAGTAGTTCCATTGCTTCTAGTAATCTCCCTCCTTTGCAAAGCTCATCCATTACTATGGTGTACGTAACCGAATTCGGACCGAGACCACTTTTTATCATCCCATTAAGCATTTCGGTAGCTTCTTGCAATTTCCCTCCAATGCACAACCCGTGAATCAATGTTGTGTACGTAACCACATTCGGAGAGAACCCCCTTTCCAACATCTCGTAAAAAAGCATGTTGGCATCACCCAATTGAATGGATGTATATCGTTTTTGTGCAACTACCTGCTCATTTACTTGCTTAGTTGTAAGTTTTAACATATCATAGCTATGCAGGCATTTTTAAAATTATGTAGTATGAATCTTTTTTTGTGAAAAATGCATGTGAGTGATGCTATTCGTTGGTTCTGATTTATGGTATGCTAATTAATCACCCAACAGATTGTCTAAAGCAGGTCTTCTGATACAGGTTATGACAACAGGCCAGAAAGTGTCATTCGAGTATTGTAGAACAAATTACATCTTTACAGTGAATCAGGTTGCAATAGAGGGTCAGGAAGATTCCAAGACCAGAGAAAGAGGAATGCTTTGTTCAGAAACATATATTGTGTTTGAAACTTCTCCAACTTCAGGGATCAAGGTTTTCTTTCATTTTATTATTTTTTCTGTTTACATGCAGTTCATATATGATTTCTTTTACTACTCGATGGCTAGCAGTTTCCTCATTTTAAAATAGTGAATGTATGTTGATATGTCCATCTAAATCAAAATATCTGTAATATCGAAATGCAGATAGTCAATCAACGTGAATCAGCTAGCAACAACATATTTAGGCATAAGGAATTTAATCTTCTAAATCTTGGGATAGGTGGACTAAGTGCAGAATTCACAGATATATTTCGAAGAGCATTTGCTTCTCGAGTTTTCCCTCCAGATGTTACCAATAAGTAATTCACCCGCTTTACAGTTATTATAACCTCCATTGAGTTTTCATGAATTTTTGGTCTGGTAAATGCTCATATACTTGAAACCAGAATCAGAAAGATTTTGAGGGCCTTCTATGTTGCAGATTGGGTATCAAGCATGTCAAGGGGATGCTCTTTTATGAACCTCCTGGTACAGGAAAAACTCTTATGGCTCGCCAAATCGGAAAAATGCTAAACGGAAGGGAACCAAAGGTATACAATCACTCCATTATTAGATGTTAGCTGGTTGAGGCTACTGTTACTTGTACTTTCCTCAGTTTAGATATTACAAATTTAACCTATTTGCTATTTTTCTTGCAACATGTTCTAGAATTGCTTTCATATTTGTGTCAATTCCTTGATAATCTCACTCCACTTCACTCCAGCTCCAGCTTGTTATTTAGTTAGCGATTGACTCATAAAAAAAGAAACTGGCTCATTATGTCACTATATGTGTGCATGTGCCGCAGGAACCATATTGGAAAATTCGTTTACTATTGGTTCTTTG
Source organism: Chloranthus sessilifolius (assembly GCA_021018995.1). Taxonomy (NCBI): domain Eukaryota; kingdom Viridiplantae; phylum Streptophyta; class Magnoliopsida; order Chloranthales; family Chloranthaceae; genus Chloranthus; species Chloranthus sessilifolius. The sequence goes on from CM037592.1 coordinate 3,598,354, forward strand.
TTAGTCTACACTCAATAACATCACCAATTTAGGGATCTGACCGAAAATTATTTAATAGGATTGTAGACAGTGTTTTAAAAAAAATCATTCTGAATGGCAATCAGAGCGTACTGATATAGTGGTCCTGTTTTAGCCTGTAAACCATTTTTATGGTTTTTAGGCAATGGATTCAGCCAGTTTACCGTACTAGCATTTTAAGCAGGTTATTAAAAACCAGACTGGATCAGTCTGTTCAACTGGAATGGGCAGGTCAAGTGGTCCGGTTTGAGCCTCTAATTTGTTTTTATGGATTTTAGGCAGTAGACCTTATAAAGGATTTGTTTGTGTGGTTGCTGGAACTATGGCCTCTCAACTACAAATTTAAATGGTCCAAACCTCTCTAACATGGATGAATATAGATATGATGATTTATTTATTTTGCAGTTAAATCATATTTTTTTTCTCTAATATCCTAACTATCTTCATAATTTGTGATGCAGTTTTAATGTGGTGAAGAAATTAGCATGGCGACGATTTTTAGCATGGCATCGATGGATTGTTAAAAAATTAAGTCATGTAGTCTCTTTCATTTTTTGGTATCTATTTTGAGTACAAAAGTAGGGCTTCAAATGTGGATTGTAGGTTATTTTTTAATGACACCATTGCACTGATTGATATATTTGAATTGGATTGGATAATGGTTGTTGAACCTCATTTGTATGTGGTGGGACAAATTTTATTTTTATTATTTGATATCAAATTTGTAATAATTTATAGAGTTTATATTTTATTACTTGTTTCTGTTGTGATAAGGAATAATTCAAAGTTGCATGAGATGGAGCAAACAAAAAAAATGTTATTCCCAGCTGAATGCAAAAAAAAAAAATATGGCTGATCTATCGGCAAAAAAAAAAACAGTAGTATTATTACCGGCAGCAACATTGTTTGCTGGCAAAAAAAATATAATAATAGTATTACTGGCAACCACACTGTCTGCCGACACAAAAACAGTAGTATTACCGACAACCACATTATCTGTCAGTAAAAAAAAATAGTACTATTACCAGCAACCACATTGTCTATCAGAAAAAAAATAATAATAGTATTGCCGGCACGCACATTGTCTGCCGGCAAAAAAAATTACTATTACCGACAGTCACATTGTCCGCCAGCAAAACATATATGTTGTCGGTAAATCATGCAGTTAGTGACCGTTAGGAAAACATTACCAGCGAAGTTCTCCCGCCGGCAAAAAGTTCAATATCCGCCGGCAATAGTAACGACAAAGGAATTGGCGGCGGACCAACATCCGACAATAGTATTAACAACGGATTTTGGAGTATTCCCAGCGGGTATAAGCCGCAGGGAAAAGCCAATTTTTGTAGTGTCTTTCTGGGGCGGCAACAGGAACGAAGACTTCTATACACTTCCATTCAATCTAAACAAGTTTTTCCCACTCACATGATGACCTTGATTTTTTGGAAAGCACCAAGCTGCTAGGCCCTAAAGCTGGCAGCGATTGAACTGTTACTTTTTTTGTACCTTAAAAATGAAAATTCTATAGATTTGTTGGACGTGTTTGAGCAAATGCTAATTCAATTGTAGTTTGACTTACTTGGGCTTATGCTACCTGGTGAAAGGTCAAAACCCTTTTGCAATTTGAATGTGGACTTTTTTTTTTTCTACAAATCAGCGTTGGAGTTGCAATTGTAATGAGGACTACCCTATTCATGCAGTGGGGCTAGGAGTGGATATCGACCAATAGTGAAAATTAAAAGTAAAATAAATGTAAAAAGAATAATTATTTTTTTATATTATTTATAGGTTATGGATGTATACTGGGTAATATGGTGCCTGGAGCAAAAAAAAAATAGCATTTAAAAAAATATATATTGGAGAAACACAACAACTCATTAGAGACAGCTAGAAGCCGTCTCCAATAATAGAGGAAATCCTATTGGAGACGGCTTTAAGCCGTCTCCAATAATAGATGATTGTTATTGGGGACGGTTATAAGCTGTCCCTAAAACCAATAATCTATTTAGCTTTAAGCCGTCTCCAATAATAAATGCTTATTATTGGGGACGACTGCATGCCGTCTCCAAAGACAATAGAGACAGGGTATTTGAGACTACATTGAAGCCGTCTGGCCCGTCTCCAATAGTATTGGAGACGGCTTATCCATCTTTGGAAACGGCCAAAAGCTGTCTCCAATAAATTTATTTTTTGTAGTGGGATTTTTAACTTTAAAAATCACACAAACCTTATTTGAAGAAAATGGGATATATATTAAGGTTTTTCAACGTTCCAGACGCGATGGTATAGTCTGTTTAGCTGTGCGATTTATCGTTTATGACATAAAAGTTAATACCCCTTATTTATAAGTATAAAATAATTACAAACTTATGTTAAAATTAAATGGTAGATATTAGAACCATTATCGGGTCAGTTTTCATGCAAAATCAAAACTGAACCGATAAGGTTCAAAACTGAAACCGAACCGGTTCAGTCGATTTTCGGTTTCTAAACCTCATTTTTTTTAAACTTTTTTTTATTTGTAGCATTTTTATAGAAGTTTTAATCCATTTTAATGAAATTAATCAAACATAGTGGATTAATTTTTAAATGAAATTAATCCATTTTATAAACCTCATTTTAATGAAATTAATCCATTTTAAAAGATAATTTTTTGATTGCAACCTATTTTTTTTATATGTAACTAAGTAGTACCACTATCGGTTTCTTATCGGTTTGGTTTCAGTTTTTTAATGTTAAAATCGAAACCGAACCAATAACTATCGGTTTCTATTTTTTGAAATCAAAATCGAAATCGATATGTCCCAAAATTGAAACTAAAATTTTGATCGGTTTGATCGGTTTTCTGCACAACCCTAGTAGATATTTTCCAACACTGGCATCCATTTAAAATGAATTAAATGGTAGATATTTTTTATAATTTTAATTTAATTTAATTTTTTTATAATTTTTCTTAGGACTTTTCCTTCGAATATTTCCCCGAACTTCCCGAATTTTTTTGAATTTTAACCTCGCCGAACTGTTGCCGAACCCTGATTTGGTAACTATGTTGGGTATTAGTAGCCCATTTTAAAAGTAATGGCCATTAAATCAAATTCGAAAAAAGACTTCGTCAAATATGTTCACCCCCATCTCGATTGGTTGCCCGTAAATTTTCAAAGAAATCCGAGTACAACACATAAATCGATGATTAGATCACGTTTCTACGGTTATAGCATAATCACTTATTGAATCGATTCTGAGGATTTTCTGAGAGAAACTTAAAAACAAAGGATTCTAAGTTTTATAAGAATCTGTCAGGAATCTAAGGCCTCGTTCGGTAGCCCAAAGTACTCAGAATCTGGGCAGATTCTGGGTTTTTTTCCAAAATCTGAGCAAAGCCCACGTTCGACAGCGTTTTTTGCTAAGCGGGATTCTGAGTATTTTCCGGCAGAAGGCGACGTTTGGTCGTCCGACCAAACCGCTCGGATTAGCTCAGATTCTGAGCTCAGAATCTGGGTTGGTGAAGTATACTCGTCATTCTCTATGCAGCTGATCAAAACTCATTTGTAGCCGCTACGCATTAGCTTCTTTGAAGCTAGAGCTTCGTCTTCCCCAACCATCCATGGCGATAGGTAGGGGCCAGCCTGGATTAAAACACTCCTCCTACATCTCTCTCGCCCGATTCACTTTGCAAAGGTATTCACATGGCTACAGCTTGGAGAGCCATTTAAACCATCTGCTCAATCCAAGAGGGGGCCACCGCCAACCATTTGCAGAGATTCAAATGTACTTCATTTGAATCTGGAAGGGCCACCGGTTCTTGAGCGTTGAAAATCTGGTAGGGGCCAGCTCATGGTGAGACACGTGTCCCATAGCTTCAACGAGAAGGTTGAGTCTCGAGAGAATTGAATGGAGCTCCTTGGGGGCATTGAAGGCTATAAAATGCTCCCCTTGCCTCCCTTGAACCCATCTCGGCATTTGCATTCCAAGGCAATGTATAAGGTGCTTGAATTAAGGCCAAGGTGAATTTCTTTGCTTAAATTTTTTTTTTTTTGTGGAATTGCTCGATTTTGAGTCTCTCTTGCTCGTTTCCACTACCCATCTCGGCATTTTGAGTCTCTCTTGCTCGATTTTGAGTCTCTCTTGTATGCGTTATAGCACTCGTGTCAATCTCAGCAAGTGCATGCCCAATTTTTTCCAAAAGAAGCATGCCTATAGGAGGAAGTACAATTTGACCTCTTACTAATTTGGTCTTTAGCTATAATGGCAATGGTTCATGACCAACATTTAAACACCAAAATAGTGTGTCAATGATCTCACACCATTAAAATTAGACTTTCTATCTCACCCCATTGAAGTGTCATTTATGATATGCCATGTTGCACACATCTGTGATCACCGCCTATTTTAAAGTAGGAATATGGATGGAAATTTTGGTCGAAATCAAGATTTCCACCAAACGCATCGGTTTTAGGCATGCCTAAACGAAACCGACAACCAAAATTTCGGTAGGAATCAGTATGATGGGGAAATTTCAAATGAAATTCATATTATCAACCAAAATTTCGTTCAAATTTTCGTTCCGATCATGGTCGAAACCAAATCGAACCCAATATTTTGATCTTTGGTAGGATCTATAATTAGAACATGTTTGAGCCCAAAGAAACATGCTTCTAAGTAGATGTGAACCATCCGGTTGATGAATTTTAATATCAACCATTAATCGAAACCAACGGGTGATACTATAATCGATACAAAAGATGGCTTAAATCTCCCTAAAACACCGTTTTTGGTCCTATAGCACTTCAAGCTATGATTGATCACTTTGATGATCTTACACCATTCATGATATAAGATCATCTAAACACCATTTTTGTGTTTAAATGATGATCATGACTTAGGAGTCTTATGTCCTTAACAATAATATATGCACACTCCCGGAGGTAATTTTGGATGGTTCTATATTGCAATATGTTTCAATACCCTAATGCATTATTTCCTAAAAAATAAAAAATTGATCCACAGTGGACATATAGTTGACATCTTGCTTTGACTTTTCATGTTCAACCACATCTACAGCCTGTGGAAATAGGAGAATCTTGACTGCACTTCTTCCAATGAAAATTAATAACATGAAAGTCAAGATTCTCCCACATCCAAAGTCTAGAGATGTGGTTGAACTTGAAATCCAGACCAAGGTCTAGAGATGTGGTAGAACTAGCAATGGTAAAGACCAAAGACTACTTGTTTATCAAATAAACTGCACTAAAACCCATCGCAACTGTTAAGTAGTGAAAATACCATTTTCACCCCTAAACATGAGCCTTGAAAGACCCTTGAGAGGACTAAATAAGTGCTTTAGTGTGCATGTTACAGCTAACCAAAAAGACAGGTCCAAATCCGAAAAGCAGCCTAAAATGATCAAAAAGCTGACAATTCATGTCAAGCTAAAAAATGGAGTGAAGAAATAGCCTCAGCAGTGGTTAAAAAGGACTGAAAAGAAGAAGCAAAGACCTGAAGAAGAAAAAGGATCCATTCGCAAAGAAGAATGGAAGCTAAAGCTCAATTCGCAAAGCATCTCTTCAATTCGCAAAGAACCTGATTCTGAGCGAGGAGGGAATAAACTACAAATAGGCTGTTCGAACAGAACAAAGTCCTTTGCGAAAAGAAGAAAAGGCTATTCGAACAGAACAAAGTCCTTTGCGAAAAGAAGAAAAGGCTATTCGAACAGAACAAAGTTCTTTGCGAAAAGGCTTTCTGAAGCCAAAGTTCTTTGCGAAAAGGCTTTCTGAAGCCAAAGTTCTTTGCGAAAAGGCTTTCTGAAGCCAAAGTTCTTTGCGAAAAGGCTTTCTGAAGCCAAAGTTCTTTGCGAAAAGGCTATCTGAAGCCAAAGTTCTTTGCGAAAAGGCCCTTAAACTGAGAAACGGCGTTTTGGAAATTACAGCTCGTTCAAAGGGTATTTTAGGAATCTGTGCACGCGCCCCAATGCAATTAAAGAACAAGGAACATTCTGGAAGATGTAAGGCGCGATCCGAAGGCATATTCTACCCCATGTGGGCGCTCGAAATTTGAATTACTTGGCGGGAACTTCTAGAAGCTCAAAACAGATTTTTGAATTCTATAACAGAATTGATGCTTCTAGCGCCTGATTGGCTGAACCAGATCAGAGCATTTTCATTGGCCAGAACAGATCTGGATCCCCGTGCTCAACTCTCATTGGGCAATCCAGATCTGAGCACTCCTGATTGGTTAATTCAGCCATGTGCAGGATGGAAGGAAAGCTATAAATAGAGAAGCCATTTGCCCAATTGGGGCATCCAGATTTTGAGTTTCATTTCTATTTCCCTCCTTCCGGTCAGATAGTCTATCTGTACCTCCTGTAATAGCTTCTTTTGTTTTGCTTTTGAGAGTTGTTGAGAGTGATTTGTAACTCCAAGGAGATCGGATTCAAGACTGCCGGTCTGAGGGCTTTCTAAAGCCGTGCTCTGTAATTGTAAGATTGAATTTAAAAGGTTGCTGGAAACTGTGTTTTCTCCATTGGATTCATGTCAAGGGTTCTTATTGATCACCTTAGTGCATTAGACTCCTTTAGATTCACTACTTTGCATGCAATTTCCCTTGATTCATTACCCCTGTACGAACTAGCGTTGGTAACCTAGTTCTGACAGCACTTGCAGTGATGACCCATGTTCTGAATTGAGGATAGGTCAACAACTATTGGATGATCTGTGACCATTTAAGTGGACAGATCATCACCATAAGTCTAAAACCCTTCCTTAATTCAGATTTATTTCTCTTACATCTGTGCTGGTAGCCAGATGAAGATTGAATCAACTCTGTTTAGTTGCAGGTTCTCCATTAAAATTCAAAAGCGAAATCACAGAAAGTTATTACTTCTCCATTTGTTTTATTTCAAACACTTTCCCAACTCGGATCTGGATCATTTAGTTAAATCTTTCCTTTATTTGTTTTTAGTTAAACGTGACAAAACCAAACACTCTTTCTTTATCTGCTTTCTAGATAAATCTGAGCCGATCGTAGCACAGATACGGAGGTCTATCTCTATTTGGACAAATTCTCGTGGACGCGATCTTTAATATACTCACTTTTAAAACTTGCTACAATTACGATCTTGCGAGGCTATTGTTAGCCTTCAATGTCTTGATATCTATTTCCTAATTTAAAATTATGTAACAATATTCATTAATTAAGTCATTCAAAACACATAAATTAGGCACATGTTAGGCAACAACGACAACATCCACAATTTATCTAGAATCTGTGAAAAAAATCAATGAGTACTTCAAACCATCTTAAAGGTATTCTCACCTTATCGTCAGTTCTCTGTTGATCAAAGTATAAACATATGCAAATTCTACAATTGTTTTACAAGTCATATTGAGCCCAATTTAAAATCATATTTGATTACGGGCCGTCCAAATGATACAATGTCGTTAAGGACCTCTTTTGTCTTCACAGGATAATCTCATTCCCCTCCATCTCCCCCTCTCGTAGAGCCATGACAATAACAAGCTCGATGAGCTGACTTCAAAGCTACTCTTCCCATACCCATCAAAAGTAGTAGCACCACATCACTTAGAGCTTGTAGCCGCTTCTTTACTTCATCAAGGCAGTCGTGAAGATCCTTCAACTCATCTGTCTCAGTGAAATTCATGGCCTGAATTGCATATATGAGATCTTAGCCGTACAATGTATAGCGAGATAAGGAGATGACAATAGTTTCAAAAGCGTTAACGGTAAAAAAGCGCGTTAAGATGTTCTTTCAATCGGATGGATCAAACAAAGCTAATGATGTTATAATTGGGGAAGCAGTTAAGATCACTCGCTTAAATCAAATGGTGACGGAAAATCTCACAATTACGTTTACTAAAGGTCGTAAAAAGATGTTTTCTCGACATGTATATACAAATAAAGAGATAATGGCTCGACACCATTTAAACACCGAAATGGTGTTTAAATGATCTTACACCATTAAAGTTAAAACTTTTAATCTCATTCCATTGAAGTGTGATTATCATTATGCCATGTGAAGAAAATCGATCAATTGGGCCCCTTGGCCTAGCCACCCCACAACATGTACCAATGGGGCCCATCGGCCCTCTTTTGATAAAAAATACACTTGGACACACACATACATTTAGTATATTTAAATATATATTTTATATTTATTCATGTATTTAACATTTACTTTTTGTATTTTCTTAACCCTTATCCATAAAGTTAAAATTAATCCTTTACCTCCCCCAAATATTTTGGAAATTCCAATATTGTTCCTATATGACTTGATATGGAGGAATATATATCGACTTAATACTCAAACATCTAGAATTTGTAAGGATGAGGAGGCGTTACATGATTTGAATTATAAAGCCGGTGGAAAGGAGAGCACCTTCTCTGTTAATTTGGCTTTTGTACCACCATTTGGCATATCCGGTCTAAAAGGATTTCTACAATTTTTACAATCTTCGTAAAAAAAAAAGGACTTTGCTCAAGGCAATTGTTGATGTGGTGTTCGTGGTTGATGGAGCAAAAGGATATAAATGATGGAGAAATTACTTGAGGTGATAAGTGGAGTAGGTTTGAGGAGCCAAGTGACCATATCTGAGTCCCTTGTAGGTGGCAACCACTTGTTCAAGATCAAATAAAGTTGAATACTGAGATGGATCTTATTTTAGTGAAGTTCTTTGGATTTGGAGGACTATTTAGAACTACAAAGGAAAGAGTTTGAATTCTTCTTTGGTCCTTCCAAATATTCGATATTTTATAGATTGAATAGGAGGCTATATTTAAAGGTTCTTGCGGCTATTGAATTGAGCTACAGATTGTTACGTTGAATGACTCTAATGTAGCCATTGAAATTCTCGTTGATTGATGCTTGCGACCTTGGGAACAATCAGTTGGTGGAAGACATTAAAATCTTGAAAACTAAGTTCGATGATGTTTTTCCATCATATATTGAGAGAATGTAACCGATGTCTTTGATAACTTCACTAACTTTGGATCCAATGGCAGCACTATTGTTTGAAGATAGTGGACAACCCTCCATCTCTTACCTCTTTCTCGCCAATGAAGATTTGAGTATAAGATTTGTTATTGTGTGTAATCTTCACATTTAATAATGATAAAGGTGTGGACCTGCAACCCAAATTGATTATACAAAAAGATAAGTCTAAGCGCATGTCAATTTCAGCAGCCATATTTGCTTCAGATTCTCGGTAGAACTACAGAGTAGATCCCAAAATTCAAGGAATTGAAAATATTTTTAACAGAATTCGGTGGCTCTTTTTTTTTTTTGAGGCCACAAATTGCTATCATTTTAAAGGTTTGAATCAAAAGGTTTTGTTTTAGAAATGAGATAACAGGGCATTAGAGCCATACTCTATATTATTGAAAAGCCCCACTTTAGACAAAGCTCGTGAACTTTGACTTCCATGAATTTCAAAAGGAACAAATAAATTGTTCACTTGACATCTGAAAATCTTTTTTTTTTACAAAATTCCAAGGCAAATAATGTATACTCCATTTTAGAAATATTTTGCATTTTATTGATAAAATAAAATGTGAGCACTCTTGGATGATTAAATACGAAAGAATATGCCAAAACCATAAATACTAAGTGAAGAAGTGATCTGACTTGCAAACATGAGGTGTAAACCTTACACCTTGATCGTGCTTTTGAGGTGCATCTCTGCTTGAGTGAGTTCTCGCCGACTACAAGTGGATGAAGCAATTTCCATGTATACCTTACAAAGTTGCAAGGAGGCATGCAAATTTTTAAATCTATCTTTATTATGCCACGGATCTGCTCCCAAAGAAGAGTATGTTGGAAGTGGGGACTATAAAGGATGATTACAACATACAATCTATGCTACAACCAGATATATAACAATCTAGAAAATTTGCTAGTATGAGGATATTTTTCATGGAAAACTATTAATTTGAAAGAAAACTTGGTGACATTGTGACAACATATCTCACTAACCTTGAGAGAAGAAATGGAAAGACTCCTAGGATGTTCAAATCATAATTCAACACAAACTATAAAGCTTACAAAAGTCAAGAAATTTGAACTGAATTGACGAACAAAAGCGAATCATATGAGATATCCACAACACTTGAATCGTCAATCGCAAGTGAAATGGTCATATGATTAGTATTTCCATCCCAAAACACAAATGAGAAAATTCTCCTGCTACCTGAATTTTTTCATTCACAAATCCGCGATTATCCATATCGGCCGATAAGTATCGGAACAAGATGGACCAATACCTTGCTTTTAGTCATGGGCTTGGTCACGTGAGTGCAATGGACCAATACCATGCTTTTAGTCATCGGCTTGGGCTCAGAGTACAATGTCTCGAACTTGTTTTATTCTTGAAGACGAACTTACATGCAATGTAACTATATCTAGTAGTGCCAACATCGAGAAAATGTCTTGTACTCGATTCAACGATACATGCACACCCATACTAGTACCAAAATCAGTACTCACTCTCACCATATTAACCTAATTGGCAGTTCACTCATGGATCAAAATTCAAACCGATATGTATCGGTTTGGGCATCAAGTTGATACTTGATTGTATCAACCCATATACTTCGGTATGTATCACCGATACATACCAATATATCGTCAAAACTCATATGTATTGTCCAATACGTGCTGATTTCAAGCGATCAACGGTTTGTGAGTGCCCTCAAACATTCAAAGGATGAATTTAAAGGTACACTTTTGATATTTTGGGGACCTGCCATATGGGAATGTGTTTGATTTGAAGTCCATGATTTTAAGATTTTGCTCATACTCTTGAATAAGATGATGGCCTTTGACATTAAATATTACAATGCAGCCTTTGGTGCCAATCTTTTGTTGAACATCTTTAGATTATGACCTTTAAATAAACTGCATAAATGGTATCTCCATATGAAACAGGTGTAAAAATACCAAGTTTTTATTTTAGATTAAAAGTATTAATAAATGAAAAATCATTGAAAAAGGTGTGAGTCATTCTTTAATTATTCACAAATTTTATGATTTTTCAAAACTCTGAATCAATTAAATAAGCCACTTCTCACTCTTGCATTCACTAACCAATCTATTTCTATTTGTAGATATGGGTAAATATTACGTTGTATTCGTTGGTAGGAGACCGGGCATATATCGAACCTGGGAGGAATGCTCGAGAGAAGTAACTGGTTTTTCTCATGCTCGTCATCGCTCCTTTCATTCGTACGATGAAGCACTAAATGCGTTACGACGACACTTAGATGAACCCTCATATAACCCACCCACATATCACCATGTACCTGCGATAACCCAACAAACACAAGTCATAGATAGAGTTAGAGCTACGATGTTGGTGTGCATGTAGATTGCATGTGTGGAACGTTTGCACGTGCAATTATTATTGTTCTCCTATCCACTTTGGTTATTTATGTATGGCAGTCACTGTGATTTCTTTATAATTCTCAATATGAAGCTTGTCTCTTTTCATATTTTATTATTTCTCGTGTAAGCAAATCATATGGGTTGTGTATCGTATCCCAAATGACTCTTCTCGAGGTAAGGGTCACCGTCGCAGGGTTGTCATACTCAGCTCCGACTCCTTATGGTGACGACGCGCATAATCGCAATGGTAGTGTTAGGGACCCATTTTAAAAATAATAGTAATTAAATCAAATTCGAAAAAAGACTCCGTCAAATATGTTCAGCCCCATCTCGATTGGTTGCCCGTAAATTTTGAGAGAAATTCGAGTACGGCACATAAACCGATGATTAAGATCACGTTTCTACGGTCGTAGTATAACCACTGATTGAAGCTATTCTGAGGATTTTCTGAGAGGAATCTGAGTGGTATAAGAACAAAGGATTTTGAGTTTTGTAAGAATCTGTCAGGAATCTGAGTGGTTAAAGAACGCATATGGTGAAAACCAGGAATCTGAGTTTGCTAAAGAATCTGTCAGGAATCTGAGTGTCCAAAATCTGAGCAAAATCTGAGCTTTTCTGGGAAAAACCAAGAAACACCCGAACGAGGCCTAAGTAACTTCAGAACACATATGGGGAAAACCAGGAATCTGAGTGGCCAAGAATCTTAGCTTTTCTGGGAAAAACCAGGAAACGCCTGAACGAGGCCTTAGGAAGCGCCTACCATTACTATCAGATAGCCACAAGCAAATGAACCTCGTGAGACGGGGAAACTTCCTCACATCTAGAAAATTTATGCTGCCAAATCCGTGGACGTACACTGTTTTACCATGCAGATGGAGTGAGATTGGTCTACGTGATCCCAGAATTACACACCCATGTACCTAATACAAACTCGAATTTCAAAACGCATTTTATATTTTCGTTGTTTTGAATCTTTTGATAATTTCACTAAATTTTTATTAGGTAATTAGTCAGCCTTATAACCATGAGTAACGGCTGTTTTGCTACACTTTGCAGTAAACACTTCAAATCAATGTTGAGTCATACAAAAATAAAGTCTATCCTCAAAATGATTTTTTGGGCTTTTTGGGGAAATGCTTTCAATAAAAAAAATATAATAGCATTAATTAATATGGGAGCTACAACTTGCACACAAAATTTGTACTGTGGCACATGGGTTAAAAAGAATTGGTATTTTTGGGACCTGTGCCATGTGAAAAACCATCTAAGTCATCTGATTTGACAGCTATGATACCAAAGATTGAAACAAAACACAATTTATCATCTGATTTAACAGTCGACCATTACATCAGATGATAGGCTTTGACTGCATTGAATCAGATTGTAGAGATCATGTTCTACAATTAATATTTCATCTTCCGTTCTCTTAGTTAGTAGCTTCTTCCTAAACAATGTTCAAATCAAAGAAGAAAAAATTCATAAAAGGGCGGATTTAATTCAACAAAATCAACCATGTAGCCAATAGCTTATGCCCAATTTTTTTATATCTAAATTACAGATACGAGATTGAGGTGGCTGACATATTACCAAAAATAAAATTAAAAAATGATCACATGAAAAGGGTAATTTGTAGGTGTTGAACGATCGGTGGCAATTGTGGAGCTCTCGTTGAGAATTATGTCGGCAGTTTCGAGCATTCGTCCTGTTTGAACCACTTTTCTGTGATTTAAAAGGGTAATTTTCAGGTGTTGACTGTCAATAATAACTATAGAGCTCTCATTAAGAACTATATCAGTAGTCTCTGAACCCTGGCCTCCCTTCTTATGATGCACTTTGTCTGCGACTAACAAAAAAAGAAGCGAAGTAAGAATCAATTTTAGGGAGTGGAGTTGAATAAGACGAGACCAAACCATGAAAGAACTAAGAGTAAATGACTTCAAATATTTCAATATATAATCTGGGTTGGATGGAGATAGAATGTAGGGGAGTTTAGAAGAGAGGACTAAATACGAAAAGTTTTAGAGCAATAACCATTTCCAAAAGTTTCTGCAAAACACGATTGCACTGATTTCTGTGTTCTCGGGTTTGGAAAATCATAATATGTTTTCGTGTGATAAGTCACTCTCACATGAAATTATCAAAATACCCTCACATTTAGTCCTTGTTTCAGCTCTGTTATGCTCCTTCTCTGATTGGGTACGCTGGTAAACTGGTGTAGGTTTTCTTCCCCGATCCATTGGATACTAACAATAAGATGCGATGGAAATTCAAATTTTAGAATTTCAAAAATTCATCTTCACCGATCACTTACACCAGTACATTGACGAAGGACTTCTCCAATCCATTGATTATTCTAATAAGTTGTTATGGAAACATAGATTTTCGAATCCTAGAAGTAGCTAATAAATGGAATTTATTAATAGAGAGAGAGAGAGGGCAGAATAGTACTATCAAGGAATTAACAGAGATCAGCTCGTTCTATCTCTTTTATGATCTTCGAGTTTATTTTTTTACTCTGAGTGAAGGTGGTTCAAACTCCAAACTTGAAAATTTTAAATTTCATGTGCGATTTTATGAAAGAGTCTAAGAAAACAGGCACTGCCATTAATGGAGCTTCAAAGGGGTTTCTAAGAGGACTACCATTACTGGAGCTCCAAAAGGGAAATATAAAATTTTTGACCTCCATTATTAGTTCGATTTTTAATCTTGGTCGACATCCGATTTACGGCATCCAGCATGTCGAACATTGACGGCACTTCCTGCTGGTCATTGAAGCATCATCACCTCTTTTTTGGGACATTTGGGATTTTTAAAAAGGGTACCGTGGTAATTTCATGTATATGCTTTTCCTCTCATTTGGAATAAACCTTTTATCGGGGATTTGAAAAACCGTGTCAATCCTTTTCCTCTAAAACTTTTTTAATGGTTTAATGCTAAACAGATCTTTCCCAGTCCCTTTTTTTTCTAAACTTCGCTAGAATGTAATATCCCCACAAGCATCAAATCTCCTTCATCGCTTTCATAAGTAAGCAAGTACTAAGATTCATCCAAGAGTTTTGAAGATTTTATTACTTTACCTCATCTATGTTCATTTCCAAAGCTTAGTCAAAATTGCAAAATCAACAAGAGGACTTGAGGTGGAGTAGCAGAAACCAAATATATAAATATGCATTGTAGGACCATAATTCGACTCGCTCCAACTTGGTAATTTAGTATATATTTTGATAGATGTTTATCTTACAAAAATTAAAAAATATGTTACAATGAAAAAAGATGGAAATATGTGTTGATATAATGGGTAGTTTAATACTTTTTAAAATATATTTTATATGTAAGGGTAGTTTATGAACCCTGATTGCATCATCCGAATGAAATCTTGACTAATCAGACTCAACTCGAAATCCAGACGAGTCAAGTAACTCTCGGCCGAGTTTAATTCATTGACTACTTGAGTTTTAGAACTATGATTGAGACCATCAAATCGATCGATTTAACTCTTAGACTTGGCATGATAGAGAACTTGCAACGATTGAATGGTTATGACCATTCACGGGTCAACAAATTTTTAAGAGTGAGTAGATTATCGAATCATGGCACTATTTTTGTGCCACGTGGGTACATTATGCTAGTGGACCCTCACATAGAAGAGATTCAACCTATTCATGCCATTAAAAAATTATGCATAGTGTAACAGTTTTCAATTCACAACCATGCAATTGTATAAATTTATCTTAGGCAATTTTGGCTGAAATGCCATGAAACAGACGACCTCCATGCCATTGTTAAATCTTTCTTAGCCATTTTTTAGCACTAATTTTTATTTCACTTTGTACAAGTATAACATATACTAGCTGTTAAAAAGTTTAGACCCACTAAATCAGTTAAACAAAAACCATTTAAAATCTTATTTAAGGCATCTATGTTCATTTCCAAAGCTTAGTCAAAATTGCAAAATCAACAAGAGGACTTGAGGTGGAGTAGCAGAAACCAAATATATAAATATGCATTGTATGACCATAATTCGACTCGCTCCAACTTGGTACTTTAGTATATATTTTGATAGATGTTTATCTTACAAAAATTAAAAAATATGTTACAATGAAAAAAGATGGAAATATGTGTTGATATAATGGGTAGTTTAATACTTTTTAAAATATATTTTATATGTAAGGGTAGTTTATGAACCCTGATTGCATCATCCGAATGAAATCTTGACTAATCAGACTCAACTCGAATCCAGGACGAGTCAAGTAACTCGGCCGAAGTTTAATTCATTGACTGAGTTTTAGAACTATGATTGAGACCATCAAATCGATCGAGAACTCTTAGACTTGGCATAATAGAGAACTTTGCGATTGAATGGTTATGACCATTCACGGGTCAACAAATTTTTAAGAGTGAGTAGATTATCGAATCATGGCACTATTTTTGTGCCACGTGGGTACATTATGCTAGTGGACCCTCACATAGAAGAGATTCAACCTATTCATGCCATTAAAAAATTATGCATAGTGTAACAGTTTTCAATTCACAACCATGCAATTGTATAAATATATCTTAGGCAATTTTGGCTGAAATGCCATGAAACGGACTACCTCCATGCCATTGTTAAATCTTTTTTTTAGCCATTTTTTGGCACTAATTTTTATTTCACTTTGTACAAGTATAACATATACTAGCTGTTAAAAAGTTTAGACCCACTCAATCAGTTAAACAAAAACCATTTAAAATCTTATTTAAGGCATCTAGGGCTCTTAAAACCACTGAAAAAGATTGAAAACTGCAATGTGAAAAGATGCAAGAAAATATAAAGTTCTATGTGCCTAGAAAGTATGATGCTCAAAAAACTTCAAAATGGCTAGGGTATATGTGCCCTATCTCATTCTTTATTATCAGCTTTAAGATCGATAGCCATCCATATATCTGATTAGCCTAGAAATGGAAAGAGCTATTGCTAAGCATCCAAGTTAGGAAGAAGAGATTTTTTTCATAAGAGAAGTTGCTCGTTAAACCATCAATATAAAATATAGTTATCAGAGGAATGGTTCACACCATGAAATCAATATTCAGATACAACTCTCCTATCCAAACCATAGTCACCAAATCGTGGTCCAGCAAGGCAAAAATCCAAAAGTTCAGGGAAAAATTCGCAGAAAACTTGAAGATAAAATAAAGAAAATCAGATTAAAAAGTATAAGAAGAATTTAAGAAATATTAAAAATCATGATTTATTGAAAATCTTGAATCATTCGTGAATTATTCGGAAATTGCTAATTTTTTAAAAACACAAGATTATTTCCTAAATTCGCAAATTATTATTGATTAATTCATAAAATCTTAAATTCGCAAATTATTCATGATTTTTTCAAATATTCGGAGAATTTGGTGACTGACCAAAACTACAAATTGTAGTTGGTTTTGGAAAGTATTAGCACACCATCATTAGAAAGAAAAGAATGCTAGTTTTTTTTTTTTAAAGAAGAGTTACACAAGTAATTCGAGAAAGTATATACTAATAGAAGTGGAAGCAAAATAAAAAGTATAACCAAGGAATATAATGATGTAGCAATAGCAGCTCAGAAAAATGTTATATCTAATACACTATTAAGATTAACTAAATAATAATTCATGTAATTTGAGGTGGTATTACATACCACACCCTGAGTGCCACAAGTGCCACTGGCAGCACTCAAGTCAATCTCCTTCTTACAAAATGGTTAAGTCCTAATAAGTCCCAAATTAAATCAGACACTTTTGAGTTCCAAATCAGTGAAAGGTTAAAGCCTAAAGGTATACTTACTGGAATGCCGGCAGATTAATAAATGTGTATCTTCCAAGGTTTGACCATATTTGCAAAAGGAGATTGATCTGAGCACCCATGTACCTGCATGTTCGAACTGCATGACAAATATGCATGAACAAATGAAAACATTGATGGGTAATCCAATTAAATATCGTGTACATTTCTTATTGATCCTTGCAAGAAACAACTATTTTATGTTGACCACATTGGTCCCATTTTCTCAAAAGGAGCCATTGGCTGCTGCAAGAAAATAAGCTTAGTGAGTGTCCATGGAATTTCTAACTCCATTAACATATATATGTATAACCCAACATAGAAATAGACAATATAATAGGAAAAAGAAAGTTTTCCCAAACAATCACCCAAATAGAGATAATTATTTTTAACAATAACAAATAACAAAATCTAATCATAAAGTAGGGTGTTCAGTTGATAACGTGAAAAAGTTCAGCCAATTCATTTACTTTAGAGCAAGCTTATTGCTTTGGAACGCAAACTACATGCCTTCCAACAGCTTCAATATATATAAATGTTCCTTTTTGTTCTCTTCATTTAGCTCTAACTCAAAAGAAAATTTAGCCTTTCTACCCGTCAAAACGAAAATGAAGCCTGTCAAAGCAATTTACATTGAGATAAGCATAGTAAGTCAGCTGACAAAGTTAATAGACATATCTTAACATTGAGGTATAGGGGATAAAACTAACCAAATGGTGAGTTAGTAATGATTTTTCTGATTGGGGGAGGGGGGGGGGGGGGTTCCCTTATGAAGACCCGGTTAGGCCCAACCCTTAAAATGATAGATATCCTTCTCAAGCTCCCAAGAACAGTCAAGAGTTGACTTCCAAGCCAACTCACTCTCTTGTGCAGCAAGTGCAAGAGAACCTTAAAAGAATCAAGAAATAAGGATGGAAACAGATATCCTTCCTAGAGTGGGGATAAGCCAGCTATACTCAACCATCTCGTGTAGAGCCAACCCAGTGTTCTCTATCTTTAGATTGTTCTAGATTGTAGATATGCATCAAATCCTTAATCAATGAGACATATTCTCTGTAAAGATTGCGTGTGGTTATAAATATATGCTTAACGCACACTAATCTCACCTGGGATAGAGTTTCACATCACCGAGATTCAACAATCTTTATAAAGGGCCTCAAAGATTCTTATTTAACAATGGAGGGTCCCGGGACCCCATCAGATAAAGTGGCTACACCACTGAGTAATGAACTGAGCTTGAGGTGCAACCAAAAGAGCATGAAATTTTGAAAGTCAGAGTACTTCTTCACCTCTAAGAACCTTCATTTCCCTAGGATTATGATTCTAGGTTTTATGAAAGTTGATATATGTGATTCTCTAGTTTAAAATGACAATGACTTATTTAGTCGTTACATGATCAACAAACTCCAAGCTTCCTATTTTATAATATAGAAACTCCAAAGAATATTACCAAGACCAAGCTAAATGAGTGTCTAATGAAGGCAAAAAAAAAGGGGGGGGGGGGGGGTGGTGTCCTTAAAATATCACCTTTTAAGAAGAATAGCTTCAAGAAAGGGCCTTGTTGCTTCATCAAGCTCTGCTATGAATGGCCGCCTCTCATTTTCTTCTTCTTAGCTTCAACAGCAACTTTTCCCCTTTGCCTTGTTGCTGCATCAACAAACAACTTTTGAGTGCAAAATCTCAATGGAGAATACAACAACCAATTTGAAATATCAAAGCAAGGTAAATGTCATACAGTATTCTATCACTTTGAAGATATTTTATGCCTCTCTGGAGAAAACTATGCTAAATAAGAGACACGCATTATAGCAACTCTACCAAAGAAACTTTGAAGAACAAAGTTCAGATATTTTTTGGCCTTGGGCAGTTATAGTTGCATCAAGATTTTTTTTCTCAGAAAACAAACCCCAAAGGGAGCTGTAGAACTACTTTTCCACTCTTGTTGGAAAAGAATCCGTTTTCATCTTTTATCAGGCAGTAAACGTGGCAAAGGAAAATTTTCCAAGGAAACCCTTTTCCAACCAGGGAATCCATACCCAATCCCCGTAATGCTGAGAATAAAAAAATGACTTAAAAGATTATATCAGTTTCTCATGAATATAACCATTGGCATGAAAAAAATCTCCTGCTGCAAGACGAAAACTAAGCCAGTTATTTGCTATTCACCTATATCAGATCCCTTGCCCAAAATCTTTATCCTTCTCGCCTCTCCCACATGGGATAAAAATCAAATCTGAGAAACTTCTCAAATTTCCCAAACTTATATTCTCAAGGAAACGAAACTGGAATGTAGATGGAGTCATGTAGCAATGCCATTGGAAACTATGTCATGGAGCGCATTGACCTCCTTGACCGCTTCCTCCGTCTCACCTTTCAAGCAGAACCCTTGCAAAATAGCATTGTAAGTGACCACATTTGGACGGAGACCGTTCTTAATCATCTGACCAAGGATCTTGTATGCCTTTCGTAACTCTCCGTTCTTACAGTAACCATTTAAGATACAAGAATATGTCACGACATCAGCTTCAATCCCGTTGTCGGTCATCCAGTGCAGCAATTTTTCTGCATCTTGAACCCTCCCCGCTTTACACATTGCATCTAGAATTATACTGTAACTAATGAAATCGGGTCCATGTCCAGTATCTCTCATCTCTTCAACAAGATCAACACCCTGCTCAAGGTCACCAGCACTATATAAACCATGCAGCAATGTATTATAACTAACTATATTAGGTTCAAAACCCTGTCCTTTCATATCACGAAGAATGCCTTGAGCAGCTTCAATCTGCCCAATTTTGCAGTATCCATCTATTAAGGTGTTATAAGTAATTAAATCGGGTTTATATGCTTTTCCCGTACTTTCTTGGAGAAGCTTTTTCGCTTCCTCCATCTTTCCAATTTTGCAAAAACCACCAATTAATGCATTGTAAGCAGCAATGTTATTTTTTAGGCCTTTTTCTTCCATAAGACTCGAGAGATTGACTGCATCTTCTAATCTCCCTCCTTTACAAAGCCCATGGATCAAAGTGCTGTAAGTAAACTCGTTAGGTTCTAATCCTTGTTGAATCATCACATCTAGTAGTTCCATTGCTTCTAGTAATCTCCCTCCTTTGCAAAGCTCATCCATTACTATGGTGTACGTAACCGAATTCGGACCGAGACCACTTTTTATCATCCCATTAAGCATTTCGGTAGCTTCTTGCAATTTCCCTCCAATGCACAACCCGTGAATCAATGTTGTGTACGTAACCACATTCGGAGAGAACCCCCTTTCCAACATCTCGTAAAAAAGCATGTTGGCATCACCCAATTTTCTCTCTTTACACAACCCATCAATAAGAGCTGTATACGTGAGCAAATTCGCTCTAATACCCATCTTACCCATCATCATATACACCATTATGCCTTCTTTAATCCTAGTTTCCTTACACAAACCAGCTAAAACCGTATTATACGTAGCCGTCGTGGCTTTCAATCCTAATTGCAACATTTCTCTCAGTAATCTCAAACCCGCCTCCGATCTATACGAACCGCAAAGAAAAACAATGAGGATCGAGTAAGTCCTATCGTTCGGACCCAACCGCCATTTCTCCCGCATTTCACGCAGAATTCGAATTGCTTCACTAACCCTATCTTCTTTGCACAAACCCTTGATTAGGGTATTAAAAGTAACAACAGTAGGTTCGTAATTACAAGCCCTAATTTCGTTCAACACTTCGAAACCGCGATCGGTTTGACCTGTTTCGCTGTAACAATTGATTACGATGTTCAAAGTGGCGATATCGGGCAAAATTTGAGAACATTTAATAGAATCATACAGAGAAAAAACGGATTCAAATCTATAAACCTTAGCCAAAGAAGACAAAACATTGTTGCATGAGAGAATTGAAGGTTTGAAGCCTGCCCCTTCGATCGTGCGGCGGAGGAGAGAGACGGCGGCTTCGAGCATGCCGGAGTTGCAGTATGATCTGATGAGACCCTCCGTCGTCTGATCACGGATGACGTCGGAGGAGGAAATCGACGGTAGAGATGAGGTGGTAGCAGTTGTGGCGAGATGACGAACCCTAGATGAAAGAAGATGGCAAATCGTGGGGATGGTAAGGGGAATAAGATGAGAGTCGAAGGGTAGTGACCGAATCTCACAAAACATCACGAGTTGAGGGTTAGTGGCG
Organism: Chloranthus sessilifolius; assembly: GCA_021018995.1. Lineage (NCBI taxonomy): Eukaryota > Viridiplantae > Streptophyta > Magnoliopsida > Chloranthales > Chloranthaceae > Chloranthus > Chloranthus sessilifolius. The sequence goes on from CM037592.1 coordinate 3,619,730, forward strand.
CTGAACCCAAATTTTGATGCAAGGATGGTGTAAAAAGGGAGCTTCCGTTTTGAAACCATGAGAACAGAGTCGAAGGGACTGCAGAAACGCAATGAACGATGGAGATTGTTTCTTCTCAAACATAACGAGTTGAAACCTTTGACTGCTTTAAATAGACGATGGAGATTGTTTCTTCTCAAACTAAAGGAGTTGAAACCTTTGACCGCTTTAAACAGACGATGGAGATTGTTTTTCTCTCAATCTTCTACTCAATAGATCTTATGATGATGGACCAACGATCAGACCGTCACGTATTGATTCCACATGCATTTCTATGAGATGGATGGTGCTTCGTCTCCATTTTACTATTCGATGGTAAGAACATGTGTAACGATCCTAAAAATTTTAAACTAAATTTGTGGTGTTAGATTTGTTTTGTACTAAGTATGGTATTAGTGCTCCGCATCGGAACCCATCCTAATTAAAAAAATATACCTTTTAGCTTTTCAAAATGTTTTATATTTAAAATTGTCTTTATTTGATACAAGTTGTATGCTGGCCTAGTGGTTCACGATTTAAGAGGTGGCTATCCATCCATCCATCTCGTCCTTCTCAGATCCCATCGCGTTTGATACGTTCGATCGCGTATCGATGAGCTATTTAAAATAAATCTAGATTTGTTTTTTTATAAAATCGCTTTTAAGATTAAAAGAATGATTAATCCTTATTTTATATTATTTTTGTGCAATTTTCATATGTATTTTGGGTTTTATTTCGAAACTGACTCTTATTGGAAAAGAATCCGTTTTCATCTTTTATCAGGCACTAAACGTGGCAAAGGAAAATTTTCCAAGGAAACCCTTTTCCAACCAGGGAATCCATACCCAATCCCCATAATGCTGAGAATAAAAAAATGACATAAAAGATTATATCAGTTTCTCATGAATATATACATTGGCATGAAAAAAATCTCCTGCTGCAAGACGAAAACTACGCCAGTTATTTGCTATTCACCTATATCAGATCCCTTGCCCAAAATCTTTATCCTTCTCGCCTCTCCCACATGGGATAAAAATCAAATCTGAGAAACTTCTCAAATTTCCCAAACTTATATTCTCAAGGAAACGAAGCTGGAATGTAAATGGAGTCATGTAGCAATGCCATTGGAAACTATGTCATGGAGCGCATTGACCTCCTTGACCGCTTCCTCAGTCTCACCTTTCAAGCAGAACCCTTGCAAAATAGCATTGTAAGTGACCACATTTGGACGGAGACCGTTCTTAATCATCTGACCAAGGATCTTGTATGCCTTTCGTAACTCTCCGTTCTTACAGTAACCATTTAAGATACAAGAATATGTCACGACATCAGCTTCAATCCCGTTGTCGGTCATCCAAACAATTTTTCGCATCTTGAACCCTCCGCTTTACACATTGCATCTAGAATTATCATCAGAACTAATGAAATCGGGTCCATGTCCGATCTCTCATCTCTTCAACAAGATCAACACCTGCTCAAGGTCACCAAAGACTATATAAACCATGCGAATGTATTATAACTAACTATATTAGGTTCAAAACCACATCCTTTCATATCACGAAGAATGCCTTGAGCGCCTTCAATCGCCCAATTTTATCCATCTATTAAGGTGTTATAAGTAATTAAATCGGGTTTATATGCTTTTCCCGTACTTTCTTGGAGAAGCTTTTTCGCTTCCTCCATCTTTCCAATTTTGCAAAAACCACCAATTAATGCATTGTAAGCAACAATGTTATTTTTTAGGCCTTTTTCTTCCATAAGACTCGAGATTGATCGCATCTTCTAATCTCCTCCTTTACAAAGCCCATGGATCAAAGTCGTAAGTAAACTCGTTAGGTTCTAATCCTTGTTGAATCATCACATCTAGTACTTCCATTGCTTCTAGTAATCTCCTCCTTTGCAAAGCTCATCCATTACTATGTTATGCGTAATCGAATTCGACCGAGACCACTTTTTATCATCCCATTAAGCATTTGGTAGCTTCTTGCAATATCCTCCAATGCACAACCCGTGAATCAATCTTGCGTCGTGACCACATTCGAGAGAACCCCTTTCCAACATCTCGTAAAAAGCATGTTGGCATCACCCAATTTTCTCTTTACACAACCCATCAATAAGAGTCAGTATCGTGAGCAAATTCGCTCTAATACCCATCTTACCCATCATCATATACACCATTATGCCTTCTTTAATCCTAGTTTCCTTACACAAACCAGCTAAAACCGGATTATACGTAGCCGTCGTGGCTTTCAATCCTAATTGCAACATTTCTCTCAGTAATCTCAAACCCGCCTCCGATCTATACGAACCGCAAAGAAAAACAATGAGGATCGAGTAAGTCCTATCGTTCGGACCAACCGCCATTTCTCCCGCATTTCACGCAGAATTCAATTGCTTCACTAACCCTATCTTCTTTGCACAAACCCTTGATTAGGGTATTAAAAGTAACAACGATGAGGTTCGTAATTACAAGCCCTAATTTGTTCAACACTTGAAACCGCGATCGGTTTGACCTGTTTATTGTAGAATAATTGATTACGATGTTCAAAGTGGCGATATCGGGCAAAATTTGAGAACATTTAATAGAATCATACAGAGAAAAACGGATTCAAATCTATAAACCTTAGCCAAAGAAGACAAAACATTGTTGCATGAGAGAATTGAAGGTTTGAAGCCCGCGATCGTGTGGCGGAGAGGAGAAGGCTGACCGAGCATGCGGAGTTGCGTATGATCGATGAGACCCTCCGTCGATCACGGATGACGTCGGAGGAAACCGACGGTAGAGATGAGGTGGTAGAAGTTGTGGCGAGATGCCGAACCCTAGATGAAAGAAGATGGCAAATCGTGGGGATGGTAAGGGGAATAAGATGAGAGTCGAAGGGTAGTGACGGAATCTCACAAAACATCGTGGAGTTGAGGGTTAGTGGCCGAACCCAAATTTTGATGCAAGGATGGTGTAAAAGGAGCTTCCGTTTTGAAACCATGAGAGCAGTGGAAGTGACTACAGAGACGCAATGGACGATGGAGATTGTTTCTTCTCAAACTTAAGGAGTTGAAACCTTTGACCGCTTTAAATAGACGATGGAGATTGTTTTTCTCTCAATCTTCTACTCAATAGATCTTATGATGATGGACCTACGATCAGTCCGTCACGTATTGATTCCCCATGCATTTCTATGAGATGGATGGTGCTTCGTCTCCATTTTACTATTCGATGGTAAGAACATGTGTAACGATCCTAAAAATTTTAAACTAAATTTGTGGTGTTAGATTTGTTTTGTACTAAGCATGGTATTAGTGCTCCGCATCGGAACCCATCCTAATTAAGAAAATATACCTTTTAGCTTTTCAAAATGTTTTATATTTATAATTGTCTTTATTTGATACAAGTTGTGTGCTGGCCTAGTGGTTCACGATTTAAGAGGTGGCTATCCATCCATCCATCTTGTCCTTCTCAGATCCCATCGCGTTTGATACGTTCGATCGCGTATCGATGAGATATTTAAAATAAATCTAGATTTTTTTATTACAAAATCGCTTTTAGGATTAAAATAATGATTAATCCTTATTTTATATTATTTTTGTGAAATTTTCGGATGTATTTTTGGTTTTATTTCAAAACTGACTCTTGTTGGAAAAGAATCCGTTTTCATCTTTTATCAGACAGTAAACGTGGCAAAGGAAAATTTTCCAAGGAAACCCTTTTCCAACCAGGGAATCCATACCCAATCCCCGTAATGCTGAGAATAAAAAAATGACTTAAAAGATTATATCAGTTTCTCATGAATATAACCATTGACATGAAAAAAATATCCTGCTGCAAGACGCGAAAACTAAGCCGATTATTTGCTATTCACCTATATCGATCCCTTGCCCAAAATCTTTATCCTTCGCCTCCCACATGGGATAAAAATCAAACCGAGAAACTTCTCAAATTTCCCAAACTTATATTCTCAAGGAAACGAAACTGGAATGTAGATGGAGTCATGTAGCAATGCCATTGGAAACTATGTCATGGAGCGCATTGACCTCCTTGGCCGCTTCCTCCGTCTCACCTTTCAAGCGTGAACCCTTGCAAAATAGCATTGTAAGTGACCACATTTGGAGAGACCGTTCTTAATCATCGACCAAGGATCTTGTATGCCTTTCGTTACTCTCCGCTCTTACGGTAACCATTTAAGATACAAGAATATGTCACGACATCACTTCAATCCCGTTGTCGGTCATCCGGTCTGACAATTTTTACGCATCTTGAACCCTCCCGCTTTACACATTGCATCTAGAATTATCGTAACTAATCGGGTCCATGTCCAAGATCTCTCATCTCTTCAACAAGATCAACACCACTGCTCAAGGTCACCGACTATATAAACCATGCGCAATGTATTATAACTAACTATATTAGGTTCAAAACCACATCCTTTCATATCACGAAGAATGCCTTGAGCGACTTCAATCGCCCAATTTTGCGGTATCCATCTATTAAGGTGTTATAAGTAATTAAATCGGGTTTATATGCTTTTCAGACTTTCTTGGAGAAGCTTTTTCGCTTCCTCCATCTTTCCAATTTTGCAAAACCACCAATTAATGCATTATAGCGGCAATGTTATTTTTAGGCCTTTTTCTTCCATAATACTAGAGATTGTGCATCTTCTAATCTCCCTCCTTTACAAAGCCCATGGATCAAAGTGTTGTAAGTAAACTCGTTAGGTTCTAATCCTTGTTGAATCATCACATCTAGTAGTTCCATTGCTTCTAGTAATCTCCCTCCTTGCAAAGCTCATCCATTACTATGGTGTACGTAATCAATTGACGAGACCACTTTTTATCATCCCATTAAGCATTTTGGTAGCTTCTTGCAATTTCCTCAATGCACAACCCGTGAATCAATGTTGTGTATGCGTAACCACATTCGAGAGAACCCCTTTCCAACATCTCGTAAAAAGCATGTTGGCATCACCCAATTTTCTCTCTTTACACAACCCATCAATAAGAGTATCACGTGAGCAAATTCGCTCTAATACCCATCTTACCCATCATCATATACACCATTATGCCTTCTTTAATCCTAGTTTCCTTACACAAACCAGCTAAAACCGTATTATACGTAGCCGTCGTGGCTTTCAATCCTAATTGCAACATTTCTCTCAGTAATCTCAAACCCGCCTCCGATCTATACGAACCGCAAAGAAAAACAATGAGGATCGAGTAAGTCCTATCGTTCGGACCCAACCGCCATTTCTCCCGCATTTCACGCAGAATCCGAATTGCTTCACTAACCCTATCTTCTTTGCACAAACCCTTGATTAGGGTATTAAAAGTAACAACGATGAGGTTCGTAATTACAAGCCCTAATTTCGTTCAACACTTGAAAGCGATCGGTTTGACTGTTTATTGTAACAATTGATTACGATGTTCAAAGTGGCGATATCGGGCAAAATTTGAGAACATTTAATAGAATCATCTGAGAGAAAAAGCAGTTCAAATCTATAAACCTTAGCCAAAGAAGACAAAACATTGTTGCATGAGAGAATTGAAGGTTTGAAGCTGCCCCTTCGATCGTGCGGTGGAGGAGAGGCAATGACGAGCATGTCGAGTTGCGATGATGATCGATGAGACCCTCCGTCGTCGATCACGGATGACGTCGGAGGAGAAATCGACAGTAGAGATGAGGTGGTAGCAGTTGTGGCGAGATGAGAATCCTAGATGAAAGAAGATGGCCAATCGTGGGATGGTAAGGAATAAGATGAGACTCGAACGGTAGTGACGGAATCTCACAAAACATCAGGAGTTGAGGGTTAGTGGCGCTGAACCCAAATTTTGATGCAAGGATGGTGTAAAAAGGGAGCTCCCGTTTTGAAACCATGAGAACAGAGTGGAAGTGACTACAGAGACGCAATGGACGATGGAGATTGTTTCTTCTCAAACTTAAGGAGTTGAAACCTTTGACCGCTTTAAATAGACGATGGAGATTGTTTTTCTCTCAATCTTCTACTCAATAGATCTTATGATGATGGATCTCTGATCGGTCGCCCAAGTGTGCCATAATTATGTGCATTATGAATAAAGAATTAAAGAATTGAAGAATGCTAAGTTATATGGATGTTAACTTATGAAAGGAATATCGGCAGCACATTGGGGCTAACATTGACCTGCAAGATCAGGGCCAATTGTAGCAAGTTTTAAAAGTGAGTATATTAAAGATCGTCCACAGAGAATTTGTCTGAAATATGAGATAGACCTCCAGATCTGTGCTACCAGATCTGGCTCTATATTTATCTAGAAAGCAGATGAAATAAGAGAGTTTGGGTTTTGTCACGTTTAACTAAAAACAAATAAAGAAAAGATTTAACTAAATGATCCAGATCCGAGTTGGGAAAGTGTTTGAAATAAAACAAATGGAGAAGTAATAGCTTCATGTATTTTAGCCTTTGAATTTTAATGGAGAATCAGATTCCAATAGAGCGATTCAATCTTCATCTGGCTACCGGCAGATGTAAGAGAAATAAATTTGAATTAAGGAATAGGTTTAGACTTATGGCTATGATCGTCCAATGGTCACAGATCATCCAATAGTTGTGGCCTCTGTTGTCTTAACATGAATATCATCAGAAGTGCCGCTAGAATTAGGTTACCAACGCTAATTCGCATGGACAATGAATTAAGGGAAGTTGGATGCGGTGAGTGAATCTAAAGAAGTCTAATGCACTAAGGTGATCATTCAGAACCCTCGACATGACTCCAATGGAGAAGACACAAATTCTGACAACCTTTTAAAATCCAAAATTACATTTACAAAGCACGGCTTTAGAAAGCCCTCTGGACTTGCAGTCTTGAATCCGATCTCCTTGGAGTTACAAATCACTCTCAACAACTCTCAAAAGCAAAACAAAAATTACAGGAGGTAGCAGATAGGCTATCCGTAGGAAGGTAGGGAAATAGAAATGAAAACTCAAAACTGGATGCCCCAATTGGGCAAATGGCTTCTATTTATAGCTTTCCTTCCATCCTGCATGGTGAATTGACCACAATCAAGTGCTCGGGATCTGGATTGCCCAATGAGAGTGAGATCGGGATCCGCTCGGCCAATGAAAATGCTCGATCCGTTCACCAATCGCGCTAGAAGCATCAATTCTATGGAATTCAAAAATCTGTTTGAGCTTCTAGAAGTTCCCGCCAAGTAATTCAAACTTTGAGCGCCCACATGGGTAGAATATGCCTTGGATCGTGCCTTAAATCTTGAATGTTCCTTGTCTTTTAATTGCATTGGGTGCGTGAGATTCCTAAAATACCCTTTGAACGGTGTAATTCCCAAAATGCCGTTTAGCAGTTTAAGGGCCTTTTTCGCAAAGCATTTTGGCTCAAGTTCTTTTTCGCAAAGAAATTTGGCTTGTAGAAGTCTTTTCGCAAAGGACATCTCCCAGATCTTCTATTCGAAAAGGAAATTTCAACTATTCGAACAGAACATGGTTCTTTTCGAGTAGTTCATTACAGCTCAAGAATCAATTCGAATAGAACTTTCTTCTTTTCGCAAAGTTCAAGGTTCTTTACGAATTGAGCTTTAGCTTGCATTCTTCTTTGCGAATGGATCCCTCTCCTTCTTCAGGTCTTTGCTTGCTCTTTTAAGACCTTTTTAACCATTGCTGAGGCTATTTCTTCACTCCCTCTTTAAGCTTGACATGAGTTGTCAGCTTTTTGATCATTTTAGGATGCTTTTCGGATTTGGACCTGTCTAATTGGTTAGCTGTAAAATGCACACTAAAGCACTTATTTAGTCTTCTCAAGGGTCTTTCAAAGCTCATGTTTAGGGGTGAAAAATGGTAGGTATTTTTCACTACTTAACACACCCCCAAACCTAAGCTTTGCTAGTCCCTGAGCAAAGAAACATAAAAAACAAGGTAAAGAGCCACTTTTGTAGGAAGCACAGGTGCATTTAGCATATGCAACAAGCCTTTTCAACCCCTAGGTGATCCCTAGAGGAGGAGTGAAGTCTCCTGAGGGTTTTCAGTGAAGGTACCCACAAACTTCTCCATGAAACAGTTAACATCAGTGCAATATTATCAAATGAGCAATCAAGGAGCAGGGTTAGTTACTCTTGAATCAATGATGAAACAGAAAATTTGATTATTGTTTGCACAGGAATTTAAACATTTTAAGAACCTCATGAATGTTTCAATATTTCCAATCCGTGAGCAGCCATAGAAAATTATACAAATGTGCCAGCAGTAAGCTCATCCTATGGATAAAATTTAGGTTATAAGTCATACTTAAGGTGCTCAAGTTCCAACCCAAACACTCACCAGGGTATACTCTCATCAGTGTTTTTGTTGAGGGGTTCATTTTCACTCAAGCTCAAGAGCAGTTACATCTCCCAAATGGATCTGTAAGCATGAGCATAGGCATGATTCTTAGGCAATGGCATCATTGACATCTCCTCACCATAGATTGGGTCACTTCTTATCTCCACATGACAGCTCACTCAACTTTGGATCACAAGGGCTTTTAATCTAGGTTTGTTTGTATGGCTTATGGAGTGAAGTTTCAAGGAAAGGCAGTTTGAACAGGGGTTTGAATTTGAGAACTCAGGAAGTGCAGGAGATGGTTCATGACTCCACCATTTTGAGTTTAGCTTCTTTCTTCTTCTTTTCGAGATTCTCACATTCACAGTGATCAGTTCTTTCTTTGATCTTGCATTTTCAACATAAGGTCCCTTTTTGCCTTTTGCTTGCAACTTTTTTTTACATTGTTTGTCTCTTCTTTTCTCACCATATTGCTTTTTTTGAGGTATTTTCTTCATTTTCTTGATGTTGCCCGAAATGGTCCATCTTGATTCTTTCTCCTTTACCTCTGAATTCTCAGAGTGAGGGAAGGCTGAATTAGTTCCATAGGTTCAGGTGCAAGTACTTTTGGGTATTTTGATGAAGAATTGTAGGATTCTGACTCAAATGGGGTACAAGCAGGGCAAAAAATTGGTTGGTTCTTAGTAGTTCAAAATTTGTCCAAAGAAGGCCTTGATCTTTTCCTCGATTTCATGAGTCTTTGTTACTTGTTTTAATTTGGAGTTTCCTAACTTCTAGTGGATCTAATGCCTCAGCCAATCCTTTGAATCAGAAAAAATTGCCTCAGTCACTCTTCAACAGAGATGGAAAATATATGGGCTCAATTCTCACTGGTTATGGTTTTTCCTTGAGCTTTTAAGTATATCTTTACCTTTTTCTCTTCCTTTTGACTTACTACGTGCTGATACAAGTAGGTTTTCATGGTGCTAACATCATGGAAATGTAGAATATTGAAAGGTTTATGATGTCTAAATTTTGCAAAGAAATTTTAAATTTCCTAATTGTCATGATTCTTAAGTAAAATAATTCATTTCTGATTACTTAGGTGATTCTGTTGTCCTTAGGTTAACTATTCCTTGGCGGGACACATACACCCCAAACCTATGAGGAGCGGTGTCCTCACCGGTTCAAAGGTGGTAGCATAGTCACGATTATTAGGGAAAAGCAATGAAAAAATAATAGCATGGAGAATTGAAAGCAAATTGCATGAAGAAATTTTACGTAAAATAAAAGGAAAAGAGGGAAAGGGAGTAAGGGTGGGGGTTTATTTTTGTCTTTTTTTTCAAGTAGGGAGAACAAAAAGCAGATCAAGGTGCACAGCTTCTCTTGAAAAAATTGCAAAATAACAGAACAATTAACAGAAAAAAAATGGAAGGTGTGGATGATGAACCAGCTGGGATGGGGGAGGGTGTGGGGGAATAGGGTGCAGCCATCTTTTTACATGGAGGAGGTGCGAAGAGCTAGCTACCCAGTATGTAGAATGGTGCGCAGGTGGTGCAATAGAGAGCTGGTCACCACAGGAAATGGATCTTGTAAAATGGCAATGGTGAGGTGCGATGGTGGTGGAGGCTCCATAGCAGTTTAAACCTGCGTGAGGGTATCTCTTGGACTCTGTGCTAGTTCACTCACGGGTTCATGTCTGCAGTGCAGGGGTCCATGGGTGGTTGTTCAGGCCCACCCACACTTGCAGTGGCTAGGTTCCTGTCGGGCTCGGCGAGGCAGCTCAGCTCAGTGCTCTGGCGAGAATGGGTTCGAAGAGGGTAGGTGCAAGAGCAGGGGCATGTCTTTGGATTCTTGCTTCCCTCATTCTCCTCAACATAGCGACTTGTGGTCGTGCTTTCTTGCCAAAGTTATGGGGGTGAGGATTTCAAAGGGCTTGAGAGACTAGGGACGTGAGGTAAAAGAAGAAAGAAAAACTAAGAACAAAAAAATCTAAACTATATGCAAGAGAAAATAAAATGTAAAACTAAAGATATGAGCAAGGAAATGGAAAACATGATATACAAATGCAAGAAAAAATCAACAACGCTAGAACTGCTAAATAAAATCTAACAAATAGAAGGATTACTATGCAAATGAAAGGAACTAATGCTAATAATAGAGAAACAGTACAAACAAGGTAAGGGACTGCATACAAAGTTTTTTAAAAAAAATAGAAAAGTGTTGATACAAAAACAGAATTTGTGAATGCAAAATAGGAAAACAAAGTTAGAAACTAACTATACTCACAGAAAAATGACGAAAATCAGTAAAACGAGGACACATTAACCTAAGAAAGAAAAAAAATCAGCGATCTAAAAACAGAATTTGAAACTAAAATTCCTAAAAACAGAATTTGAAACTAAAATTCCTAAAAACAGAATTTGAAAATCTAAAAACAGAAAACTAAAATTCCTAAAAACAGAATTTTTAAATTAAAATTCCTAAAAACAGAATTTGAAACTAAAGTTCCTAAAAACAGAATTTGAAACTAAAATTCCTAAAAACAGAATTTGAAAATCTAAAAACAGAATACTAAAATTCCTAAAAACAGAATTTGAAAATCTAAAAACAGAATACTAAAATTCCTAAAAACAGAATTTGAAAATCTAAAAACAGAATTTGAAACTAAAATTCCTAAAAACAGAATTTTTAATGCCAAAGGATACATCCTAAGCCCAAAGAGAAAAAATGATACATCCTAAGCCCAAACAAAAAATCTAATGCCAAAAGCCTGAGATACTTATGAATCTAAGTGAAAAAAATGATTAGCAGGAATACAGTGAAAAGCAAGATTCATAAGACTGACCCCTTTGTTGATGATGTGTATGAATAAAAAAAAAAATAATGAAGCATGGGAGCACATATTAAAAACAGAGTTCATACACAGCTGAGACCCATTTATGATGAAGAAATCTCGAAGGAAAATAAAATAAGTGGGTCCATTGAATATTCAAAACAGCCTATGATTCACTACTCATTATCCTACATGATTCCTAAAAATACAAAAAATGATCTCAGCAGGTCCAGATGGGAAAAGTGGATGCAAATGGAGAAAAACAGCCCATACGAAAGATATATATATATTTTTTATTTTTATAATTTTCTATTTTTTTTATTTTTTACTTGTTTTGGATCAGCCCAGGCTCAACAACTATTGGATGATCTATGACCATTTAAGTGGACAGATCATAACCATAAGTCTAAACCCCTTCCTTAATTCAGATTTATTTCTCTTACATCTGTGCTGGTAGCCAGATGAAGATTGAATCAACTCTGTTTAGTTGCAGATTCTCCATTAAAATTCAAAGGCGAAATCACAGAAAGTTATTATTTCTCCATTTGATTTATTTTAATCACTTCCCCAACTTAGATCTGGATCAGTTAGTTAGTTCTTTTCTTTATTTGCTTTTAGTTAAACGTGACAAAACCCAACACTCTCTTTTTATCTGCTTTCTAGATAATTATAGAGCCAGATCTGGTAGCACAGATCTGGAGGTCTATCTCATATTTCAGACAAATTCTCTGTGGACGATCTTTAATATACTCACTTTTAAAACTTGCTACAATTGGCCCTGATCTTGCAGGCTAATGTTAGCCCCAGTGTGCTGCCGATATTCCTTTCATAAGTTAACATCCATATAACTTAGCATTCTTTAATTCTTTAATTCTTTATTCATAATGCACACAATTATGGCACACTTGGAGCGACAACAAGTTTTTGGCGCCGTTGCCGGGGAATTTGTTCTAAAATTGGTAGACCTAAGTTTTTTAATTTTATAGATTTGATTTTCATTTTAGTTTTTGCTTTAAACCTGCACTTTGTATTCCAAGTGCTTGATTAAATGTCTACTGCAGTTTTGTATAGAAAACCTATTTTACTGCAGCAGAATTTATTTATTTATTTATTTTTCTAAGTTTTTATTCTTTGCCTTCTAGTTGTTTGAATAAATGCTGCTGCCACTCTTTTGTCTTTTTGTCAAATTTGGGCGTGCTTTGAGTTTTTATTTTTATTTTTGTCAATATACTGGAAGAAGGTACTGGTGCAGGTTTTGGGTTTTTGCAGATCTGGTGGAACCGTCCAACAAGCAGCTTCTGGACTAAAGCTGGAGCAAATCTGCTTGAGTTTGCATCCTCTTCTCCTTTGCATTCATTTTCTATTTTAAATTCTTGAGAACCGGCAGTTACATTTGTGTTTATTGTTTGTTCTGATTATAATTTCTGCTGTCTTTTAGGCATGCTGATTTTTTTTTACAAAACCAAATACAAAATAAAAGAAAATGAAAACACAAATAGAAAATCTCTTAGTTGTTTCTCATTATTTTCAGCAGTAGTAAATAAGGGCTCTTGTTGAGCCTGGGCTGATCCAAAACAAGTAAAAAAATAAAAAAAAAATAGAAAATTATAAAAATAAAAAAATATATATATATCTTTCGTATGGGCTGTTTTTCTCCATTTGCATCCACTTTTCCCATCTGGACCTGCTGAGATCATTTTTTGTATTTTTAGGAATCATGTAGGATAATGAGTAGTGAATCATAGGCTGTTTTGAATATTCAATGGACCCACTTATTTTATTTTCCTTCGAGATTTCTTCATCATAAATGGGTCTCAGCTGTGTATGAACTCTGTTTTTAATATGTGCTCCCATGCTTCATTATTTATTTATTTTTTTTATTCTATTCATACACATCATCAACAAAGGGGTCAGTCTTATGAATCTTGCTTTTCACTGTATTCCTGCTAATCATTTTTTTTCACTTAGATTCATACGTATCTCAGGCTTTTGGCATTAGATTTTCTGTTTGGGCTTAGGATGTTTGGGCTTAGGATGTATCCTTTGGCATTAAAAATTCTGTTTTTAGGAATTTTAGTTTCAAATTCTGTTTTTAGATTTTCAAATTCTGTTTTTAGGAATTTTAGTATTCTGTTTTTAGATTTTCAAATTCTGTTTTTAGGAATTTTAGTTTCAAATTCTGTTTTTAGGAATTTTAGTATTACATTTTAGATTTTCAAATTACATTTTAGGAATTTTAGTTTCAAATTCTGTTTTTATAATTTTTAGTTTCAAGTTCTGTTTTTAGAAATTTTAGTATCAAATTGCTTTTTAGATCGATTTTTTTTCTTTTTTTTTTTCTTTCTTAGGTTAATGTGTCCTAGTTTTACTAATTTTCGTCATTTTTTTTGTGAGTATAGTTAGTTTCTAACTTTGTTTTCCTATTTTGCATTCACAAATTCTGTTTTTGTATCAACACTTTTCTATTTTTTTTTAAACTTTGTATGCAGTCCCTTACCTTGTTTTTACTGTTTCTCTATTATTAGCATTAGTTTCCTTCCATTTGCATAGCAATCCTGCTATTTTTTTTTTTAGATTTTATTTTTTTAGCAGTTCTAGCGTTGTTTTGTTGATTTTTCTTGTATTTGTATATCATGTTTTCCATTTCCTTGCTCATATATTCAATTTTACATTTTTATTTTTCTGCTGCATATAGTTTAGATTTTTTCTGTTCTTAGTTTTTCTTTCTTCTTTTATCCTGCTGCCTATTTCTGAACCCATAGCTTTTGAGCGAGCTAGTTCTTCTGCTGAGCATGACAGAGAACCAAGCCCTGAAAGTGTGGGTGGGCATGCTGCAGAAGTGAAATTCTGTGGCCCTCAACCACCCCTGAGCCTCAGGCCACCCCTACCAGTTTATAAGCCCAACTCCTGTGGTGACCCGGCTCTTTAGCTGCACCACTTGCTGCACTTAGTCCACAGTCCTGAGGTAGCCAGCTCTTCAGCACCTCCTACACCACAGATGGCCTGGTTCCCTATTCCTCCACACCTCCCCAATCCCTCTAGGCCAATCTCCACCACACCTGCTCCCTACACCCAGATCCTCACCTACCTCCAAAATATCCAAGCCCAGCTCCAAACAAATGCAGACAATCAGTCTGCTACATTGGAGCTCATCCAGTCGTTAACTGCCCCATTACCACCTACCCCCATTACCCCTGCTCTCCATTTTGCCTCACAGGCAACCCAAACAGACCCAGAAGTCCTAGTGCTTCCCCCCTCCACTACCACCCAGACTACCCAAACCACCCCTGAACTACCTATGGCCTCACTTCCCCTTGTTGCTGAGTTAGCTACCCAAACAGACCCCCCTCTATCACCACCTCTGTCTGCTAACTTAACTACCCAAAACACAACCTTCCCCTCCCCCTTCCCCCCCCCCCCCCCCCTCCCCCCCCCCCCCCCCCCCTCTTTTATTTTCTTTTTTTTTTCTTTTTTGTTTTTTGTCAATAAATTTTGCTTTCTCCAATGCTCACTGTCATGTTTTACTTTCTGCTGTTTATGATTTCCTTCATGTTTTTCCTGAATAATGGGACCATGCCACCTTTGAACCAGTGAGGACACTGCTCCTCATAGGTTTGGGGGTGTGGCAGACAGATCCTGCCCTCGGGACAGTCAGCATAAAGGCAGAAAAATCACCTAAGTAAGCAGGAAAGAATTTAATGTACTTAAGAATCAAGTTAACTAGGAAATTTTTAAATATTCTTTGCAAAAATTTAGACATTCTAAACCTTGCGATAGTCTACATTTCCATGATGATTACACCATAAAAACATACTGGTATCGACGTAGTAAGTCAAAGGAAGAGAAAAAGGTAAAGATATACTTAAAAGCTCAAGGAAAAACCATAACCAGTGAGAATTGAGCCCATATATTTTCCATCTCTGTTGAAGAGTGACTGAGGCAATTTTGTCTGATTCAAAGGATTGGCTGAGGCATTAGATCCACTAGAAGTTAGGAAACTCCAAATTGAAACAAGTGACAGCACTCATGAGACTGAAGAAAAGATCAAGGCCTTCTTTGGACAGCCTGAACCTAACAGAACCAACCAAGAAAAATCTGCCCCTGTTTGTACCCCATTTGAGCTGTAAATCCTACAATCCTTCATCAAAATACCCAAAAGTACTTGCACCTGAACCTATGGAACCAATTCAGCCTTCCTCACTCTAAGAATTCGGAGGTAAAGGGGAAAGAGCTGAACATGGACGATTTCAGGGCAACATCAAGAAAAAGAAGAGAAAAGGCGGCAAAAGCAGGGAATATGGGGACTGAGAAAAGAGGAGCCAAACAATGTAGAAAAAGTTGCAAGCAAACCGGCAAAAAGGGACCTTATGTTAAAAAAAAAAAATGCAAGATCAAAGAAAGAACTGATCATTTGTGAATGTGAGAATCTCAAAAGAAGAAGAAAGAAGCTAAACTCAAAAGGTGGAGTCATGAACCATCTCCTGCACTTCTGAGTTCTCAAATTCAAACCCTGTTCAAACGCCTTTCCTTGAAACTTCACTCCATAAGCCATACAAACAAACCTAGATTAAAAGTCCTTGTGATCCAAAGTTGAGTGAGTGTCATGTAGAGATAAGAAGTTCCCCAATCTATGGTGAGGAGATGTCAATGATGCGATTACTGAGAAGCAGGCCTATGCTCATAGTTACAGATCCATTTGGGAGATGTAACTGCTCTTGAGCTTGAGTGAAACGAACCCTCAACAAAAACAACGATGAGAGTATACCTGGTGAGTGTTTGGGTTGGAACTTGAGCACATTAAGTATGACTTATAACCTAATTTTTATCCATAGGATGAGCTTACTGCTGGCACATTTGTATGATTTTCTATGACTGTTCACAGATTGGAAATATTGAAACATTCATGAGGCTTATAAATGTTGAAATCCCCTTGCAAACAATACAACTAAATTTCTGTAAACATGCATTCAAGAGTAACTAATTTCGATCTTTGATTGCTCATGAGTGTACAGTGCACTAATGCCAGCTGTCCCATGGAGTAGCTTGTGGGTACCTTCACTGAAAACCCTCAGGAGACTTCACCTCCTCTAGGGATCACCTAGGGGTTGAAAAGGCTTGTTGCATATGCTAAATGCACCTGTGCTTCCTACAAAAGTGGCTCTTTACTTTGTTTTTATGTTTCTTTGCTCGGGGACTAGCAAAGCTTAGGTTTGGGGTGTGTTAAGTAGTGAAAATACCATTTTCACCCCTAAACATGAGCTTTGCAAGACCCTTGAGAAGACTAAAGAAGTGCTTTAGTGTGCACTTTACAGCTAACCAATTAGACAGGTCCAAGTCCGAAAAGCATCCTTAAATGATCAAAAAGCTGACATCTCATGTCAAGCTCAAAGAGGGAGTGAAGAAATAGCCTCAGCAATGGCTAAAAAGGTCCTAAAAGAGCAAGAAAAGACCTGAAGAAGAAGAAGGATCCATTCGCAAAGAAGAAATCAAGTTAAAAGTTCAAATCGCAAAGTAAAAAGTACGTTTCGAAAAGGTCAAAGTTCTGTTCGAATTGATTACGAGGCGTAATGAACTACTCGAAAAGAACCATGTTCTGCTCGAATAGTTGAAATTTCCTTTTCGAATAGAAGATCTGGGAGAAGTCCTGCGAAAAGACTTTACGAAGCCAAATTGCTTTGCGAAAAGAACTTGGAGCCAAAACACTTTGCGAAAAGGCACTTAAACTCTACGAAAGGACATTCTGGGGAATTACAGCTTGTTTAAAGGGCATTTCAGTAATCTCTGCACGCGCCCCAATGGAGTTAACAGCCCAGGGACATTACGGAAGATTCCAATCAAGATCCAAAAGCATATTCCAACCCATGTGGGCGCTCAAAGATGAAATCACTTGGCGGGAACTTCTAGAAGCTCAAGCAGATTTTTGAATTCCATAAGAAATTGATGCTTCTAGCGCTGATTGGTGAACCAGATCAGAGCATTTTCATTGGCGAACAGTCTGGATCCCGTGCTCAAGCGCCATTGGGCAATCCAGATCTGAACACTTGATTGGTCAATTCACTGCAGTGAGGATCAAGGGAATGCTATAAATAGAGAAGACATTTGCCCAATTGTGGCATCCAGATTTTGAGTTTTCATTTCTATTTCCCTACCTTCCGGTCAGATAGCCTATCTGTACCTCCTGTAATAGCTTCTTTTGTTTTGCTTTTGAGAGATGTTGAGAGTGAATTGTAACTCCAAGGAGTTGGATTCAAGACTGTAAGTCGGAGGGCTCTCTAAGAAGCGCTTTGTAATTGTAATTTTGGATTTTAAAAGGTTTTGTAATTTGTGTCTTCTCCATTGGAGTCATGTAGGGTTCCGAATGTTCACCTTAGTGCATTAGACTTCTTTAGATTCACTCACCCGCATCCAACTTCCCTTAATTCATTGTCCTGCGAATTAGCGTTGGTAACCTAATTCAAGCAGCACTTACGATGATGTTCATGTTCTGAACTAAAGAACAGGCCACAACTATTGGATGATCTGTGTCCATTTAAGTGGACAGATCATAGCCATAAGTCTAAACCTATTCCTTAATTCGGATTTATTTCTCTTACATCTGTGCTGGTAGGCAGATGAAGATTGAATCTGCTCTATTGGAATACAGATTCTCCATTAAAATTCAAAGGCTAAAATACATGAAGCTATTACTTCTCCATTTGTTTTATTTCAAACACTTTCCCAACTCGGATCTGGATCATTTAGTTAAATCTTTTCTTTATTTGTTTTTAGTTAAACGTGACAAAACCCAAACTCTCTTATTTCATCTGCTTTCTAGATAAATATAGAGCCAGATCTGGTAGCACAGATCTGGAGGTCTATCTCATATTTCAGACAAATTCTCTGTGGACGATCTTTAATATACTCACTTTTAAAACTTGCTACAATTGGCCCTGATCTTGCAGGCCAATGTTAGCCCCAATGTGCTGCCGATATTCCTTTCATAAGTTAACATCCATATAACTTAAACATTCTTCAATTCTTTAATTCTTTATTCATAATGCACACAATTATGGCACACTTAGAGCGACAACAGTGCTCTAACAGCAGATTAAATAAGGATTTGATGTCCATCACTTAAAACAATATGGAGAAGGTTATTAGCCCAATTAATAGCTCAAGATCAACTTCTCTCATTATTTCTCTTCGTGTGTTATTGAAACCTCTGGTGCTGGTTCTCGTGGGTCTTAACATGCAAGGATCTACCCCGATCTTTGTGACAATTCTCAGCGGACATATGTTTAATGCAGGCCCATTATCGATCAAAACCAGTGGGATTATCATATTTCTAGACTCAACAGTTATATTTAAGAATTTTGAGAGACTTCCTCCTTCCTCTGGTAGATCGGCATCCGAAAAGGAAATGGCGTTCGGGGCCATCACTTGACCAATTATTTGCCCGACTTCGTCCGGGCTAACCTGAAGTGACACATGCGCGTTCTTTAACGCCCCCATTAATGCTTGAAAGTGGAGTGAGGACGTCATCAACAAATCCCATATAGTAATATGGGCAGACATTCTTCTCAGCTGAGTCTCCAGTATATGTTCTCGACTCATTTTCTCGAACGGATTCATGGCGTTGTCTTTCTTTCCTTCGGATTGGGCTTGTGTTGCTGCCAGTGCTTCCGATTGCTTTGAGATCTTTCCGGATCAAGTCACAAAGTTCACTGCTCCTTTGTGGTTGCCAGTATTAATATCTGTTTGTTCATAACTCAGCAGGACCTGATGAGGATCATAGGTTGATCCCGAGATCTAAAATGGTATAGACCCTGGTATCAGAGACACTTGTACTGCGAGCTCCGGAGGTGTGGGCAACACTTTATTTACCTCAGTGATAGCGGGTTGGGTGGCAAAATTGGGCCAGACGGGGGTGGTGAAGCTTGTGAGTGGTGGTGTCGGGGGGAAAGGAGTAGGGATAGGCCATTGGTAGCTGATAGGTCTTTGGCGGAGGTTGGAGGTATGATGGGCTATCGAGTAATTGACGGGGGTAGTGGTGTATGGTTGATATGCATTTATATGCACATAATTGACACGTGTGGGTGATGAAAAATAAGCCCTAAGATCTAAGGGCTCAACTCATGGTGCTGGACTGGGAAAATAGTCTGACAAATTCAGGGGTTCGATCACCCCAATGTTCCTTTCTTCACAGTTTCTTGGCGATGGTGCCGCATAGTTCTCCCGATCACTAATGTAAACGGACGAATCAAAGTTAAATTCACGCTCTTCTACCATTCCGATGGTGGGTCTGAGACCTACTCCTCCGGTATGATGTGGGATGTCGGCACTGATGGATGTTCACGTGCTGGATTACTTGAGAAGGTGCGAATGAAATGATTTTCCGACATCGATTAAATATTAGATCGCGTGCTTCAATGGGAATCAGCGATCAGTCAAGTGACCCAGACCCTGATGAAAATTACAGTGAGTATTTAGGTCATAGTTCTTTAGGATCAGGTGAGGAGGTTGCGATTGATGGATAGTAACTAATCACTTTTCTATTAATAAAGGTAAAAGTACACTTAGTAATTACCCTAGGGGCGTAAGCACTCGGTCATAGTATTTTATCAGAGAGGGTCCTAAACTGTTACATAATTACTTGGTAGTGTCGAAACTATCTCAATAGGGTCGGTCCCTCTATCTATGCTAAAAAAAGTAAGCATGTGCATTTTGTTCACTTTTACTAAGTGAAAATACCTTTAATTACAAGCATGTACGCATTTGTTTTTTGTGAGATCGATTGATCTGGTATGAGATGGCAATCAATCGGTCTTATATCAGACCCATTGGTTGCAATCTTGTCCAAGGCCAATCGGGCTCATACAAGACCTACGAGATCGACTCATCGCGGTCTCATATGAGACCGATTGGTCGTGGTCCAAATAAGACCAATCGATCTCACTTGAAAAATGCGCATGAGCTCTCTCTTAAATGGCATTTTTCCCTTTGAAAGTGAACAAAACACACATTACGCATTTTTTTCAAAAAAGATATGAGGATTCTGAACCTTCTAGGTAATTAGGGATAGTTCCAAGGATCAAAATTTATGGTTGGATTTTGGTTTCGGGCATGACCGGAACCGAAAACGAAATCCAAAACCGAAATTTTGCCCTCCGTATAAAATCAGACCGAAATTTTGGATTCGGTTTCATTTCGGCCCTCCCAACCTTCCACATGACGGATCTTGAGACCATGAGCGCATCATCAAATGGATAGTTTTTTATTTCATATTGCACATATTTCTCAAAAATGGCTCTAAACTCACAAGGCACACATCATGCTCATACGATATTTTAGAGTTTTTTGGGGCATATGTGCCGCGTGGACTAAAAAACAAACTATCTGATGCTAAGCTCTTGGTCTCAAGATCCATCCTATTGAAGATAGGGGGAAAAAATATCTCCATTGTTGGATTCCAAGGATTCCATGATTTTAATGGGTTTCAGCACCCTAAGAAATTACGTAAGCGCCACGAACAGATTGATGGTTGATCAAAAGAGTGCCGCGTGGGTCTATCTACGCTCTTCGAGCATCTACGTCCCAGACCCCTGAAAAAATGTTGATTTCTTTGGATCAGATGATGGAGATCTATTTTAACAAAGATTTTCCACAAAATAGATCTTGGTTTTATGGCACATCAATCTGACAGTTAATTTTTTATTTCCTATATCACTGATACCCAAAAAATGACTCTTCAATCATATAGCACATCATGCTCAAACATGACTTTAGGGCCATTTTGTGGGGAATGGGGACACATGGAATCACAAACTGACCGTCTGATAGGTGCTACATGATTTTAAGATCCATTTTGTGGACGATCGGGGTGAAAAATAATCAACCTCATCTGATCTAAAGCAATCAACAGTCTTCAAGGGGACTAGGACGTGGGTGCTTTCAGAGAACGCATGGACGCGAACTGAGGTACCATAAACCCCGATGCCAATAAATATAACCCAACCATCTAAGCCACTTAATTTGAAGGCCATGATCTAAAGATCATAAGTGAAAGATTGGCACCAAGCATAATCTTTATCATATGACTCAATGCACTCCAAAGCCATTATCCGATACAGTTGATTGTATCGAACCATATGATAGAGATTGAGTTTTGCACCACTCTTTTGTGTCATAGATCTGTAGATCATGGCCTTTATATCAGACGGTTTAGATGTAACCTCACCTCATAATCGTACCATTTATTTGTACTCTAAAATTGTAACCTCGCTCCATCTCCTTCGGCCAACATGCATTGAGTGTATGCCCATGATCTCAAGGCCCATCTTGTAAAAAGTTGGGACAAAAAAAAATTCATGCTCTAATTCAAAGCGATTAATCTGACGAGATGAGGTGAGGCTTGTGTTCATGTGGTGTGAAGTATGGTGCCTTAGGAAAATAATTTTACACAATGTAGCCAAACAGCTGAAAAAAATATAATCAAACTATTGTAAAATTTTAAAAATAAAATTTCCCATGAGTTAATTTTTTTACAAGCCCATGTAAAGTAAAAAAATAAAATCATTTCCATGAGTTTTGTCAAACAAGGCCTAAAGGTAAATATAGTCAAAGAAGCATGGGATTTGAGTCGGTTTCTGGCAACCACATGAGCCGCTGGTGACAGTTTCTATTATGGAAGCTACAACTTGCACACGAGATTTGCCCTGTGGCACATGGGTTAAAGAGAAAGACTTGGTATGTTTGTGACCTGTGCCACGTGGAACACCATATAAGCATCCGATTTGATTTGAAGGGCAATATGTACAGGTCTGTGAACCTTAAGGGGTTAGGTGAGCTGGCTCAGAGTACTGCCCAAAAGCGGGGAGACTTGAGTTCGAATCCTCCCCCTTGAGGCCACCCTAGGATTTATATCATCTTGACTGACATGTGCTAAATTTGTGCATGTGCCTCGGGATTAGGAGGGTGCTCTAAGAGGCGGATACCTGTAATAAAATAAAAATAATAATAAAATAAAATAATATATATATATATATATATATATATATATATATATATATATATATATATATATATATATATGTACAGATCTGTACAGAGCTGTGATGGCAAAGATTGGCTCATGTTTGTCATTTAATTCAACACATGATTTAATGGTTGACTGGGTTGAATCAGATGACATAGATTGTGTTTTGTGCCAAACTTTGGCACCAAATATCAATACTTAATGGCCTTCAAATCAGACGGCTTATATAATGTTACACATTGCACAAGTCCCAAAAATATCAAGTCTTTCTCTCTAACCTAATTTTTTTTCAAAAATACTCATAATTTTTAAGAATCGCAATTTTTGTGTTTGAAATACGTTTTTTACGATTTTTTCCCGAATTTTTTATCCAAGTAATATTTACTTTTGTAGCACCTACCCTTCAGAACCTGTCAGTCAACCAGTTGACTGAGACCTGATGAAACCTGACTACACCAGGTGACAGCCTGAGGCCAGGTCTACCCAAAAATATTGAGCACCCACCTACAACTTGATGAGAAGAGGCTATCCCTAATGGTACCCAATTAGATGGGTGTGGTAGCAATTAAATGAGCCACACCCTCCATCTTGAACCACACGTGAGGACCCGAACTGATTGGTGATTGGTCTTGACCCAAGAATTGACCCAAATTAGGACTAAGCCAAGGTGATGATGTGAAAATCATCACCACTGGTGTGGATTTTGATGATCCTCATGGTGGTGACCAATAAAACAAGTCAAACTTTGACCTCAAGATCCAAGGGAGCAAAGAGAACACACACACCTTGTTAGGTATATGTGCTTAGCATGGAGCAATGATATTTGAGGCAAATAGAGATGAACTCCAAGGGTATTTGTAAAGAATTTCTCTAATTTATAAATTACAAATTAATAAATATATTTTTTCTAGCAAATCCTAGCTCTTGATCTATTTGACCAAGTTAGACCACATCTATAGCCATTGGTTTCACCTTGGGGAAATCTATGGTGATAGAACAAGATAAAACCCTGCAACCACAAGATTCCTAGAAATGTGGCCTTTCACATGAATTGAGGGCACCTAAAGAAACAAAAGCAAGATGGAAACCTACTGTAGGGTGGAGAGTGGGCCCAAGTGGGTCCCACTTCTCCATGCACATGAAGAAAGAGAGAGAAGAGATAGAATGAGTGGAGTTGGGGGAGGACCAGAAAGGGCTTAAAGCCCAAGCCCATGCAAATTTCGAATTCCACCTCTTCTCTCCTCTCCTCTCTCTATCTTCTTCCTCCTCTCAACTCCATTAGTGAGCTCTAGCCTTCTCTCTCAAGCCCCTCTTCATCTAGCCATTGAAACCTACATCCACCACCACCATTGTAACCCCATTCGACCTCTAGTTCAACATAGTATAAACTCAACCTCATCTCAGCCCCTTTGTACTATTGAAATTCGTCCAAACCAGCAAGCACCAAGGAGAAAATCAAGAAGACATTACAAAAAATAAGACTATTAGTGGCAGTAACAATTAGGATTTTTCTCTTAGAATGCATATTCGATTTTGTTTTGGAGAAACTTTTTTCCAAATTAACTATCATTTTGTTTTGGAGAAACTTTTTTCAAAATTAACTATCATCTTGTTTGGGTGTCCACTGGCCTATTTTCTAATGTCATAATTTTTAGGTTCAATTAGTTTATTGTAGTCTCTCTGTATTTCTGGGTCTCGAGTAAAGTTTGAGTGGGAAGATGCTAGATTATGTAGTATATTCTGGTTGTAGTGGCAATTTTCCCCTTTTGTATTTTGTATTCTTTTATTTGAATAGATTCTTCTTTTTCTTGTTCGGCTTTTGGCCCCTCTACGTCCTTTGAATTTGTATCAGGGGTCTACTGTTCTTTGGCCTCTCAGATGTTTGGAGAAAGGAACTAAAATTAAGGCGTTCAAAAATTATCAAAACAAGAAGGCATAAATGGAGTGCAAGTTTGGAAAATACGAGATTTTGTTCGGCTTTTGGCCCCTCTACGTCCCTTTCCACTCATTCACTAAAAATACCACCAAGCCCAACACCACGGTCCCTTCAATATCAGTCTCCCACTCAGCAGTTATAAATATACTACAGACTATGAAGATGTAACTGTAGCATCCAGCATAATGATCAAATTTTGAATTATTTAATTGCGTTATATTAACTCGGTAAATGCCTACTTGATAATGTCATTTTCGTGTTTCCTATTCTTTTAGGGACACGATATCATGTTGATCAAATCTTACAGGTGTCATTTCATTAGTAATTAATAAGAAAATGGCATATAGTAAGCTCTCGAGGGGTGTTGGCCTTTTGGAAAAAAGTGCATCGACCATTGCATTAGTTTTAGTAAAGAAAATATAAATCCTCATATCTTTAGGCCCTGATTTATCAATTCTATCTCAACTTTTCTAGTTAAGTAATTGCTATCGCTTTGAGTTCTGAAATCACAAAAGGTTGTTTACTATCGCTTTGAGTTCTGAATAATAGGTTGTTTTCTACTCTCTCTTTTTTTCCCATTTTCAAATATAATATAATATTTCCTTGGTTAAGTGCTAGTAATTTTTGTTTTTTTGTGGAATTGGGCTGCATGAGCACATGGTCCTCCTTATTGTTGTTACTTGGCAGAGAGATGATCCAGCACAAGCCCTACAACCAGAAAGTGGACGTGTACAGTTTTGGCATAGTGTTGTGGGAGCTCATAACAGGTTTGCTTCCTTCGAACATGACGATATGACAGCCTTTGCGATTGTCAACAAAGGGTTCCGCCCTGGTCCCCCGATTGTCTCCCAGTGCTTGGCGAGATCATGACCCGCTGCTGGGATGCCAACCCTGAAGTCCGCCCTCCCTTCACCGAGGTTGTCAGGACGCTTGAGAATGTTGAGGCCGAGATTCTGACTACTGTTCTCAAAGCCCACTCCTATCTCTTGCACCCAAACATTGTTTTGGCGCCCAAAAATTCATGTTAGAGAAGGAGTTTCGAGCCTTCCATCAGCGTGTTGGACTCTAAACTCTGAGGCTTACCAGATCAGATGGTGCAGGAGATGCTTGAGACACTTGGGATAGCAATGTTCTGCGTAAATTCAGCCCCTTCAGAGCAGCCGACTATGAAGGAAGTGGTGGCATTGTTGTGAAAAGCCCACTTGAGGAATGGGGGAAGACTTCACAGCCTCTCATAAAGCCATCAAACCAGAGTTGAGAAGCTTTTTTTGTCTTTTTTCGTCATCTTATTATTTAAGAATGGTCTTGAATGATTTTATAATGGGCATTTTTGTAATGATTTGATATAGTTTTTTCGAATGATTTTATAATAGACATTTTTGGAATGAAGTGCCTAATGAAAACTAACATATACATTGTGTGCTACAGGTTTAAAATTACAAGCTTCAAGCTAAAAAAAAAGCTACAGGTTAAAAATGCTACAGGTTTAAAATTAAATGCTATGGGCTAAATATGCTACAGGTTTGAAATTGCATTAAAAAATGCATTAGAAGCATTAAAAAAAGAATTAAAAAAAAGTATTAAAAAAAACATTAAAAAAATTGCATTAAAAAAAGCATAAAAAATCGTCGACGCAATTTTCTTTTTTTTTAATAAAAAATTTGCATAAAAAAAAGGCAGTGATTTTTTCTATGGCTGTAAAAAGCAGCCTTTGTTGAAGTTCATAAACCACTGTTTTGTGTAATGGTAAAAAAAAATCACCCCTTTTTTTATAACTGTTTAGGGCAGTTGTTTTATTGAAAAAAATCACTGTCAAAGACAGTGGTTTTTTGAAAAAATTACTATTTAAGGCAGTGATTTTTTGGCTTTTTCACGTGGTGTCATGACTTTAATCTTCAACTTAAAATACCTCTCGAGTAAACTACATCTCAAAAGTAGGAATATAGCCGATGGGAACCCCTACCTACCATCGTCGTTCATGAACCATTTTTCAGGATGTAACAAGCCCTTGCGTCATGAGAGAAACTTGTGCCAGAAAGTTATTCAGAAATTTTTTGAGGGGTCGTTCATGTCAATCATAAAATAGATGCAGATACTAATATAAATCAGATGCAAGTTTCTTATATATAGTTCAGATTATTGATTTCAGATTTTGACTTTTGAGCTTAAGCAGATTCAGGTTTCAGGATTCAGGTAGATTCAGATTTTCAGTTTTTCATCTCAAATTTTAGTTTACAGATATGATTTCAATGACATACAAGTTCAAAGATTTTAATTCAAAATATTCATACAAGTTAAAATAAAATACTGTAAAGATGAGATTCTCCTACCAAAACTTGGAGTAGCGCAAATCCAAACAAAATTCTATTAATGGCCTCTCGCCCTTAATCTACATCACAAATATACGATGATGCATCAAGGTTAATTCTAATCACTAATAATTTAGACCTATTTAAGTGTTTTATCAAAATTGAGTCGAAACGAACAAGTTCTAGCAAATTTAGAATTTAATGTAACTTTCCCATAAATGTTTGACCTTCAAAACGATTGATTCACGAGTTGGTCAAAACATGAAAAATGTAGAGTTTGCTGTTATCTTTTCAACATATAAAGAATCATATCAATCTAAGTTTGGAGTAAAAAGATACGGCTAAAATACCAAGATAGTATCGGAAAGAAAATGAAAACGAAGACAAAAACCAAGTTCGGGCTAACTTAGAATTTAACGTAACCTTCCTTTAAAATTTTGACCTCCAAAAAGATTGGTTCACGAGTTGGTCAAAACACAAAAGTTGTAGGGCTTGTTGTTCTCTTTCCAACGCAAAAAGAATCATATCAAACGGAGATCGGATTAAAAAGGTACGGCTAAAATACCAAGACAATATCGGAAAGAAAACGAAAACGAAGACAAAAACCAAGTTCTATCCTCACTCGAGCGAGCTACAGCAATGCGATTTTTCGCCTCGTTTTTACCCGAATCGAATCTCACACATTCCCAAAATAAATCCCAAGTTTAATCTATTGATTATAAATCTTAAACTCAATAAAAATCATACCTTTAATCAATGATTCCACGTTTTGAGACGAGTCACGCAAACGAAACTTCAGAACGAAATCGACGGATTTCCTCAACGATAAACACCTCAATCGGTCTCTCGAATTCAAGATAGCTTCCTCTACCCCTTAAGCCGATCCCAACCTCCCCGAATCGTTGAAAACAAATCCAAGGGTCGGTTCTCCCTTTTCCTAGGTTTAAGGGTTTCAAACAAAAAGAGGGGTTTCAAAGAGAATGGTTGACAAACGAATCTCCCTCAACGAATAGCGAGGGCATGATGAGTGCGGAGTTTGTGCGGGATCGTACGGTCCAACTCTCGCCTAGGGGTTTTGGTGGATGGGGCTCTCGTTCCCTCTTTCTCTTCTCTAAACAAAAATCCAAACCTAATTGCATGCGGGAGAAACTAATCCTTCTTATAATGAGGTTGTTCATGATGTAAAGTACACGTACGCAAACTTATGTGTTAAGTCTCTAACTACTAAAGCTCGGGTTCGATGTTGAGCAGTCACACCGAAAGTCGGTGCATGGCTTTCACATAAGGCTCCGATCAAGCCCTAAATAAAATTAAATGCATCGATCACATCTAAATAATAATCGAAGGCAAATGGCGATATTGGTCACTGAGCTGAATACGTACATAGGGTCAATCTAATTCTGGTTCAAAAATACGAGGCTTTACAACTATTGACTACGTATCCCTTCTCAAAATAGTAAAACTTGAATGGTAAAGGGTCCAAAGAACATCGAAAAGCACGGACGTCCCAGCCAATTGAACCCATTTGATTGCTTAAAATAAGATGATGGAGGTCGTGTTTCATTCCTATTTTTCACAAAATAGATCTTGAGATCGTGATGCCCATATCAGACGTTAGTTTTATTATACATATCACAAATCCCCAAAACAATGGCCTTAAAATCATGTTTGGGTGATGTGTGTCTTCTTATCCATGATCTTAAGATTTATCGTGTGAAATATCGATGTGAAATACGACCTCCATCATCTGATCCGAGGCAATCAATGATTTTCAAGGAGTCTGGGAAGTGGTACTTTTAGTAAACACTTGAAAATCAGACCCATTTTCTTTCGCAGTTGGACGCATGTCATCATTTCAGTTATATGCAAGCAACCAGACTCTAATAAGTTGTGCTCATCAAATCACCACTATTAACATGATTACATCACTATACGACATATATGAGATAAAGTCTTTGAAGACGACGACCCAGAAGTTGGTTCAGAAACATGGCGGTCGGTAGATATCTGATATATATCGGAGCTGATACGTATCGGTTGGCCAACATATTTATACATGTCGCCGATATATATTAGTATCCGCCGATATTTAATATCTCGATTATTACATGTCACACGCATGACCAACGTGATAATAACCATGGCCTACTATGGTACACTGAGATTACAAATGTGTGCGGCGTGAAATAAACATGAAATGATTGCAAAATTTTATGCGTGCAAGATTAATATAAAAAACTCTCTCAATCATTCAAGTCAAGGCGGTCAAAAATATGAAAGGTAATCCATAGATTGTTTATTCTTGC
Organism: Chloranthus sessilifolius; assembly: GCA_021018995.1. Taxonomy (NCBI): domain Eukaryota; kingdom Viridiplantae; phylum Streptophyta; class Magnoliopsida; order Chloranthales; family Chloranthaceae; genus Chloranthus; species Chloranthus sessilifolius. Next base: position 3,648,428 of record CM037592.1, read on the forward strand.
AAAACCTCTAATCCAAGATTCTTCGAACAGATGGTTCGACGGTTCATACTTTTGGCTGCGTTGAATAAGTTGGTTAAGCTAATTTTTGAAACATATGTCTTTGGATTAAACTCACCCTGGATTCAAAAAGGTCCTATTACGCGCTTGCCAATTTTTTTCCTTCACGCACACCACTTAAAATCACTTATTAATAAAAATACTTATTATTTTGGGGATCTGTATGTCATTTAAAAATAACATCTTAATCGGCTGATTTAAAAGTCATGATCTAAAAATTTTTAATGAAAAAGATCGACATAAAATATGATCTTTGTCTTTTGATTCTATACAGTCAATTGTTGAATCGGACAATAGCGTGTGAGTTGTGATTATATAAAATTATATGATGGAGATCATACTTATTGCCAACGATTTTTTTTATAAAGATTATTAACACATGACTTTTAAATCATATAGCTTAGAAGATGTTTTCACATGACAGAAGTACTCAAAATACAAAGTCTCTCTATTTGTGTGCACGTAGCAGTTCCCTAAAAAAAAATATTATAGGATCTAAACGGACCTAAATAAATTGAAGTTACACCTAATTAGAGTAGGGCTAGGATCTAAACGGACCTAAATAAATTGAAGTTACACCTGATTAGAGTAGGGCTCACCGAATAAACACACCGAATAAACAGAAGTTATAGTTGGATTAGAATTTGAAAGAAGTAGGGATCAAGAGCCGTTATAGTTGGATTAGAATTTTGAAGAAGAAACAGCGTTCCTGTGGGGCCATCACCGTCCGATATGCTAATTTATTTATTTGCTACTTTCCTAAAAAATTGTACGGTCTCTCTCTCATTCAACGAAAAAGTAAATAAAAAACCTAAACCTTTCCTCTTCTCACAGTCTCTCATAGTAATAAGAATCGTTTTCCTCTTCTATCAAAAAAGAAAAAAAAAAGAATTGTTTTCCTCTTCTATCAAAAAAGAAAAAAAAAAGAATTGTTTTCGTTTTGGGCTATGGCTGAATGCGGTGAACTTCCGATGGATCTGCTGGAGTCAATTTTTGATCGCCTAACCTTATTTTCTGATATGGTTAGTTTTGGTGCTGTTTGCAAGTCGTGGTGGTTCATCTATGCGAAAAGCCGACATCATGTGGCTCTCCAACTTCCAGGAATCTTCATGCCAGGTGATGGAAGCTTATTTACCCTCAGTGATTCTAAGATTACAATGTGGAATAAGTTACCTGAAGAGGAGAATGTTGTTGTAGGGGCTTTTGAGGGCTGGCTTATAGTCATAAACAAGCTCTTGGATTGTTATATCTTAAATCCTCTTTCCTCCCATTTTAAAATTACGCTTCCTTCTTTTACTACTCTCCCAGATATATTGGATGTCCGGTGCTCTGAAAATGGTATTATAGAATTCACAATTTTAAACGTGGATTATTTGGGACAATCAAAGCCTGAGGTTTGCACTTCAGACGAATTGTTTTACGTCAAAAAGGTTGTTTTATCGTCAAATCCTGCTTGCTCTGGTTTCAAAGCTATGGGTATAGTAGGCGAAACATCAGATTTAGCATTTTATAAATCAGGAGACTTGATATGGACTCGACTAGGAGCTCACAATGCTTATGATGACATCATATATTATCAAGACAAGTTTTATGCCGTAGGCTGGGATGGTGAAGTTGTAATTTGTGATATCGGACCTCCAGTGTTAGTGACTAAACTTGAATTGCCTCTGATTGGATTCAACATACTATTTTGGAAAAAGTATTTGATGGAATCTGATGGTGAACTCTTGTTGGTTGCAAGACATTTGGATACTCAGGAATATGGTGAACCTTATGTAACTGACGGATTCAAAATTTTTAAGCTAGATAATAGTGGACAATCATGGTCACGTGTAAACAATTTGGGCAATCGAATGTTGTTTTTAGGCCAAAATTGCTCTTTATCTGTCTCAGCTCATGATTTCTCCGGATGCAAAGCAAATCACATATATTTTACTGATGATTGGGGCAACTTTTCCTTTGATGGAGCATGGGGTGGACCTGATGTTGGTGTGTTCAACATTGAAGATGGAACCTTTCAACCTCATTTTCCGAATGATTCTCAGAAAATCTGGCCGCGACCCATTTGGATTACACACATTCCATCACAGAAAAGTGTTACGAATTAGTCCCTTGATTTTTTTATCTTTTTTCGTTTTTCTTTTCTTTTCTTTATTATTTATTTTACTGTCTTGATAACTACAGTCGTCTATGTTCAATGATTTAGGTGCTATTTACATGTAGTACCGTTTGATAATCTCTTATATTATGAAAATAAAATCTTGATCAATTTGATCATGTGGCTTTGGAATGCATTTATTATTCACAAGAGTGGGTATTGGTTTACCGACTTGTTCAATCCCAAGCATAAACAGGTCAATCTCCTTTTCTAAAACGGTCAAAGCTGTACTTTGACTTACTTTCATGCTCATGAATAGCTATGTACTTGTAAAAGTTTGATTATTTTTAGCATAATAATGAGATTTACCTGTTCACAATGAGAGCAAACCGGTCGGTACCATTTACCCATTCGGATCACAAACAGCTTACCATTAGCATTTGGCATTTCCTACAACCAAGAATGAAATAGATTATTTTCAGCTTTCCTTAGCGCATCTTGTAAGATTCAACCAGCAAGCAGTGAGTGAAGCATCAAGCAAGCACAGATCGAAGTAGCAAGCGAGCAATATATTTCATGATTTTGATTGCAATAATAGTTTGTAGTTTGGCCTGTGCAAACATCCAGTGCCAAGTGTTGAAGGGCATTTCATCAACAAAAAAATATTGTTGACGGCCTTTCATTGTCGCTGCTACGATAGATTGTTGGTGACAGCTGGCTGTGAACCGATAATATGGAGCCTGGAATAATTGCCCAGATTCATCCTACATTGTCTTAAAACAGAGGAGAAACCTGTCATTGGTTACATCCAGAGATTGAATATCTTGCCAAAGGTGTTGTTATGATATTTATATTAATCTTCATTATGTGAAATTGTTACTTATTGGTAGTTGACAATATGATTAATGCAGGCAATGGGTTTCATCAGTAAAATGTGTAGTTTACAACTATACACAAATGATGGTGGAAGTAAAAACCAGGTATTGATTAATCCCAAATTTGCAATATATAAATTATCTTCATAGCTGCCTGAATATCTCGGTCTAAGCCTGCAACTGTTTGCATATATTATGGAAATGCAACTAAGAGTGTCGAAATCCGCACAAAATATAAAGTAAGGCAGGATAGAGATAAGGATTTCTTAAGCTAAAACTGAAAATTTATGAAAATAGTCCCAACGGTGAGGGGGTCCCACATGGGATCACCTATAATATAGTTTTTAAATGAATTTAAGCACTTAATTGTAATAAATGTTACAATAAAGAGGGCTTCTTGTGAGTAGCCTATCAGATTCTTAAATTAAATAGATAATCTATCTAATCTACACTTCCTGAGATTAAAATAGGGAATACCATGTTGGTAACTGCTTATCCTTGTTTTTTCCACGTGATGTTTGCTAGTAATGAATATGTGCATGATTCCTCCTGGTTTGAAGGAACTTAGCTCCATTGAGTTATTTTTCTTTTGTTGGTTCTGAAAATGTCTTCATTTCAGTGTCACAGTTCAGCTTTGATACCCACACACTTTCATACGTTGGTCTTCTTTCCATTGCACATTTGCACTACTAATTGATGTCATCCATTGTGCCCCTTACACACAAATTTCACTTCACTTCAAGAATTGATTTCATCTTTCTAATTTGTAGAAGTTGAGGGTCCAATCGGGTGCTCCACTGTTCTCTGTTATATTATTTAGGTGATATTCATAGAGATGGCAGGTGTTTACACAAGTGCCATATTGAGTTGCTTGGGAAACTCCACACGATATACTTTATTCTCTGTCCTTATATTACACATGCCTAGGTAACAAATTATGAAGTCTATAATAACTGTTGCCACCGTAGTTTTGTTATTCATTTGGAAGTCATATGTGCTGCTATACTGTAGACATGTCCTCCAAATGTGACTCACAAACAAATTTAGCCTCTGACAGAGGTGATTGATTTGGGAATATATCATGTAGATGTGCCATCTCTTGAAGAATGTGTTTGTAATAGGGGTTGTGCCCATAGTTTTCTAACCATCTTACAATACCAATAAAAAAATACAGGATACGCCGACGGCTGAAACTAAGCTGCCGTCGGTGTAGGGGAAGATTTGGGCCACCCCGCGGGAGCCAACCCGACCACTCCACTTAACACCCACGACCCACTCAATCGGGCAACTATATAACTCAATTTTTCTTATTTATCCCTTCGCATGAATTCCCTTCTCACGAACTCAAATCCTTCTCCCTTCTCATGAAACCCTAAATCCCTCTCTCTCAAACCCCTCTCGTTCAAACCTGTCTCGCTCAAACCCTAAATCCCTCTCTCCTTTTCACTTCTTCGCGAATGAGAGTAAGAGTCAGTTGAGCCACTCGAAGCGACGCCATTTCCTTTAATCTGGTAAGGTCGAGTTCATTTTTCATTTGCTGTTGCTGCTTCCTCTAGCTTCTCTCCTCTAAAACCCTACTGAAACTCTTCGCAGCTTGATTAATGGAGTTTTGGGGTAAATCTCCTCTTAGATCTATTAGTATCTTAGATTTCCTTTCTAATTCCTTGTATCTACACTTATTATTCTATTTCATTGGCTAAGGTTCAATATATTAGCAAAATAAATCATTTCTCTTATTTGTTTTTAATTGACTACATTTCTTAGGGTTTATATATCTTTATCATTTTTCATGATTTTCATCTGTTAGGGTTTTCCATTTTTAGCATCGCCGTTCATATTGAGTAGATGTTAACTTTTTATTTATTCATTTATTTTTGTATTATACTTGATGGTTTTTGTTTTTCAGAACTTTTTATTATTTTTGATATTATATTATGATGACTCTATTAAAAATACTATTTTGTATTATTTATGCTATTTGTTAATCGAGACTGCTTATGTTATACCTTGTTCTTCGGCTCATGCCGGTTAACTGATGGTTATGTTGTATACTTCTGGAGTATTCATTTTTATTTATTTATGCATTTATTTCTTGTTTTCTGGATTGTTTAGATTGGGTAGCAGTTCTGAAGATAAAGATACGTTCGGATCCAACAATGAATCCTACTCCAAAACCTCGACTTATAGCACTTTTCCGATTCCTAGTAAGGCACCATGGATTCCATCCTTTTCTCTGCAATTGAATTTCTTTAATTTATAATATATATTGTTTTTATGTGCAAATGTTCATTGCTACTATGATTATAATCCATTCCTAGGTTTTAGTTAAAATTAGCTTTGTAGTGACTAGTTTCATGAAATCGGGTGTTGATTATATTTTTTTCTTCTTGCGACAATCCTTTCGTGCTTGAGTGCTCTTCAAGTTTTTGATGAGTTTCCCAGTAAAGATTTTATTATCCTCTGGTGTTTTATCCTTCCAATATGACATGTTGCTGCTATTTTCAAGCCATTATGTGAGCTTGTTGATGGGATACTTTCATGCACAGCCACACACACACACACACACACATTTATTAGAGGTGATATTCCTTGTTTATTTCTTCACACACACACACACACACACACATATATATATATATACTCGTGGGATGTACAGCCACGTGCATGTGGTTTATTTATTGATTTTTAAGACCTTTTGCCCATCAAACCATAGGTCCAATATAGGGTGACGCCCACCACCCTGGTTCATATATTTTTTTTCCAACTTTGACCACATTTTCCTTTTTACTTATTTTTACATGGTACCTTTCGAGCTTGGGCAAGTTGCTATGGCACCCGATCTTTGGTTGGGTGCCACATGGTGTCCAGCTGGCTCATGGGTAGCGCTAAAACTCTACCCCTGTGGTTAGCTTCCTAGTCCTCATATATATATATATATATATATATATATATATATGATGACACAGGGTTTCCTGGTTTGCTCTAGGACTAACCCCACCCGTAGCACGACTATTCCACAATTTGCGTGTATTTTTACCAAACAGCTAGACTCACATATATTATTTGACTCGGTGCAGCTAGACTTATATACCTAATGTTTGAAAACTCGCTGTTGGAATATGCCTTTGCCTGCTCTTTTACCATTATGACTAGGCTAGTATGATATGAACTAAGTTTGTATAAGCTAACATGATCTGAACCTTTTCCATTGTTCCTTTTTTTATCCCAAATTTTTAGAAACAAATGAGCAGGCTGATAACCTAACAAAAGGTGGTATAAGGTGCTTTTATCCATGTGGGATTCTCTCTTTTTGTATAAAAAAAGATTTAGTATCCTTCTTTCAATAAAGTTGTTTTCCAAAAAATAACTAAGTTATTTCATAGTGAAGATACACTTGTGTGCTACATATCCGGGCATTGAAAACGCTTGAGCTTGCCATTGAGTCCGTAAACTGTTTTTCATTGAAAGTACCTTTGGACTTGTTAAATGTTTATGTTTATTCGTTCTCTCTCTCTCTCTCTCCCCAACTCTTTAGCTGTTATATTCACTATTTTATGATTTCAGTGAATTTCTCTCACTTATTATTAGTTTTTGATAATGCAAAGCTAATTGTTAAACCTCTAACTATTATGCTGCTCTTGACTATATAACTGCCCTTTCTAGTAGAACAACTTTAGATATTATTCATATTAATTTGTGTCTTTTCACTTTACAATATTCACACATTCTTGTGCATTCGTCTTCTAAATTCTAAGTTCCTTTATACCGATATTGTTGTTCATAGTGTGGACGTCCATACAGAGGCTGATTATATCAATGCTTCTTTCAGAAATCTGTTTGAGCAGGCTGAGCAGGACATGCCCCATGCGATAAATGTGACACCAGCAAAACTGGCGGCTATTGAACGTGCTTTAGTTTTAGCCAGGCTTGGTAATTACTTGAAGCAGAGGATTCATGTAAGCTTCCCATTTGCTGCAGTAATAGATATATTGAGACTTGCTTGCTTGTAGGATGGATTACTGGCAGAATATGTTGGTGTACTCCTTTTTTAGTGCTAAATTGGTATTGACACATGGTTAGTTTTCTCAGGAGATTTTGGAGGTTGACATAGAAGATGAAAAACAATTAGATGACAGTCCTGAAAACTTTTAAGGTATTAAATTTAACATTACTCACAATTGTCCGCTACTTCACTGAGTTTATTGCATAAAGATGATATCATTGAAGTATTACCTGTTCTATTTGAAAAATCCTGATGCTCTTGTGATTGGGTTTCTGTGAATAGATTATTTGAAGGATCTCAGTTTAGATTTCTTTTATTTGCATCATTATCATGATTTTCTTTGTTGGAAGGAAATTTTTATTGGTTGATGCCACTAGTTCATTGTCTGATAACTGGATTCAGTCTTCTTTATTGTAAAAATTCTCTGAAATGCTCCTCCAATGAAGTTATAATGACAAAAGGAATCCAGTCGATGAAAGTTTGGCACCTCATGTCCTGATATTGTATACAATGCCTTGGACTCGAGAGGCTTTACACTTACCTTAGATATGCTTTGTTCATAATTTTAATTTTGAAATTTGGGTTTGGTCAATGTTGGGGTTTAACCATACAGTTAGCTTTTGTGCCTGTCTTTTTTAGCACAGTATCCTCAGTGTAGCTAATTGATCCCTGTTCATTCAGGTTAATCTTACATGGTTTACATCAGCTTGATGTGCTCATTACATGACATTAGTTCACTGATCACAATTCATTTAATTTTTATTTTTTAATAAGTATTATAATATTATATGGATCAACTAATCATATGTCAAACACAAAACAATACAAGTTTTATCATTAGGCTCCTATCTCAAGATGTATCTTATAGACCAAGGATCAAAATTTCGGATTTCGGCCAAAATTTTGATTTGTAGCCGAAATGACCGAAATTTTGAGATATCGTTTTGGTTTCGGTGGAGACCGAAACTGAAATTTTGGTCATTTCGGCCGAAATTTTGATCCTTGCTATAGACCCAATGATACCTAACTCGGTCATGTGAGAAGAGGAAGTCTGGTTATTGGAAGCACGCTCCGGTAGATCTTTGTACTCCTTCCGTATAAAAGTAACTGGAGCAAAAGCAAGAGCGGAAATAGTAGAAGGCACTACCAAAACAGGTGGTGGAGCCGGAGAGACGTCATTAGCAACTGAAGAGAAGACAACTCTTCTGAAACTTAGGACATGCGATCAAGTCCCAACAAGTTTCCTTTAAGTGCCTCTTTCTGCCACAATGTGAGCACTTTAACTTCCCTTGTTAACAGCAGCCTGTAATAATTTATACCAGCTTCTCTTCATTCTTCTCTGAGTTGATATGCAGCAGCCACAACTCCTTACCAAGATTGATATTGGACTAATGTTGTATAAGATTGATATTGGACTAAGTTGTTCCCCTTCTCTCTTCTTTCCATATTAGCCTTCTTTAATAATGCCCATGAAGTCAAAGACCATTTAAGTGTAATTGTAGCTAATTGATATTAAGAATTGATTAGGCTGGGATGATATGGGAATAGAGGTATGGCATCCCATTCCCACTTTAGGTTTGGTGAAATTCTTGTCTTGAAAATTATGAGATTTCAATTCTGAAGTTCAAATTTGTGCATTATACACTTATTTAAGTATTTTTGCTGATTGATGAGCTGTGATCTTGTTTTCTTCAGTTAAAGCTTGTAGTGGAGGTACTAATTACAAAAGCTTGCTTATGTTTTGATCTGATTGTATGCTTTTGTTTAGTATTAACAGGGATTAGATGGTGAAGCTACTGAGCCCATGATTAAAGAATTGGAGAATGACAGGGAGGAATTGCAGGATCCTGAGGTTGAATTTGCAATAGCAGGTGCTGTCCGGGAGTGTGGTGGCCTAGAAATTATTTTGAGCATGATCCAGGTGATGTGTGGTTTTACATAATTTGAAGTTGGTTATGTTTCTAATTTGTTTGCCACTTAATTTTTGTGTCTTTTGACCCTTATCATGTAACTTCTATGTTCCTTTAGAGTTGTTTTCTGATGTACTCTTTATCTTTCCCAGGTGACTTGGTTTTGCTTTAACAAGCATCCTTCTAGGCAGTAATCATGTGTATATATTCTAGGAGTTGTTTAAAGGGTTATTTTTAGAAGCTTTTTTTAGCATGCCACTAGTTTAGATACGTAGGTGCATGGTTTAGAGATATGGGAATCTTAATGTTAGGAGTTTCTAGAAATGCTGGCAACTAGGAAACTGCCCATGATAAGAAAACCACTATAAACTAATTACCTAATCATGAAAGTAAAGGCTCTGTTAGTCGGATATTATTTTGGGTAACTATACTCGCCTTTGCATCCATAAATTAGATTACCAAAATTTTCCTTTCCTTTATTTCTGAGCTGGTATTCTTTTTCTCCTAAGAAATCCCCCACAGCTTACATTTGAAAATATTTTGAACATCCAATGGTGTTATTGTATTGTTTAATATGAAATTTTCTGTACCTCTCTTTTTTCAACTTTTCTTTCCCTTCACTAATTTTCTTTTTTATGCAAATGTTTCTTTCGTTTGCGTGACGACGAATTGAAGTCCAACCAAGAAGAGTTGGGTTCGGTGCTCAATCTCCTTATGTATTGCTGGAAGATACGAGAGAACAGGGGGGCATTGTTAAGACTAGGGGTTTTGGGGCTCCTTCTTGAAAAAGCAAGGCGTGCCTTCTCAGTGGATGCCATGGAGCCAGCAGAAGGCATTCTTTTGGTTGTTGAGAGTCTCACAATGGAAGCTAATGAGAGCGATATTGGAATTACTCAAAGTGTGCTCACAGTCACTAATGAGGAAGCCGCCACTGGCGAACAAGCAAAGATAATAGTCCTCATGTTCTTAGAAAGATTATGCCACCCTTCTGGTCTCAAGAAGTCAAACAAGCAGCAAAGAAACAATGTAATGCATCAAAGTAGGTGCATTTCGATTATTAAACTATGTATGCAATCAGATCATGTTGTTAATTTTTTGTTAAGTTAATTTTCTATAGTTTTGCAAGAACCTTGGGTGTAGGATTAAGTTGAGCATGTAGTGGACATATTCATTGTGGTGGGCAGATTCAATTTAACCCCTTTTAGCCATCTTTCTTGATTTGTAGTGGTGCGTAGCTATTGAAAAAGCGAGTATGACCAAAAGTCTTACGTAGATTTTTACATGGTGAGTTACCTTTTGCCTTGTTTTTTAAATCTTAAATTCATCTTTGTATTCTAATATTTGCTTTATAATGATTCTCGTTTATTCGATTTGTCTTATCTGGAGGAAACCACTCTAAAGCCAACTTTAACAAGAGTCTTGGTGTAAGAATCCTGTCATCTTTGTCATCTTCACTATCACCACCACCACCACCACTACCTTACCCCATCAATTTTGGGGTCAGATTTGTGAATCTTATTTCTATACTCATCTCTGTTTATGGATATACTCTTTATTATTCTCTAATCTAATGTAAACTGGGATCCATTTACTAGAGCCGGAACCCGATTGGCTCAGCTTTGATACTTCTTGACTAGGCTACAGCCCACAATAATTAGAAAGACCATAAAATTCTGTCGGGTTCATGTCTAAAAAGCCCCCTGAACAGCAGGCATAGGGATTCTTCTTTTCTCAGAACTCTCCTTTTCCTATTTCATAAGAAGTTATTACCAAATCTCTATTACAAAATATACAGAAGAAAAATATAACTAAACTTCTAATTTAGTTCTTTATTTACTTTGTTCTTTGAATCCTCAATAGATTAGAAGTCCTGATCCATTTAGGATTGTAAATGAAGAAATAAATTTTCTACTTTTTATCACTCTAGAATCTTTAGACAGAAAAAAAAGAAAACAAAATAATAAAAAAATTTAGACACTTTCTTTTGGGATTACTGAGAGTCCCACTATGAAGACTTCAGATTTTAAAGAAATAAATCTAAAAAATCTGAGATTAATGAGGCTTATTCTTGTTAATTTTTGGTTCTCGAAAATAAGTGGTGTATGTGACCACTTTAATGTGGTCACTTGGACCCCTATTTTAAGCTAGACTAGATTAGTCTCTGTTTTAAACCCCAATGAGGCCCAGTTTTTTGCCCTAATGTCAAGCTCGATAATCACGTGAATTCTGGGCTGGTTCCGCCCCTCCAATATCAGCTTTACCCTTCAAAACAGCTCCAATCCGCTCCCCTTTCTCGTGCAAGTTGAAAAAGCCCGAAAAACAAGTTGAGAAGCTTTCAAAGCTATTGAAAAAGCTCCAGGTAAGGATATTTTTCCTTCTTGATTGTATGATATGATATTGTGTGAACCTTCTTCAATGCTTTGAAGTATGAACAGGTTTTGTCTTTTTATTTGGGGTTGGGCCTGTAGCCCAACTGGAAGGTGCACGATGACGCAACACAAAAATAACTATTTTGCGCGTAAGTTTCACTGACTACTTTTTGCATGAACCAACTACTATTTTGAGTTCTTAAAATGTCTTTGCCTTTTACTCCATTTAAAATTTCTTGATTTAGGGATTTTAAAGGTGTAAAATGATTTTTTTTTTTTCTCTTATTCAATTCATTGTTTAGAAGGTATCCATTATATCTGCATTCTTTAGTTTCCCATAATTTTGGTAATATAAACTAACCAATGTATATATATATATAGATATAGATAGAAAATTAAATATTAAAGCTCCTTATTCAGGAACTAGCCTTTTTTCTTAAGGTCAACATAATGGGTTTTCTATAAATGAAAGATGTAAGATACCCATTTTTTTATGCAACTACAGAAATCAGTCATCTCTAATCATAAATAGACCTAACAATTCCTTTACATAGCCTCCCCGTTTACCTCATTTATGCAAATTAAATAACGGCACTGATTCAAAGTTTGTATTTTGATAGCTAACAGGACAATGAATTCAGCAAAAATAATAAAATAAAACATACATGTTTACAAAGAAAAAAAAAATTAAAAAAGTAGTTGACAAGAACCAACCAAAATTTTATTTATGTACTCAGCAAACTCCATAAATAGGCATTGTTGCACTGTATTATAGAAATAATTAGGCAAAATGGTCTTTATTGATCGGTTAATTTCATAACGTTGATCCCAGGGGATGATCCAGTACAGAAAGTTACTCTTATTCCTTGAGGACAAGCTCGTGGTATAACGTGGTTTTTACCAGGCGACGACCTGGCTCTTGTTTCTAAGAAGCAGGTATTTGCTAGAATAGTTGGAGGTCTTGGAGGTCGAGCAGCAGAAGTGATTTTTGGAGAAACAGAGGTGATTACTGGTGCAGCTGGAGACTTGCAGCAGATTCCTCAGGTAGCAAAACAGGTCAGTTAAATGAAATAAATTTTCAAATTGAAGAAAGGAACCAAAATATCCAGTTGGATTAATCACTGCCACCATGTAGGGGTGTAAGTTAAACCCGAAAACCGACCGAAAACTGAGCCTTCAGAACCAGACCGAAACCGACTGAAAATCAACACCGAACCAAACTGTTTCGGCCCAGTTTGGTTTCGGTTTTGGTAACTGAAAACCAAAACCCGGCCGTGTACGGTGTGAAAACCGACTAAAAACCCAAAAAAAAACTAAAGAAGAATATGAAGAAAAACCAAAAATCAACCTGACCCAAGGAAACCAAAATCTGATCGGTTCCTTTCGGTTTTGGTTTGGGGGGTTGAGAAATTCGGCTAACCGAAACCGAAACTTTTCGGTTAGGATTCGGTTTTAGGTAGACCGATACTGAAACTGAAATTTCGGTATTAGTCCGGTTAACCTAATTTACACCTATATCAACATGTAGTGAAAAATAAGTACAAATTTTGCAACTAGGCATCATGGTTTATAACAAAATATGAAGGATGGGAAAAGCAGATTACTTATTCAAAAAATTGCTTACTTACAAATGCATATTTGGATGGAAATTTTCACATTTTGGGAAATAAGTAAAGAAGTCAAAAGAGTTCCTGCTGTTAGGGATGTCAACGGGTCGGGTCGGCCCGTACCTGGCCCACCCGATTTGGTTTCTGAACAAGGTCAAAAAAAAATTTGACCCTTTGGTCATGTCAGAAGCATTAGGGTTAGGTTGGATTGGGTCAAGACAGGCAGATTTTGATGCAACCCAATCAGACTTGATAAATTATGTAAATTACAGGGGTTTGAGGGGGATTAGTGGTTTATGAACCAACCAATCCCAGCCCAGTTTTTCGAGTCGGGTCAGGTCGAGTCAACCTACATTGACACAACCCGATACGGCCTGTTGACAACTTGATGCTAATTGTGGACAATGATAACTATTTTTCATTTTAAAGATTAACTTTACATGACAAATTTTGGGGGGTAGGGTTGTGAGGATTTCTGGGATTAGCTCGATGTTTGGCTGTTTTTTCTGCTGTTGTACGGTATTTTTTTCTTTTCTTGTCCTTCCCGTTTTGCCTGTTGGTCGAGGATCGATTCCGAGTATGGTACTTACCTTCACATAATTTCACACTCATGGCCTTATGGAGCAAATTTCTAGTACTCGGCGTAGAAAAAGTAATAAATGGTTCATCTTCCGGAGTGTTTGACATCCACCTAGACCAAATTGACGACAAGTGGACATCGGAACTCGTTGGGATCGAATTTGCCATCATATCTGCTAACAGTGGTAGTGTTGATGGAAGTAAGCAAAAAGGTATGACTGAGTTACAAATGCCAAAATTTTTGTTGCAGCTGAAAATAAATATACCGACAGCGGAGCGTGGGGTTAGAGCATAGGCAGGTTTATGGCTCCAAAACTGAAGTGGAGAAATAAACAAATTAAAAAAAATAAAATTATTAATAATATTTTTTTTAATAAAAAAAACACTTACGCCGATGATAAATGGCCTTTCGATGATATATAATAAGCATATACTTAAAGCCGTACGATTCAATAATTATGACATGAAATAATGGGATTGAAAATAAATTAAACTCATCTAGGAATTGCGTCCTCTTTGAATGAGCGGTTTAGCCGCTTATCTCTGATCCACACGCAAGGCACAAATCCGAAACCATCATAAAAATACTCTTTAATTAATCAAATACTCGAATCTTTTAGGAAAAGATCTATAACCTTAATGTGTAATCGTAGATTTTTATTAAATCCGTCGCGACGATGCGCTCGTATGAAAAATATAGAGTCCCCACCTGAAGCTTTTGGTATCTCGAAAAACCTAAATCAATATTGAAAGCACCAAAGTGTAAAAATATGACTCTAATTTTGGTCTATGCCAAAGGCTGTTGGGTAGGGGCTTCGGTTATCGATCGAAAATGTGATAGACACCCGACCAACCCGCTCGTAAGCGGTCTCTACTGTAGTTGTTTGGATGTGTGTCTGGTTTATATATATATATATATATATATATATATATATATAAAAGAAACAAAAATGAGCAACACCTCTCCTTTCCCGAAGGCACGTCGATCTTATCGAGCCCTACCCGTTTGCCGAAATTTGGATAGCGTAACGGCTCAATTCTAAGATAGAGGAGAAGCAAAAGAAGGTAGAGGAATAGAGGAGAGAGCCGGAACTCTCGGGCCCTTGTAGCACCGATGTGGATTTTCGTGTGAGAGCGTCTTGGATCAGCTTCCGAAAGCAAATGGTTAGAGAAACGACTTTTGATCTCTAAGATTAGGAAGCTAAGAGATAGGAGAAGAAGGCTAGGGGCTAGATCTAGCTAAATCTCAAGGATGGATGGTGTAAAATGAGGTGCCAAGGATGAAACTCAGTTATGAAATTATATGGGTTTAGTGGAGGCAAATGGGAGGGGAGTTCACTAGAATTTTCTCTCTTTTAAAAATTTCAAGCCTTTGTAAAGGGAGGGGTGCCTCTCTATTTATAGAGAAGGGGGTGATTAAGGGGTACTTAAATACTAATGTGATTAGCAATTAGGTAATCCTAACATCTAAGGATTCCTAGGATTCTAAGGGCTTAGGAAGATGTGAATTGGATTTAATGATAGATGATAGGGTGAAGTTTCAAATGACTAGAGGGTTGCAAATAGGGTAAATGAGGGTGCAACAGTTCTAATGAAACCCACTCTAAACATTGGGATGGTCAACAAGTCAAACCCCAAAAGTAAATTTTGAATAAAAACCAAAGGTTACTGTAGCTAAGCTTGGAGTGTCCTGGAAGTCCAGAGCCCGAGGGGGGACCCACCTATGTTTGGCACGCCAAGCCATCTGTGGGGAGGAAGTGGCCTGACGTGTATAATATATACGCTAGGGAACATTTCTTCCAGAAATGGTCTGGCGTGTGTATTACATACGCCAAGCATACCCAACTCCTCGAGAGGTTCTCGAGAGGTTCCGAACCTGTCGAGTGATGCAGCTTGAAACTTTGGATTATCATATCTTTTGATATAGGGCTCGGATCGGGGTGATTCTTGGCTTGCTAGAAAGCTAGGAACCTCTACTTTTCAATGATATAAGATTTGGTCTTAGTAGAAGTCCCTGTCAGCCCTAGTATATCTGTCTCTAACTATTGCCCGAGAGGGTTAGCCATGGGTCCGAAGAGGTCGGGGGTAATTCTTAAGGGTTTGGGAAGGTTCCTAAGGGTTTGGAAAGGTATCTAAGGGTATGGGGGATGCTATCGGAAGCTCGGGGGTGCGCCTCTCTTAAAGTATGTTTCGATCAGGCCTTGGGCCAAATTTGGGTGTCTACAGATGCCCCTCTTTGGTATCCGATCACCAATGATCGAATGCGAAAGACAAGAGACATCCGAAGAGGCCTAAGGCAATACTGATGGGTCCTCCATATTCAGAATGAACCTCAAACATCAGGTAGTAACATGGTGAGTAAACGAAAGCCCTGCATATCGGGAAAAACATTCGTTCCTCATGGCTATCGGTCTCTAACCGGTTAGCGACATTACTGGGCATAACTGAGATGGAGCGAGCTGCGAAAGCCCAATACGCTAGAAAAAACGTCTGCTTCTCGAGATGATTAAAGATGTTCGATATTCAAGTTTCATTCTGAATACAACAGCTCCTTAAGTGAGAGGGTGATCAACCCATACTTAAAGATAGGTGCGAAGCAAATACGCAAAGATCCACGGCTTATGTCCAATCATATGAGCCATTGATTGCCTTTTTTGACTAGCCATGGGTGTCCCTGCACAAAGCAGGGTTCGAGATTTTTGGACAAACCTATCGATCTCGAAGTTAATTTGGCATAACTACGTGTGTAACAGTTGACAAAGCTGCATTTCAATATATATGTCACACAATAATTAATTTACGAAATAATAAACTAGCGCATCACAAAAATGAGTAATGATGCATAAGCACGGTTGACACATAAGGGTGCCAACCATTTTGATCCAAAACCACAATAGGTTGCCTCAGCACTTGAGGCAAGCAAAGTATGTTGCCTCAGCACTTGAGGCAACCATATTCACTTATTTAATTAATTACTAAATGGGTTTATACACTCAACTCGTGTATTAGCTTTATATGCAATCTAAAGCCTCTTTTGGCTTATAGGCATATACACTTAAAACCCAATACAGGCTTTACATAAAATTCCAGCCCCAAATAGCTTGTAAGTTGTTTTAATTTGTAGCAGCATTCACACAATCCAATGACTAATACACTTGGAGTTGTATTAGTGTTGTAGTTAAGCAAAAAGCCCATTTGACTTATTTGATAGTACACCATTCCATGGTGTGTAAGCTTATGTAGGGAATCCCAGTCAAGCCAGCCATATATATATATATATATATATTTGCCTAATTTGTACAGCTGCATAACACTCTGATGCAAAACCTGGTTGGTTTATATGCTGATATAGGTAAGAGGCCGTGTAGGCACCATATGGAATCCAAACCCTTGATGCCTTATAATAGTAATCCCGCCAGCTTACCTCCACGCATGCATGAGTCATGTTTCGACTCCATGCATGCAAGCTGGGAGAAAATACTATAAAACAGCCAGGGAGTCTCCTTCTTCCTCCTTCCAATTTCATCGCAAACATCCCTGCATCTGCAATAAACAAAAAGGCCATGCAAATTGATCCTATAGTAGAAACAAATTCCCTTCTTATAAGCTTAACCTCTTGACAGATTCGCACCTCGTCAAACCATTGAATCCGAACCTTTGTTTTAGAAATATAAATTACTGTGTGACCTGCGATTCGAGTAAGCGTATGTCGAAAGCAATCGCTGTCAGGGACTTCTTGCAGATCGAGTTCTTACGAGCTCCGTCACCGACACACGCTTGACGACATCGCATTGTTACCACGATTCTTCCGAAAGGTATGCCTGAAACGAACAGATTTCCTAGACTAGGTTCGTTTCAGTAGTTCATTTAGAGAGACTATGCATCTGTGGTGTCGATTCCCTGAGACTGAATCGGCAGCACAATGAATCACAGTTTGCAATGAGTTTCGGAATTTCTACTAGAAATACACCGAAATTTCCACATTAAAATGAACAAGAAAAAACTCAAATTTCTGTGCAACATATATAAGACATATATTTTAATTATTTTAATATAAAAGACCCAGCCAAATGCTTGAGTCAAAAGAGACAGAGATGTACCAAAAGCACCACGGCAAGCCCTTGCAGCATGGCTTGCCGCGGCAACCTCACAAGGTTGTCGCGGCAAGGTGCACAGCTGGGCTGCTTGCCGCGACAACCATATGGCTTGTCGAGGCAAGCTTGTGTCAGGCTTGGGCTGTGACATCGTTGAGTATTGGGTTTGGGTGGATGTGCACTACGTTAAATCTTACGAGTAGTGTCCATTTATGATACAGATCTGACATGTAGATGGCCCAGAAAACCATTTATATATACTAAAACGATATACATAAATGATAGGTGTTGGTGCACGATGAGCTCGTACCGAGGAATCTAGTTTAAATGTGCATACATATGTACCACGTAGCATGTGAGCTAAGGTAGGGAATGTTACCTTGCTATGTTATAATTGGTTTTTTCTTTGCATCTTGGATCGTACATTATTAAATATATACTTATTTTCGGTCAAGACCATGCTAAACTCGATATATTGATTGTATATACATTTGAAGCTCTATATGTCGAGGTAATGATGTTAGTCAATTTAATATATACGTATGCTATGATGATATTAAGTCCGTTTATATTAATGCATGCTTATGATCATATTAGTTCGAGTATGCTAGTTTCGTTTAATTTGACATATGCTTATGATCACCAGATGAGCTTGATGTATGAGCATATGCTAATTCAGTTTTAAGTGGATATATGAATATAATAATATCAGTTCGATAAGATTAGCTCGACATATGTTATTATGTTAGGAATATTGTCAGACTAATTTAGATGACATGATATAGACCAGCAGATGAAAGTATAGTTCAGATACAATGTAAAATAATGTATGCACATGTTAGCTTAGTTTTGATGATGTGTTAGTTTTCGATGTATGCCTATAACTGATGGTGTTAGATCGTTTTATAGTAATGTATATTAATGCTAAGAGCTTCAGACTCGATGTATGCTTTGCATGATTATGATGCTAGTTCAGTTTCGATACATGATGATCAATGATTATGCTAGTTTTAGTTATATATGATCATGTGAGTTCAGTTATTCAAATCAGTTTTGCTATATGATTCTATGATATCTGTTCATGATGTTCTTGCATACATGTTACCATGCATTATTCATGTCCTGTTATCCTTGATGTCATGTGCACGTATTTTTTTTCGTCTTCAGCCAAGTGATCCCGCTAACTCGGGAGCTTGACTGGGTAAGTCTTGTAACAAGTGATCCCGCTAACCTGGGAGCTTGGCAAGTGATCCTACTAACTCGGGAGCTTGATATTCTTGTGCCAAGTGACCCTGTTAACTTAGCTCAGTGACTTGACTCATCTTGTATCAAGTGATCTTGTTAACATAGCTCAAGGGCTTGACTTCTCGGTGCTAGTGACCCTGTTAACATAACTTAGGAGCTAGACATTTGATTTCGAAAGCTTATTTTTTGTTTTAGTTTGATGTCTTGTTTCAGCATGATTCCTTGTCAGCATGATTCATCGAATTTGTCAGCATGATTAATGTTTTGCATGATATATTACTTGTACAGATTTGTATGATGTAGTGCTTGTTTATGCTAAATGCTGCATGTTACTGTAATAAATAAGATATTATGTGCTTCAATTGAAATTTATGCATCTAGACGTAAATTAGAAATCTAATATATAAAGTAACATTGTAAAGTTTCCCTGCTGAGCTTTGATGATAGCTCATCCTACGACTTAGCTGCAGATATTGCTCATGACCCTGAGCACGAGGTTAATCCTACCTACTAGCCTGAGGAGGAGGAGGAAGGGTTTGCTGAGGACTTCTTTCCTTGAGAGAGAGAGAGAGAGAGAGAGAGAGAATTATTATTTTTAAACACTGGACTTGTATAAACAGCAACATCATATTTTGAGATATTCAGTACTTCATGAATAGGTATTCTTTCTATTGTTTATATAACGGATGGACGTTATCGGTGGATAGCTATACATGGTTTTGGTTTATATAATTTTGTTGTATATATATTCCTGCTTTTAGACAGTAAATGAATATCAGTTATATGCCATATGTTCTCTTTAGCAGAGTTAATCTTACACTTTCGCAATTGTAACACTTTGTACACGCTACACTTGTATGAAAAGGATCATGTTAGGTGATCTGACGATGCAACCTTTCCTATATACGAAAATAGGAAAAGTGGGGTTGTCACAACCCAAGTGGAGAGAATTGACGTTGCAACGCTTTTTGAGAGTATGTGCCGCTTTTGGAGGACACATGTGCATATGTGTATGTTATTATTTATTCTATGTGGATTTTTTTGTTATTTTATGTGAATTTTTTTTGTTATTTTATGTGAATGAATTTTTTTGTTATTTTATGTGAATTTTTGTATATTCAGGATTTTGAGCATGCTCATCGATCATGCACCATTTATTCTAGCATGACTTCCCAAGTAGATCAAATGGAGATTGACGTGTCGTTTCGGGGGTGTGTGCACTACTTGGGTCCGAGGAGGATTAGGCTTGGTGTGTATAACACATATGTGAAGCCAAACTTGGCCAGGAAGAGCCTGGCGTGTGTATTACACACGCCAAGCCAAAACTGAGCCTAAACATGCCTAGCGTGTGTCTGGTGGGGGGTGGGGTTTAAACAGCCAGGCCTGAGCCAAAAGGGGTTATTTTCAAAATCTCTTTCTCCCCCTCTCTCCAAACCAAATGGAACTTCCTGCTAGGGTTCCTTTGCATCGATTTGAACCGTGTTTCATTGCCGGTATTCGTTGGTGCCGATTAAACACGTTCCACGCCAGATCAAGGACCTATTTTCTTGAAGGTAATTTTTGTTTTAACCTCATTTTCTTTAATTTTTCTTGAAATACTTGCAATGTGGTTAGGATTTTTACATTTTTAGATAATAAATGGATGATTTCTCTTGCAAGTGTGATTTTTTATGACCTGTTTGATTTTATTTCATGTAAATTGGCTTGAATGATGCCCTAATTTTCTTTTATAGATTTTCTTGAGTCATTTTAGGATTAGGGCTCTTTCTCTTTTCCCTTGGATATAGATGATCTTTTAGAACTTTTTCTTTTTCTCTTTATTGTTTATGGATGCACTATGTATTTTGAACTTGTTTTTTTTTTTTTATCATCATCATCATTCATTCATTTTTTTGTTTTTGGAACGGGGGGCTTTAGACCTCCTCTATTTTTTCTTTTCGATGTGTTTATTTAAAAGGTTTATGATTGATGGAAAATAAAAGGAAGGCATACTTACCTTCCTTCGGCTTGTAACAACCGATCTCTCGCTACTGACATATCTTGATGTTGCTGGTGTTTTTCTCATAATGTCGAGTGAGGAACATGGGCAAGAGCAAGAGGAGGGATCGAAAGTGGCCTATGGTCCTCGGAGGGAGCAGTTTTTTGTAGTGCAGCGCTCTTCCCAGCCTTGGTACGAGATGCAAGGTGAGGTCACCCGTACCGGTCTCCTTCATTGCCAACATACTCATATCTCAAATTTTGGGATCGCTGGCAAGGTAATGAATGAGCTTTATTGTTTTTCTTTGTGCGAACTTGCTTTAATATCAGGATCTAACACCTCTTTATTTGATGTAGGACCTACCATCAATTATGTTCCGTGGGGATTGGCTCAACCTCCAGCGCCTTTACTGCTACCTTCCTCTAATGGTGAAATTTCTCTTTGCCCAGGTCGGTTTTGGGGACTTCCTTTCATGCCCTGCCATGAGGGGCGACGCGGCTTATGTGAGGGCCTTAATTGAGCGCTTCCGACTTGAGACTATGACCTTCCATATGGCGATGGCTGAGATGACTATTACCCCCGTTAATTGGCGATGATTACGGGGGTTAAGATTGGGGGCACACCGATGACCAACCTTCACGTACCAGGTCGAGATGAGGTGGTCCGATTAATCGGGGATTATACCTCTTCCGAACAAGCATGGCTCCGAGGTTAAATTATCTTGGTGACAGATTTGTTTAATAAGAATGAGTTGGTGGATCAGGGCCAGCCCCGATGAGGATATCCCCTTGAGCTGGCGTGCCTTCATGTTGGCCCACATCTTGCTCCTTTTCCTCTGGTAAGACCCTTTTTGCAAATGCCAACGGAGGCCGGGTCTCATTGTCCTTCCTCAGCTCATGGAAAATTGGGACAATGTGCACCGGTATGACTAGGGTGGGGCCGGGTATGCAGTATTGATGTCTAACCTGACTCGAGCCACAATTGGGAACACAAGTTCTATTGTCGGTTTCTGGCCTAGGATTGAGGTAACCCCTGATACTCTTACTTCCCTTGGTTTATTGGCTAGCCATTTATTCTCACGCATCGACACACTTTTATATTTACTGCCCTTTTCAGATTTGAGGGTACCTGCACTTCCAACCTGGCCGTCCTCTCCTTTTCTTTGATGTTTACACCTATCTGCTCATGAGCAACTGACATAAGAATTGTCGCAGAGACGTTGGAATGAAGCATTTAGAGATGGGCTTGAGGTCCTAATTTGACTTGCTGATCCCGGAGCAGGTACGGCTATTTCTCCCTTTTCTTCCTTAGCATTTCTTTTTATGCTACCTGTTTGGCTAATAGGGCACTTTTCCGTCTGGGCAGGTCATCTATGACCCTTACGTTGGTTCTCCCTTCTGGGATCAAGCCGTCGTGGGTCCGTCGTGCTTTTTCGTAGACCGTCGCGCCATTTTCTTTTATGGGGCTTGGGCTTGGGCATATACAGGAGAGAGAGTGGTTCATCAATATCGAGATCACTTTGCTGCATCAAGAAGCTTCTCCTGCAGAAGTTATGACTTCTGAGGGTACTATTGAGGAGCTCTCTGCTAGATTTCTCCATCATGGCATCCCCAACGATGATTTTCTTATGCCTGGGGGATATCAGCTGTGGTATGAGTCCTTGCCCTATCGGTTCATTTTGCCGTGTTTCGTACCTGGTGCCAACTTCTTAGCCTTTGGCGGCTCGTGATCTTAGGTAGTTCTTTTTCCCTTAGGCAAGTTTCCAATGGTTCTGATTCCATTTTTCTTTTTGTTTTACCCTATGACTAAAACCCTGCTTCCTTTCACAGTTCGACCAGGTAAACTATTTTGACGATGATGATGAGACGGTGGTAGGTCTTGCTGAGGCTATGGGAGCTGGTCCTTCAGACCACTCTGGGACGGGTGCTTTTGGTAGCTCGATTGGTGGGGTTCAGGGGACCTTCAGATGCCTTTCTTACGAGTTTGTGTGTGGCCGTAGATGAGTGGGCCCGCATATCTGCTGAAGCGGTCCGGGTCCCTCCTCCTGAATTGGTTCCCGAGGTAAGTTTTCCCCTTTCTACATATTTGCTTTTTAGAGAAATGCATGTGCTTGCGCCTGTGGCTCTTATAGTTGATGTCTTTTCCTTTTGTGTAGGATTACGAGTCGGCTGTGAATCAGGCCGAGTACTACCGTAATATCGCCGGTCTTTGAGATGTGGAAATGGTGAGTATCATACTGACTGGTTCTGATCATTGCCTTGCTATCTTTATCTTTCGACTGAGCTTGATTGATGACTCTAGGTATGACTTGCAGCGTGCTCGCGAAAAGGAATCACGCTTCCTGCTTAGCCGACTCTCTCAGGCGTGGTCTCGGGTGGGAGAGGTTCGGATGTACCATAGTTCTTCGCGCTGGTGCGAGAAGTCCAAGGGCGCTAATAAGGATTAGGCTCGCTCTGATTTGATTAGACATTTTTAGACTCTTGGGATTTTTCTGGTTTCATTTTGGGAAGATGTATCGGAGAATATATTTTGGATGACTTTATTTCTTTGAATGAATGTTTATTGCTTTCCCTCTTTATCTGCTCCATCTCTCTCCTTTCTTTTTTCATTGTGGTGTATCGGCTCTCTTTTCCAGGGTGGGCTCAATTTTTTATAGTAAGAAAAGCCTTTGGGCTATACCTTTGGCTAACACTTGGCCATCATTTTCATATCTGTGCGGGCCTTTCCTGCATGGAAAACTGTATATAAGTTAGATGTGACCCAAAAAATTTTATATCTCTGTATGTGGCCTAGTTACTTTGCAAGTAAATGACAAGAAATGCAGGTGGGCTGTCTAGGGGATAAGCCAAATGACCTCCCCTATTCCCTCTCTCTCTTTTTCTTTTTCTTTGGACATCAGTAGTGGTCTGGCGTGTGTAATACACATGCCAGAGTAACTCTGGGGAAATTTACTCTGGCGTGTGTAATATACACACCAGGTGCCATCAGGGGAATGTGGGGCCTTTTAAGCCCGAGAATGCATTATTTTATCCTTTTAATTTTGACTTGATATTTTTTTGCTGCCATTTTTCTTTTTGCTTGCCCAAGGGTGGGTCCATCGTCCTACATTGAATTGTGTTTCAGGAACATCTTTGTATGACAATGGACCCGCTTTCCAATCCCGCCTCTCGTGGGCACTATACTTCCCTCTTGGGCGTGGGGCCCAGTTTCTTAAAGAAGTGGCTCGAGAGTTTGAATGAGAGTGAGCTCGCGGGTCTGGATCAGCTTGGATTGGCTCGTCTCTTGTCTTTTCTTGAAGTCCCTCTACTTTGGGATTTTATACACGCGACGGCCTCTCTTTGGGAGTGGGCACCCACGTCTTCCGATTCAGGAACTGTGAGTTAACTCTTACACTTGAGGAACTCTCCAACCTATTGGGCTTGAAGCTTTATAGAGGCCTTGCCAAAGTAGTGCCAAAATTGGGCTATACTAAAGTCGTCCATGTGACTCTAGGTTTGGAAAAGGTTGATTATGAGAAAAGTCTCATTGGAGGGCCCACTAGGTGTTCAATGAAATTCTTGAGAGAACTTTTTGGCGACGAGAGCCTGCGAAAATTGCTGATTAGAAATGTTCATAATGTAAAGGCTTTCGCTCTCTGTCTCATCTCTGAGGTTCTTTTTTATACTGGGGGGAGAGTTTCTCGCTTACACTCTGCGACGTCTTGGCAGAATTAGAGGGAGGTCAATCCGTGATGCATATGATTTTGGCAAAGCTTTATCGTTGTCTTGACACTTTCGCCTTGGGAAAGGTGGCGTGCCTTAGGGGATGCCCGTTTCTGTTTCAAGTTTGGCTAGGGGAGCACCTTGCCATTTTAGAACCCGTGCCTTGTTTCTAATTTGTCCGTGGTGAGGTGACTGCTGCTTTTTGGGAAGGTGTCACATGCTTCCACAGGGAGATATGCCGGGGTTGAAGCTTTGGCTAGCTGAAGCTGAGTTGGTGTGGAGGCTTTCGTAGTTAGATAGGACTTTCCCAGTGGTCCGCTCTAGAGATTATGAGGGCATCACTCTCCTTGGTTTGACCGACAGCACTTACTATTTCCCTTTTTGAATGTTGCGCCAGTTTGGTTGCTCTCAGCAGGTGCCCTGTGCGGCAAAACCACCCTTATGCGACTTGATCTTCTCTCGGGGATTCCTTGGAGACTTGGATAGGATAGCTGTTCTCTGGGAGACGCTACCAACGCTCATGTGTGATCTAGAGCAAGGGAATTTGATTTTGACTTCTCCAGAGTACGAGGCTTGGCCACTGTCCGAGAGGCCTTCTGCTTGTTACTTGGATCAGCCCGAGAGTAGTGATGTGGAGGGGCCTTAGACAAAGAAGGAGTCGATGCTTTGATCTCGTATTGAGCTGCTGGTGGACGAGAAGCGTGTCCTACATGATCATTTAGAGAAACAAAAGATTAGAGCAGAGGCAGCAAAAGCCAGGGCTGATGTAGGTGAGTGTGAGGTCTTTTGTCTGGAAGGAGCCTTGAGTGATGCTCTTGGTGCTACTGATGCTTCCCGAAAACTGTATAGGAGTCTCCATGGCCGTTGGATGATAGGGCGGGATGTACAGGAGGATGCTTTAAACGCAGAGATCCGTGCCCTGAAGCGCGAGTTGGGTCGTTGATTCTATCCTGTACATATCTTTTGGCATAGATCAAAACCATAGAAGGGGGCCTAAGAAACCCCTGTTCAAATACATCTTTGTGGTATAGATATTTTCTTTATATTTGTCTTTTTCTTCAGTTTTTGTAAAAAGGAAAGGGAAGCTAGTTATCACACTGATTATTTTTGGAGATGTGATGTAAGCATAGTATGATTTGTAAATGGAAAAGGGAAATCTATTATCTTACAAAAGTGTCATTCGCTTTCTTTGTTTGATGGATTGTTTTTGTTTCTTAAATCAGTTTGAGATGGAAAGCGTAAAGTGCGGGCATGAGAATGGAAAAAGGGAAATTTATTATCTTTTTCAAAGAGTGGCTCCTTGCCCTATGGTGGTGTAGTGGGCTAACATGGGAAGGAAAGGGAAATTTATCATCTTTTTCAAGAGTGGCCTCCTTGCCTTGGTCCTTTCTCCTTTTTGATGCCCTAATCGCAGGATGGGATGGTAGGTCTTTCTTTTGGGCATGGTCGAACCTCTTTACGTGGTTATATCAAAGCAGGTCAACAGCTTTACCAAGGTCGGAACATCTATCCCTTTGGATTGAATCAACCTTTTTCATCATTCGACGGTGCACTTACGAAGACATTCTTAGTCGGGACCCAATTTTGAGTTATCATGAGTGGCTCGGTTGGAGCCTTGCGATGTGAGTTTTCGTCGTGCCCGTTATGCCCTCTTTTTTGCCCATAGCGCCCTTTCGGGTTTTCACTACGTCCATGGGTAGCCATTTTTACCCCAGGCGCCTTTTCAGGTTTTCACCTGGTTTGTACAGATTCGACATCCATTTTACTTTGAGCTTGTATATATATATATATTTTTTATTCTTTTCTTCTTTTGTTTTGTTTTATTTCAAATGCCATGACATGGACGTCGAATCCGTCATAGCGGGTTGAATGTGATTCATATGTTGCCTCTCGGCTTGGCTTGTGCTGACTCAAAAGATACCGTTATTGCTTGTGGACTTTAAAGAGGGCTTTCCTCGGGGATGTATCGTGGCCATGAGTACGGTTAGGAATTTTGAAGGTATTCTAGGTTAAGTAGTTTCCTTGATGGGGGTTCGGTTGTTGTAATACACTTCTTCCATGGAAAATTTTGTTGTACATGCCCCACTCTATTTTTTGCTCTCTTGCTTTTTCCTCTTTTTGGATATCCTCTTTTGGAGATTTTACTTTTCTGATTTTTTATTTTTATTTTAATAATAACTCTTTTCTCTTTTTTTGGTATATACACTTTTTCCGTCCTTATTTTCGGGAGGGGTTTATGAAAGAAAGGCCTATGACTCAACAGTGTAGAAAGGGTATGAGCATTCATGGACAATTTTTTTTGTTTGTTTTTGCTACTTGGCTTTGAAATGATGGCCTTTTTTATGTGGTCCTTAAGTAGTCACGTATTCATTTGATCAATACTTACCTTGCGGAGACTAAGAGTAGAATCAGCGAACGATCCAATGTTGATGGGCTCTGTGAAAGTGATCTCCGCTATGGTGGCGAGGCAGATCGCAGATCCCGGGAGTATTTTTTGGATGACGAAAGGTCCTTCCAATTAGGCTTGAACTTCCTCTCGGATCAGCGTAAGCACGCAAGCGATTCCCCTTGATAAACTTGGGTATGTCACAAGGCTAGAGCCTTTTCTCGTCCAATAGGTTCAACTGCTCAAAGCGGGACCTCTCTTTTTCGGCTTCTGATAGATTAAATTCCATGAGGATGTAGAGTGAAGGCACTTCAACCTCAATCGGTAGCACGACTTCAGTTCAGTACATAAGGGAGAACGATGTTGCCCCTGTAGTTGTTCGAATTGACATTCGGTAGGCCCCTAATGCGAATGGTAACATTTTAGTCCAATCTCGATAGGTGACAACCATCATTTCCAGGATGCGGACGATCGTCTTGTTAGCAGCTTCTACGACCCCATTGGTTTGTGCTCGATAAGGTGACGAGCGATGGTGTTTGATCTTGTATTGCTCGCAGAAGACCCTGATGCGTTTGTTCGTAAAGTTAGTGCCATTATCGGTGATGATGTCCTTGGGTATGCCAAATCGGTAAACAATGTTATTCTTGATAAAATTTTCAACATGACTGGCCGTGATGTTAGTATAATATGCCACCTCTACCCATTTGGTGAAGTACTCAATGGCGACTAGGATGAATTGATGCCCATTTGAAGCTTTTGATCGTCGAGGCCTCATGTGAATGGCTGGCGGGGTGGTCATCTTTGTGTAGATCTATAGCAGAGCATGTATCGATCAAGTGTTCTTGGCATTTGTAGCACTTCCGAACGTGCTCGCAACAATCAATTTCCATAGTGGTCTAGAAGTATCCTTGTGTAGACACCCAAATTTGGCCCAAGGCCCGATCGAGAAACATTTCGAGGGAGGCACACTTTCGAGCTTTTGATGGCATATATGGTATCCTTAGATACCTTCCCAAACCCTTAGGAACCTTTCTGAATTCTTAGGAATCAACCCTAACTTTCCCAAACCCATTAGAATCCTTTCCCGGACTAGTGTCGAACCCTCTCGAGCAGTGGTTGGAAAGAGGAGTGCAAATATTTATATAGACCTCTTCTAGATCTATGGTATATACCATTGGAAGGAGGACTTCCTCAGATTTCTAATGAGCTAAGAATTGCCTCAATCAGAGTTATATAACAAAAATTATGGCGATTTAAAAATCGAGCAGTTTTGCAGGATTTTGCCTTGGCGCAACGATTAGTTGCGCCACACTTAAGTGGGTCCCCCGTGGGCTTACAACTTCCTAAAAACCCACTCAGCTATACTATTTTACTGTGCATATGCTTGGCGCAACTATTAGTTGCGCTAGGCATATGAACAGTGACTGTGCTATTTTGCTTCGAATTTCGGGAGTAGGGTTTGACTTGTTAACCACCTGGGTCTTTGGGGTATGTTTTGATAGTTCTGTTGCACCCTTTTGCACCCTATTTACATCCCTTAAATGACTTAAGGCCTCACCCTATTATCCACCATTAGAGCACCTCTTCACATGTTTCAAAGCTCCAAAAATCCTAAGAAACCTAAGATGCTAAATTACATAATTCTTAATCTTGCTTAGCCTCTAAGTAGCCTCCTAACCCACCATTTTCCTATAAATAGAACCCTTCTCCCCTTGGGTTAAAGGTTGAGAAAATTTGCCTAAGAGAGAAAGAGCTTAAGTGAGAAGGTCTTTCTCCCTTTGGTGCATCATTCTCATACAAAATCCAGAATTCTAAAACCTCCTTTGAGCCATATTTTCCACCTTAGATCCCCTAGTATAGGTGTGTGCTACCTATTTGTCTTCTCTCTCTACCTCTTAGCTATCAAGCCTTAGGAGTTAGAACCCCATTTCATACCATACAAGTCTTCAAAAGCTCACCGAGGCAAGCCAACGCAAGGTTCCACAATGGTGCAACAAGGGCCCGAGAGCTCCGGCTCTCCCCTCTATTCCTCTACCTTCTGCTGTTGCTCTATCCTCCCATTTGTGTCACATACTGTCAATTTTCGGTAGGAACGGAGGGGCACAAATAGGATTTTAAAACCCATTTGGGCAAGAGGAAGCTTGCGTCTTTTCTTTTGTATTATTTTTATTTTGGCCATAAATAGAGAACACATTTAGCGGGTTGATTGGGTGCCTAATACCTTCCCAATCGATAACTGAAGCCCCTACCCAAAAACCTTTGGTGTGGACTGGATTCAGAGTCATATTTGTGGCACTATGGTGCTTATAAAAATGATCTAGGTTTCCCGGGACACCAAAAAGCTCCGGTGGCGACTCTATATTTTTGGTAACAAGCGATCACCGCGATAGGATCGTCAAAAATCTCACGGTTGCATAGATGGTGACTCTGCTGGGGAGTAGCTAATAGAACTTCCCCTTAAATTTGGTCTCTTTATTTTTTATTTTACTAACCTTTATTGCTATTATTTATTTATTTATTTTACTCACCCCTTCAATTACATCATTTTACTTTCCCCTACTTTTACGTTATTTTTTAGCTTAGCGGGCTTACTTTATGCACTGCTATTAAATTTCTTTACATTTCCGTCATTTTAACTGCCTTAGCCGATTGGCCGGTCTACTTACGCTTTGTATTTAAATTCCTTTACTTTTACGTCATTTAAAGTGCCTTAGCCGTTTGGCGGGCCTACGTGCGCACTTACGTTTCCGCAATTGTATTACAAAAAGTGAATACCGGCCGTAGAGGCGGCACGGGATCCATCACCCCCGATCTTTGAACTTAAGAAAAATTCTTTAAAAGTGAAAAATAAAATTGAACCAACAAAGGGGATTTAATTTGATATTTGTGGGGAAGATTTTTAAAGGGTTGGGTTATTTAGGCACACATACAACCACTCGAGTCTTAGTACGGCGGCAGCCCCTAGTGGTGATGATCCGAAAAATTCCAGTACCTAAGAAAAGTGCTTGCGCTTGAGGTATATCGGGTGGGTCACCTTCTCATTCCAAGCTTAAAACCCGAGAAAAAAGAGAGCGATAGTGAACCCAATTTGGCCTTTAACCCTTAGGTTCGGTGAGAAAGAGAGCGGATCATATAATCAGTCAGTCCCCGAAAGTCCAGCTACTAAAAGCCAATTTGGAGACCCATTTTGACTGAGTTTGCTGCTGTCAAGCAAACTGGAGAGCCATATTGCTCTGGCGCAATTATTAGTTGCGCCAATGCAAAATGCCCCAACAGTACACTGGCGCAACTATTAGTTACGCCAGCTTTAAATCTGGACCCTTTGCTCTGGCGCTACTAATAGTTGTGGCAGGATGGTTTTGAGCAGCCCCAGTCCGAATCTATGGCCTATTTCACTCCCCGGACTCCCCGATCAGTGTGTTTAGTGCCTTTGTTTAGGCCTTACAATTTTCGACACCCAATACGCCCTCGCCAATCAAAGGAAAGTGACTTCTTTTCTATTCGTTTCGGGGGACTAGGTCATTAGCATTGGTTTTCGTGCCTTCAATAGATTAAGGGGTTCCCCTTTGATTCTTTCGAAGTGCTTCGAAACCGTTGCCGTGGGACCTATTTAGGGTACGAGAGCCATCCGAGAAGGGAATTCAAAAAGGCCTCGGAATCCTCATTTGTTTCACTTTCAAAAATCTAAAAAATTAAAATAAAAAATAAAAAATAGTCTTGATTGGTACCGGCACAACGACACCATCGTGCCCTCCGTCATCTCGTAGGGGAAGGAGGAAGCTTTATGGGCCCCATTCGAACCCGACATCGAGATATGTCGTGGGTCGTGGACCCGGCTTATGCCGATCTCAACTCATCCCCGCCACATTCTCTAACCCATTCCCATACCGAAGAGGCCTTCAAGTCCACCCCCCTCACCCATTCAACCCTCACCATAACCGGCCTGCTTCGGTTGCCCCCATTTTCCTTCCCAAAGTCTAAATTTTTCATCATTTTTCCAAACCATGCCTTCATCCATGACCATCTCCAACCCATCCCACCTTCCTTCCACACCCATTCAAAACCCATCCTCTACCTTGACCCACATGCCCCATTTCTCATCCTCCCAATCCGATCCACCCAAAACCACATCCAATCCTCCACACATCCCTCCATGTACCCAAGCCATGCCCATCTTTCCCGAAGCCATGACCAATTTTCTCCTCTCATTTTCCACTTCCATGCCCCATACATCTCTCCCATGCATACCTAATCCATCCACCAATGCCCCCCCTCACTTCTCCAATCCACCCTCAGATCCCACCTCACCCGGGCCATGCCCAATTTTTCCTATTTCCATACCCCATCTATACCCCTCCAACCATCAAATAGCTCATATCCATCCGTTCTCCCTTCCATGGTCATGAAGGAGGAGATGTTCCAAACCTATAATAAGTGGAAGGCCTCCCAACACATCTCCTCTCATCCACACCACACATTTATGGATCCATCCCATACCCTAGCAAGCTGCCTCATTCCCTATGACCCTCATAAACCCCCATCATCCACACTACCCAAACCCCACTACTCACTTATCCCAGGACTTAGTGGCCCAAACCCCCCTTCCCCACATGTCCTAAGGCCTCACGGCCCAAAACCCTCTAACCCATACCTATCAAGGGCCCATGGCCCAGACCCATCAAGGCCCAATGGGCTAAACCCACCAAGGGCCTATGGCCCAGACCCACCAAGGCTCAATGGGCTAGACCCACCAAGTCCCAATGGGCTAGATCCACCAAGGGCCCATGGCCTAGATCCATCAAGGCCCAATCGACTAGACCCACCAAGGGGCCCATGGCCCAGACCCAACAAGGCCCAATAGGTCATACCCACCAAGGACCCATGGCCCAAACCCACTAATGGCCCATGGCCCAAACTTATCATGACCAAGGTTTTGTGGCCCAACCCTCCTAAGGCTTCATGGCCCAAACCCAAGCCCAGCAAAACCTTGGAACCTTACACCCATACCCTTCCCAATTTCTACAAAATTTCACCCATTCACAACCCCCATACCCCATCAAACCCATGCCTTATATCAATCCCAATTTACCTATATCCTTACATCCCAAAGTCACTTCAAACCTTCCTCCATGCTCAATGGCCTCATCAGCC
Source organism: Chloranthus sessilifolius (assembly GCA_021018995.1). Taxonomy (NCBI): domain Eukaryota; kingdom Viridiplantae; phylum Streptophyta; class Magnoliopsida; order Chloranthales; family Chloranthaceae; genus Chloranthus; species Chloranthus sessilifolius. The sequence continues at coordinate 3,680,481 of CM037592.1, forward strand.
CCACTCCAAAACCAGACTTTCACTCATCCCATCACCCAATGACCTTCCCCATCCCCAATGGACTCACCCAATCCTCACTCATGCCATTCCCCCAATCCATGCAACACCAAAAGAGAATCCGCCTCACTACACACTATGTTGACGAGCAATATGAAGAGGACGCAGATTAGGAGCAGTGGAGCCTATGTTGGGAATTGACCACCTTAACCCTCCTCCCATCATTTCCCACCCTCTAGTAGCCTAAAGTGAAGTCCAACCAACTGCCGAGAAAGTGGCCCCCATATCCAAGGAGTCAGAGCAGTTGAAAGAGCAGCTAGATAAAATACATAAGTAGTTGATGAAAATGGGTGGTGTTGAAATCCACGCCACGGACTTCACAGATTTTTGTTTGTTCACGAGGTCCCCTTGCCTCTCAAATTTAAGATGCCACTTTTGACAAGTATAACACGACAATCCTATTGCACACCAAGTCCCATCAGGGTACATGTGCCAATATGGAGGGGATAAAAGACTGCTGATAAAGGTCTTTCAAAAGAGTTTGACTGATTCGGCCCTGAGGTGGTTCACATCCTTGGAACCATCTATGATGAAAACATGGAAGGACTTGACGACTGCTTGTAAATAATACGTCTATAATATAGACATCAAACCGCATAAGTCCGACTTGGCCCGGTTAAAGCAAAACCTAAACGAGGTTTTTAGTGATTACCTGGGACGTTGGAGAGCACTGGCCGCTCAGATCAGGAACAAAATACCGGATGATGAGTAGATCGAAATGATTTCTAAGAATACTCTGCTAGTAAACTCTGACTTTTTGGTGTACCAGCAGTAGTCCAGCTTTGTTGATCTGGTGAGGAATGCCAATGTTGTGAGGATGCCATCAGGGAAGGCCGCTTGAATAAGAATATACCAAGTGGAGCTAGTGGGGTTAGGAGGTTTTCAGAACAAAAGAATGAGAATATGACAAGGGTCGATGTCCAAAACATTACCAATACCAGGCCCAATAATAACGTAGCCCCGTTCCAATTTCAAGCAACACAGCCAGTGCCAGTCAAAACTGAGTAGATACAGAGAGCAGGGAATGGGCAAGGAATGCAGATAACTCTTGAACAGAAGAGAGCCCACTATGACCGAGTGCTTACGCCCCTAGGGTAATTACTAAGTGTACTTTTACCTTTATTAATAGAAAAGTGATTAGTTACTATCCATCAATCGCAACCTCCTCACCTGATCCTAAAGAACTATGACCTAAATACTCACTGTAATTTTCATCGTGCAGGTCACTTGGTCATTTGTGATTCCCATTGAAGCACGCGATCTAATATTTAATCGATGTCGGAAAATCATTTCATTCGCACCTTCTCAAGTAATCCAAAGACGTGAACATCCATCCCCCCACATCATACAGGAGGAGTAGGTCTCGACCCACCATCTAATGGTAGAAGAGCGTGAATTTAACTTTGATTCGTCTTTACATTAGTGATCGGAGAACTATGCACCATCGCCAAGAAACTGAAGAAAGGAACATTGGGGTGATCGAACCTCAATTTGTCGAGACTATTTTCCCTCAAAGACCATGAGTTGAGCCCTTAGATCTTAGGGCTTATTTTTCATCACCCACACGTGTCAATTATGTGCATATAAATGCATATCAACCATACACCACTACCCCCCCCAATTACTCGATAGCCCATCATACCTCCAACCCTCCGCCAAAGACCTATCGCCTACCAATGGCCTATCCTACTCCTTTCCCCGACACCACCACTCACAAGCTTCACCACCCCGTCTGCCCAATTTTGCCACCCAACCCGCTATCACCGAGGTAAATAAAGTGTTGCCCACACCTCCGGGAGTTTCATGAAGATAAGTGTCTCACGATACGCAGTAGTCTATACCATTTTAGATCTCGGATCAACCTATGATCCTCATCGTCCTGAGTTATGAACAAACAGATATTAATATTGGCAACCACAAAGGAGCGGAACTTTGTGACTTGATCCGGAAAGATCTCAAAGCAATCGGAAGCACCGGCAAACACAAGCCCAATCCAAGGAAAGAAAGGCCCGTGAATCCGCTCGAGAAAATGAGTCGATAACATATCTGGAGACTGAGAAGAATGTCTGCTCATATTACTATATGGGATTTGTTGATGACGTCCTCACTCCACTTTCAAGCATTAATGGGGGCGTTAAAGAACGCACATGTGTCACTTCAGGTTAGCTCGGACGAAGTCGGGCAAATAATTGGTCAAGTGATAGCCCCGAACGCCATTTCCTTTTTGGATGCCGATCTACCAGAGGAAGGAGGAAGTCTCTCAAAATTCTTAAATATAACTGTTGAGTCTAGAAATATGATAATCCCACTGGTTTTGATCGATAATGGGTCTGCATTAAACATATGCCCGCTGAGAATTGTCACAAATATTGGGGTAGATCCTTGCATGTTAAGACCCACGAGAACCAGCACCAAAGGTTTCAATAACACACGAAGAGAAATAATGAGAGAAGTTGATCTTGAGCTATTAATTGGGCTAATAACCTTCTCCATATTGTTTTAAGTGATGGACATCAAATCCTTATTTAATCTGCTGTTAGAGCACTGTTGTCGCTCTAAGTGTGCCATAATTGTGTGCATTATGAATAAAGAATTAAAGAATTGAAGAATGTTTAAGTTATATGGATGTTAACTTATGAAAGGAATATCAAAGACACATTGGGGCTAACATTGGCCCGCAAGATCGGGCCAATTGTAGCAAGTTTTAAAAGTGAGTATATTAAAGATCGTCCACAGAGAATTTGTCTCAAATATGAGATAGACCTCCGGATCTGCTACCAGATCCGCTCTATATTTATCTAGAAAGCGTGATGAAATAAGAGAGTTTGGGTTTTGTCACGATTAACTAAAAACAAATAAAGAAAAGATTTAACTAAGTGATCCAGATCCGAGTTGGGAAAGAGATGGAAATAAAAGAAATGGAGAAGTAATAGCTCCATGTATTTTAGCCTTTGAATTTTAATGGAGAATCAGATTCCAATAGAGCAGATTCAATCTTCATCTGCTACCAGACAGATGTAAGAGAAATAAATCAATTAAGGAATAGGTTTAAACTTATGGCTATGATCTGTCCACTTAAATGGTCACAGATCATCCAATAGTTGTGGCCTTCTTTAGTTCGTAACATGAAAATCATCGTAAGTGCTGCTTGAATTAGGTTACCAACGCTAATTACAGGGGACAATGAATTAAGGGAAGTTGGATGCGGGTGAGTGAATCTAAAGAAGTCTAATGCACTAAGGTGATCATTCAGAACCCTCGACATGACTCCAATGGAGAAGACACAAATTACACCAACCTTTTAAAATCCAAAATCACAATTACAAAGCACGGCTTCTTAGGGAGCCCTCCGACTTACAGCCTTGAATCCGAACTCCTTGGAGTTACAAATCACTCTCAACAACTCTCAAAAGCAAAACAAAAGAAGCTATTACAGGAGGTACAGATAGGCTATCTGACCGGAAGGTAGGGAAATAGAAATGAAAACTCAAAATCTGGATGCCACAATTGGGCAAATGTCTTCTCTATTTATAGCTTTCCCTTGATCCTGCACAGGGCTGAATTGACCAATCAGAAGTGTTCAGATCTGGATTGCCCAATGGCAGTTGAGCACGGGGATCCAGATCTGTTCTGGCCAATGAAAATGCTCTGATCTGGTTCAGCCAATCAGGCGCTAGAAGCATCAATTCTGTTATGGAATTCAAAAATCTGTTTGAGCTTCTAGAAGTTCCCGCCAAGTGATTTCATCTTTGAGCGCTCACATGGGTTGGAATATGCTTTTGGATCTTGATTGGAATCTTCCGAAATGTCCCTGGGCTGTTAAATGCATTGGGGCGCGTGCAGAGATTACTGAAATGCCCTTTAAACAAGCTGTAATTCCCCAGAATGTCCTTTCGTAGAGTTTAAGTGCCTTTTCGCAAAGTGTTTTGGCTCCAGAAGTTCTTTTCGCAAAGAAATTTGGCTTCAGAAAGTCTTTTCGCAAAGGACTTCTCCCCAGATCTTCTATTCGAAAAGGAAATTTCAACTATTCGAACAGAACATGGTTCTTTTCGAGTAGTTCATTACAGCTCCAGAATCAATTCGAACAGAACTTTGACCTTTTCGAAAAGTACTTTTTACTTTGCGAATTGAGCTTTAGCTTCCATTCTTCTTTGCGAATGGATCCTTTTTCTTCTTCAGGTCTTTGCTTCTTCTTTTCAGTCCTTTTTAACCACTGCTGAGGCTATTTCTTCACTCCCTTTTTTAGCTTGACATGAATTGTCAGCTTTTTGATCATTTTAGGATGCTTTTCGGACTTGGACCTGTCTAATTGGTTAGCTGTAAAATGCACACTAAAGCACTTATTTAGTCTTCTCAAGGGTCTTTCAAAGCTCATGTTTAGGGGTGAAAAATGGTATTTTTCACTACTTAACACACCCCCAAACCTAAGCTTTGCTAGTCCCTGAGCAAAGAAACATAAAAAACAAGGAGACATAAAACACAGAAACATAGAAAAACCAAGTAAAGAGCCACTTTTGTAGGAAGCACAGGTGCATTTAGCATATGCAACAAGCCTTTTAAACCCCTAGGTGATCCCTAGAGGAGGAGTGAAGTCTCCTGAGGGTTTTCAGTGAAGGTACCCACAAACTTCTCCATGGGACAGTTGGCATTAGTGCACTGTTATCTCATGAGCAATCAAAGATCGAAATTAGTTACTCTTGAATCCATGTTTACACAGAAATTTAGTTGTATTGTTTGCAAGGAGATTTCAACATTTATAAACCTCATGAATGTTTCAATATTTCCAATCTGTGAACAGTCATAGAAAATCATACAAATGTGCCAGCAGTAAGCTCATCCTATGGATAAAAATTAGGTTATAAGTCATACTTAATGTGCTCAAGTTCCAACCCAAACACTCACCAGGGTATACTCTCATCAGTGTTTTTGTTGAGGGGTTCGTTTTCACTCAAGCTCAAGAGCAGTTACATCTCCCAAATGGATCTGTAAGCATGAGCATAGGCCTGTTTCTCAGGTACTGGCATCATTGACATCTCCTCACCATAGATTGGGTCACTTCTTATCTCCACATGACAGCTCACTCAACTTTGGATCACAAGGGCTTTTAATCTAGGTTTGTTTGTATGGCTTATGGAGTGAAGTTTCAAGGAAAGGCAGTTTGAACAGGGGTTTGAATTTGAGAACTCAGGAAGTGCAGGAGATGGTTCATGACTCCACCTTTTTGAGTTTAGCTTCTTTCTTCTTCTTTTTGAGATTCTCACATGTGATCAGTTCTTTCTTTGATCTTGCATTTTTCAACATAAGGTCCCTTTTTTGCCTTTTTGCTTGCAACTTTTTCACATTGTTTGTCTCTTCCTTTCTCAGTCACCATATTGCCTGTTTTTGAGGTATTTTCTCTTCATTTTCTTGATATTGCCTAGAAATGGTCCATCTTCAGTTCTTTCTCCTTTACCTCCTGAATTCTCAGAGTGAGGGAAGGCTGAATTGGTTCCATAGGTTCAGGTGCAAGTACTTTTGGGTATTTTTGATGAAGAATTGTAGGATTTACAGCTCAAATGGGGTACAAACAGGGGCAGATTTTTCTTGGTTGGTTCTGTTAGGTTCAGGCTGTCCAAAGAAGGCCTTGATCTTTTCTTCAGTCTCATGAGTGCTGTCACTTGTTTCAATTTGGAGTTTCCTAACTTCTAGTGGATCTAATGCCTCAGCCAATCCTTTGAATCAGAGAAAATTGCCTCAGTCACTCTTCAACAGAGATGGAAAATATATGGGCTCAATTCTCACTGGTTATGGTTTTTCCTTGAGCTTTTAAGTATATCTTTACCTTTTTCTCTTCCTTTTGACTTCCTCCGTGCTGATACCAGTATGGTTTTATGGTGTAATCATCATGGAAATGTAGAATATCGCAAGGTTTAGAATGTCTAAATTTTTTGCAAAGAATATTTAAAATTTCCTAGTTAACTTGATTCTTAAGTACATTAAATTCTTTCCTGCTTTAGGTGATTTTTCTGCCTTTATGCTGACTGTCCCGAGGGCAGGATCTGTCTGCACACCCCAAACCTATGAGGAGCAGTGTCCTCACTGGTTCAAAGGTGGCATGGTCCCATTATTAAGGAAAAACATGAAGGAATTCATAAACAGCAGAAAGTAAAACATGACAGTGAGCATTGGAGAAAGCAAAATTTATTGACTAGAAACATTACAGAGAAGAAAAAGAAAATTAAAGACAGAGGGGGGACTGGGATTAAGGGAGAGGGGCGGGGCAAGGTGGAGGGGAAGGTTGTGGTTTGGGTAGTTAAGTTAGCAGACAGAGGTGGTGATAGAGGGGGGTCTGTTTGGGTAGCTAACTCAGCAACAAGGGGAGGTGAGGCCACAGGTAGTTCAGGGGTGGTTTGGGTAGCCTGGGTGGTAGTGGAGGGGGGAAGCACTAGGACTTCTGGGTCTGTTTGGGTTGCCTGTGAGGCAAAATGGAGAGCAGGGGTAATGGGGGTAGGTGGTAATGGGGCAGTTAACGACTGGATGAGCTCCAATGTAGCAGACTGATTGTCTGCATTTGTTTGGAGCTGGGCTTGGATATTTTGGAGGTAGGTGAGGATCTGGGTGTAGGGAGCAGGTGTGGGGGAGATTGGCCTAGAGGGGATTGGGGAGGGTGGAGGAATAGGGAACCAGGCCATCTGTGGCTGTAGGAGGTGCAGCTGAAGAGCTAGCTACCCCAGGGCTGTGTAGAATGGGTGCAGCAGGTGGTGCAGCTAGAGAGCTGGTCACCACAGGAAATGGTTCTTGTAAAATGGCAGGGGCTGGCTGAGGTGCAGTGGCTGGTGGAGGCTCCATAGCAGTTTCAGCTTCTGCAGCAGGGGTATCTCTTGGACTCTGTGCTAGTTCACCCACAGGTTCATGTACAGCTGCAGGGGGGTCAATGGGTGGTTGTTCAGGCCCCCCCACACTTGCAGGGCTAGGTTCCCTGTCAGGCTCAGCAGCAGGAACTGGCTCTAGCTCAGGTGCTCTGGCAGGAATGGGTTCAGCAACAGGGGTAGGTGCAAGAGCAGGGGCATGTGCTGGATTTACTGCTTCCCTCATTCTCCTCAACATAGCCTGACTTGTGGTCCAGGCTTTCTTGCCAAAGTTATGGGGGGTGAGGATTTCAAAGGGCTTGAGAGACTAGGGACAGCAGGGTAAAAGAAGAAAGAAAAACTAAGAACAAAAAAAATCTAAACTATATGCAGCAGAAAATAAAAATGTAAAACTAAAGATATGAGCAAGGAAATGGAAAACATGATATACAAATGCAAGAAAAAATCAACAACGCTAGAACTGCTAAATAAAATCTAACAAATAGAAGGATTACTATGCAAATGAAAGGAAACTAATGCTAATAATAGAGAAACAGTAAAAACAAGGTAAGGGACTGCATACAAAGTTTTTTTTTTTAAAAAAAAATAGAAAAGTGTTGATACAAAAACAGAATTTGTGAATGCAAAATAGGAAAACAAAGTTAGAAACTAACTAAAATTCCTAAAAACAGAATTTGAAACTAACATTCCTAAAAACAGAATTTGAAACTAACATTCCTAAAAACAGAATTTGAAACTAAAATTCCTAAAAACAGAATTTGAAAATCTAAAAACAGAATACTAAAATTCCTAAAAACAGAATTTGAAAATCTAAAAACAGAATTTGAAACTAAAATTCCTAAAAACAGAATTTGAAACTAACATTCCTAAAAACAGAATTTTTAATGCCAAAGGATACATCCTAAGCCCAAAGAGAAAAAATGATACATCCTAAGCCCAAACAGAAAATCTAATGCCAAAAGCCTGAGATACTTATGAATCTAAGTGAAAAAAAATGATTAGCAGGAATACAGTGAAAAGCAAGATTCATAAGACTGACCCCTTTGTTGATGATGTGTATGAATAAAAAAAAAATAATGAAGCATGGGAGCACATATTAAAAACAGAGTTCATACACAGCTGAGACCCATTTATGATGAAGAAATCTCGAAGGAAAATAAAATAAGTGGGTCCATTGAATATTCAAAACAGCCTATGATTCACTACTCATTGTCCTACATGATTCCTAAAAATAAAAAAAATGATCTCAGCAGGTCCAGATGGGAAAAGTGGATGCAAATGGAGAAAAACAGCCCATACGAAAGATATATATATATTTTTTATTTTTATAATTTTCTATTTTTTTATTTTTTACTTGTTTTGGATCAGCCCAGGCTCAACAAGAGCCCTTATTTACTACTGCTGAAAATAATGAGAAACAACTAAGAGATTTTCTATTTGTGTTTTCATTTTCTTTTATTTTGTATTTGGTTTTGTAAAAAAAAAATCAGCATGCCTAAAAGACAGCAGAAATTATAATCAGAACAAACAATAAACACAACAGAACTGCTGGTTCTCAAGAATTTAAAAATAGAAAATGAATGCAAAGGAGAAGAGGATGCAAACTCAAGCAGATCTGCTCCAGCTTTAGTCCAGATGCTCCTTGTTGGACGGCTGCTCCAGATCTGCAAAAATCCAAAAACTGCAGCAGTACCTTATTCCAGTATATTGACAAAAATAAAAAGAAAAACTCAGGCTACTGCCCAAATTTGACAAAAAGACAAAAGAGTGGCAGCATTTATTCAAACAACTAGAAGGCAAAGAATAAAAAACTTAAAAAAAATAAATAAATAAATAAAAAATTCTGCTGCAGTAAAATAGGTTTTCTATACAAAACTGCAGTAGACATTTAATCAAGCACTTGGAATACAAAGTGCAGGTTTAAAGCAAAAACTAAAATGAAAATCAAATCTATTAAAAAAACTTAGGTCTACCAATTTTAGAACAAATTTCGCAACGGCGCCAAAAACTTGTTGTCGCCTAAGTGTGCCTTAATTGCGTGCATTATGAATAAAGAATTAAAGAATTGAAGAATGTTTAAGTTATATGGAGGTTAACTTATGAAAGGAATATTGGCAGCACATTGGGGCTAACACTGGCCTGCAAGATCAGGGCCAATTGTAGCAAGTTTTAAAAGTAAGTATTTCAAGATCGTCCACAGAGAAGTTTGTCTGAAATGAGAGATAAACCTCCAGATCTGTGCTACCAGATCTGGCTCTATAATTATCTAGAAAGCAGATGAAATAAGAGAGTTTGGGTTTTGTCACGTTTAACTAAAAACAAATAAAGAAAAGATTTAACTAAATGATCCAGATCCGAGTTGGGAAAGTGTTTGAAATAAAACAAATGGAGAAGTAATAGCTTCATGTATTTTAGCCTTTGAATTTTAATGGAGAATCTGTATTCCAATAGAGCAGATTCAATCTTCATCTGGCTACCAGCACAGATGTAAGAGAAATAAATCCAAATTAAGGAATAGGTTTAGACTTATGGCTATGATCTGTCCACTTAAATGGTCACAGATCATCCAATAGTTGTGGCCTATTCTTTAGTTCAGAACATGAACATCATCTGTAAGTGCTGCTTGAATTAGGTTACCAACGCTAATTACAGGACAATGAATTAAGGGAAGTTGCATGCGGATGAGTGAATCTAAAGAAGTCTAATGCACTAAGGTGAACATTCAGAACCCTCGACATGACTCCAATGGAGAAGACACAAATTACAGCAACCTTTTAAAATCCAAAATTACAATTACAAAGCACGGCTTCTTAGAGAGCCCTCCGACTTACAGTCTTGAATCCGAACTCCTTGAGTTACAAATCACCCTCAACAACTCTCAAAAGCAAAACAAAAGAAGCTATTACAGGAGGTACAGATAGGCTATCTGACCGGAAGGTAGGGAAATAGAAATGAAAACTCAAAATCTGGATGCCACAATTGGGCAAATGTCTTCTCTATTTATAGCTTCCCCTTGATCCTGCACAGGGCTGAATTGACCAATCAGAAGTGTTCAGATCTGGATTGCCCAATGGCAGTTGAGCACGGGGATCCAGATCTGTTCTGGCCAATGAAAATGCTCTGATCTGGTTCAGCCAATCAGGCGCTAGAAGCATCAATTCTGTTATGGAATTCAAAAATCTGTTTGAGCTTCTAGAAGTTCCCGCCAAGTGATTTCATCTTTGAGCGCTCACATGGGTTGGAATATGCTTTTGGATCTTGATTGGAATCTTCCGAAATGTCCCTGGGCTGTTAAATGCATTGGGGCGCGTGCAGAGATTACTGAAATGCCCTTTAAACAAGCTGTAATTCCCCAGAATGTCCTTTCGTAGAGTTTAAGTGCCTTTTCGCAAAGTGTTTTGGCTCCAGAAGTTCTTTTCGCAAAGAAATTTGGCTTCAGAAAGTCTTTTCGCAAAAGACTTCTCCCCAGATCTTCTATTCGAAAAGGAAATTTCAACTATTCGAACAGAACATGGTTCTTTTCGAGTAGTTCATTACAGCTCCAGAATCAATTCGAACAGAACTTTGACCTTTTCGAAAAGTACTTTTTACTTTGCGAATTGAGCTTTAGCTTCCATTCTTCTTTGCGAATGGATCCTTTTTCTTCAGGTCTTTGCTTCTTCTTTTCAGTCCTTTTTAACCACTGCTGAGGCTATTTCTTCACTCCCTTTTTTAGCTTGACATGAATTGTCAGCTTTTTGATCATTTTAGGATGCTTTTCGGACTTGGACCTGTCTAATTGGTTAGCTGTAAAATGCACACTAAAGCACTTATTTAGTCTTCTCAAGGGTCTTTCAAAGCTCATGTTTAGGGGTGAAAAATGGTATTTTTCACTACTTAACACACCCCCAAACCTAAGCTTTGCTAGTCCCTGAGCAAAGAAACATAAAAAACAAGGAGACATAAAACACAGAAACATAGAAAAACCAAGTAAAGAGCCACTTTTGTAGGAAGCACAGGTGCATTTAGCATATGCAACAAGCCTTTTAAACCCCTAGGTGATCCCTAGAGGAGGAGTGAAGTCTCCTGAGGGTTTTCAGTGAAGGTACCCACAAACTTCTCCATGGGACAGTTGGCATTAGTGCACTGTTATCTCATGAGCAATCAAAGATCGAAATTAGTTACTCTTGAATCCATGTTTACACAGAAATTTAGTTGTATTGTTTGCAAGGAGATTTCAACATTTATAAACCTCATGAATGTTTCAATATTTCCAATCTGTGAACAGTCATAGAAAATCATACAAATGTGCCAGCAGTAAGCTCATCCTATGGATAAAAATTAGGTTATAAGTCATACTTAATGTGCTCAAGTTCCAACCCAAACACTCACCAGGGTATACTCTCATCAGTGTTTTTGTTGAGGGGTTCGTTTTCACTCAAGCTCAAGAGCAGTTACATCTCCCAAATGGATCTGTAAGCATGAGCATAGGCCTGTTTCTCAGGTACTGGCATCATTGACATCTCCTCACCATAGATTGGGTCACTTCTTATCTCCACATGACAGCTCACTCAACTTTGGATCACAAGGGCTTTTAATCTAGGTTTGTTTGTATGGCTTATGGAGTGAAGTTTCAAGGAAAGGCAGTTTGAACAGGGGTTTGAATTTGAGAACTCAGGAAGTGCAGGAGATGGTTCATGACTCCACCTTTTTGAGTTTAGCTTCTTTCTTCTTCTTTTTGAGATTCTCACATTCACAGTGATCAGTTCTTTCTTTGATCTTGCATTTTTCAACATAAGGTCCCTTTTTTGCCTTTTTGCTTGCAACTTTTTCACATTGTTTGTCTCTTCCTTTCTCAGTCACCATATTGCCTGTTTTTGAGGTATTTTCTCTTCATTTTCTTGATATTGCCTAGAAATGGTCCATCTTCAGTTCTTTCTCCTTTACCTCCTGAATTCTCAGAGTGAGGGAAGGCTGAATTGGTTCCATAGGTTCAGGTGCAAGTACTTTTGGGTATTTTTGATGAAGAATTGTAGGATTTACAGCTCAAATGGGGTACAAACAGGGGCAGATTTTTCTTGGTTGGTTCTGTTAGGTTCAGGCTGTCCAAAGAAGGCCTTGATCTTTTCTTCAGTCTCATGAGTGCTGTCACTTGTTTCAATTTGGAGTTTCCTAACTTCTAGTGGATCTAATGCCTCAGCCAATCCTTTGAATCAGAAAAAATTGCCTCAGTCACTCTTCAACAGAGATGGAAAATATATGGGCTCAATTCTCACTGGTTATGGTTTTTCCTTGAGCTTTTAAGTATATCTTTACCTTTTTCTCTTCCTTTTGACTTACTACGTGCTGATACCAGTATGTTTTTATGGTGTAATCATCATGGAAATGTAGACTATCGCAAGGTTTAGAATGTCTAAATTTTTGCAAAGAATATTTAAAAATTTCCTAGTTAACTTGATTCTTAAGTACATTAAATTCTTTCCTGCTTACTTAGGTGATTTTTCTGCCTTTATGCTGACTGTCCCGAGGGCAGGATCTGTCTGCCACACCCCCAAACCTATGAGGAGCAGTGTCCTCACTGGTTCAAAGGTGGCATGGTCCCATTATTCAGGAAAAACATGAAGGAAATCATAAACAGCAGAAAGTAAAACATGACAGTGAGCATTGGAGAAAGCAAAATTTATTGACTAGAAACATTACAGAGAAGAAAAAGAAAATTAAAGACAGAGGGGGGACTGGGATTAAGGGAGAGGGGCGGGGGAAGGTGGAGGGGAAGGTTGTGTTTTGGGTAGTTAAGTTAGCAGACAGAGGTGGTGATAGAGGGGGGTCTGTTTGGGTAGCTAACTCAGCAACAAGGGGAAGTGAGGCCACAGGTAGTTCAGGGGTGGTTTGGGTAGTCTGGGTGGTAGTGGAGGGGGGAAGCACTAGGACTTCTGGGTCTGTTTGGGTTGCCTGTGAGGCAAAATGGAGAGCAGGGGTAATGGGGGTAGGTGGTAATGGGGCAGTTAACGACTGGATGAGCTCCTATGTAGCAGACTGATTGTATGCATTTGTTTGGAGCTGGGCTTGGATATTTTGGAGGTAGGTGAGGATCTGGGTGTAGGGAGCAGGTGTGGGGGAGATTGGCCTAGAGGGGATTGGGGAGGGTGTGGAGGAATAGGGAACCAGGCCATCTGTGGCTGTAGGAGGTGCAGCTGAAGAGCTAGCTACCCCAGGGCTGTGTAGAATGGGTGCAGCAGGTGGTGCAGCTAGAGAGCTGGTCACCACAGGAAATGGTTCTTGTAAAATGGCAGGGGCTGGCCGAGGTGCAGTGGCTGGTGGAGGCTCCATAGCAGTTTCAGCTTCTGCAGCAGGGGTATCTCTTGGACTCTGTGCTAGTTCACTCACAGGTTCATGTACAGCTGCAGGGCTAGGTTCCCTGTCAGGCTCAGCAGCAGGAACTGGCTCTGGCTCAGGTGCTCTGGCAGGAATGGGTTCAGCAACAGGGGTAGGTGCAAGAGCAGGGGCATGTGCTGGATTTACTGCTTCCCTCATTCTCCTCAACATAGCCTGACTTGTGGTCCAGGCTTTCTTGCCAAAGTTATGGGGGGTGAGGATTTCAAAGGGCTTGAGAGACTAGGGACAGCAGGGTAAAAGAAGAAAGAAAAACTAAGAACAAAAAAAAAATCTAAACTATATGCAGCAGAAAATAAAAATGTAAAACTAAAGATATGAGCAAGGAAATGGAAAACATGATATACAAATGCAAGAAAAAATCAACAACGCTAGAACTGCTAAATAAAATCTAACAAATAGAAGGATTACTATGCAAATGAAAGGAAACTAATGCTAATAATAGAGAAACAGTAAAAACAAGGTAAGGGACTGCATACAAAGTTTTTTTTTTTAAAAAAAAATAGAAAAGTGTTGATACAAAAACAGAATTTGTGAATGCAAAATAGGAAAACAAAGTTAGAAACTAACTAAAATTCCTAAAAACAGAATTTGAAACTAAAATTCCTAAAAACAGAATTTGAAACTAAAATTCCTAAAAACAGAATTTGAAACTAAAATTCCTAAAAACAGAATTTGAAAATCTAAAAACAGAATGCTAAAATTCCTAAAAACAGAATTTGAAAATCTAAAAACAGAATTTGAAACTAAAATTCTTAAAAACAGAATTTGAAACTAACATTCCTAAAAACAGAATTTTTAATGCCAAAGGATACATCCTAAGCCCAAAGAGAAAAAATGATACATCCTAAGCCCAAACAGAAAATCTAATGCCAAAAGCCTGAGATACTTATGAATCTAAGTGAAAAAAAAAATGATTAGCAGGAATACAGTGAAAAGCAAGATTCATAAGACTGACCCCTTTGTTGATGATGGGTATGAATAAAAAATAATGAAGCATGGGAGCACATATTAAAAACAGAGTTCATACACAGCTGAGACCCATTTATGATGAAGAAATCTCGAAGGAAAATAAAATAAGTGGGTCCATTGAATATTCAAAACAGCCTATGATTCACTACTCATTGTCCTACATGATTCCTAAAAATAAAAAAAATGATCTCAGCAGGTCCAGATGGGAAAAGTGGATGCAAATGGAGAAAAACAGCCCATACGAAAGATATATATATATTTTTTATTTTTATAATTTTCTATTTTTTTATTTTTTACTTGTTTTGGATCAGCCCAGGCTCAACAAGAGCCCTTATTTACTACTGCTGAAAATAATGAGAAACAACTCAGAGATTTTCTATTTGTGTTTTCATTTTCTTTTATTTTGTATTTGGTTTTGTAAAAAAAAAAAATCAGCATGCCTAAAAGACAGCAGAAATTATAATCAGAACAAACAATAAACACAACAGAACTGCTGGTTCTCAAGAATTTAAAAATAGAAAATGAATGCAAAGGAGAAGAGGATGCAAACTCAAGCAGATCTGCTCCAGCTTTAGTCCAGATGCTCCTTGTTGGACGGCTGCTCCAGATCTGCAAAAATCCAAAAACTGCAGCAGTACCTTATTCCAGTATATTGACAAAAATAAAAAGAAAAACTCAGGCTACTGCCCAAATTTGACAAAAAGACAAAAGAGTGGCAGCAGCATTTATTCAAACAACTAGAAGGCAAAGAATAAAAACTTAGAAAAATAAATAAATAAAAAAAATTCTGCTGCAGTAAAATAGGTTTTCTATACAAAACTGCAGTAGACATTTAATCAAGCACTTGGAATACAAAGTGCAGGTTTAAAGCAAAAACTAAAATGAAAATCAAATCTATAAAATTAAAAAACTTAGGTCTACCAATTTTAGAACAAATTCCCCGGCAACGGCGCCAAAAACTTGTTGTCGCTCCAAGTGTGCCATAATTGTGTGCATTATGAATAAAGAATTAAAGAATTGAAGAATGTTTAAGTTATATGGATGTTAACTTATGAAAGGAATATCGGCAGCACATTGGGGCTAACATTAGCCTGCAAGATCAGGGCCAATTGTAGCAAGTTTTAAAAGTGAGTATATTAAAGATCGTCCACAGAGAATTTGTCTGAAATATGAGATAGACCTCCAGATCTGTGCTACCAGATCTGGCTCTATATTTATCTAGAAAGCAGATGAAATAAGAGAGTTTGGGTTTTGTCACGTTTAACTAAAAACAAATAAAGAAAAGATTTAACTAAATGATCCAGATCCGAGTTGGGAAAGTGTTTGAAATAAAACAAATGGAGAAGTAATAGCTTCATGTATTTTAGCCTTTGAATTTTAATGGAGAATCTGTATTCCAATAGAGCAGATTCAATCTTCATCTGGCTACCAGCACAGATGTAAGAGAAATAAATCCGAATTAAGGAATAGGTTTAGACTTATGGCTATGATCTGTCCACTTAAATGGTCACAGATCATCCAATAGTTGTGGCCTGTTCTTTAGTTCAGAACATGAACATCACTGTAAGTGCTGCTAGAATTAGGTTGCCAACGCTAATTCGCACAGGGACAATGAATTAAGGGAAGTTGGATGCGGGTGAGTGAATCTAAAGAAGTCTAATGCACTAAGGTGAACATTCAGAACCCTCGACATGACTCCAATGGAGAAGACACAAATTACAGCAACCTTTTAAAATCCAAAATTACAATTACAAAGCGCGGCTTCTTAGAGAGCCCTCCGACTTACAGTCTTGAATCCGAACTCCTTGGAGTTACAAATCACTCTCAACAACTCTCAAAAGCAAAACAAAAGAAGCTATTACAGGAGGTACAGATAGGCTATCTGACCGGAAGGTAGGGAAATAGAAATGAAAACTCAAAATCTGGATGCCACAATTGGGCAAATGTCTTCTCTATTTATAGCTTTCCCTTGATCCTGCACAGGGCTGAATTGACCAATCAGAAGTGTTCAGATCTGGATTGCCCAATGGCAGTTGAGCACGGAGATCCAGATCTGTTCTGGCCAATGAAAATGCTCTGATCTGGTTCAGCCAATCAGGCGCTAGAAGCATCAATTCTGTTATGGAATTCAAAAATCTGTTTGAGCTTCTAGAAGTTCCCGCCAAGTGATTTCATCTTTGAGCGCTCACATGGGTTGGAATATGCTTTTGGATCTTGATTGGAATCTTTCGAAATGTCCCTGGGCTGTTAAATGCATTGGGGCGCGTGCAGAGATTACTGAAATGCCCTTTAAACAAGCTGTAATTCCCCAGAATGTCCTTTCGTAGAGTTTAAGTGCCTTTTCGCAAAGTGTTTTGGCTCCAGAAGTTCTTTTCGCAAAGAAATTTGGCTTCAGAAAGTCTTTTCGCAAAAGACTTCTCCCCAGATCTTCTATTCGAAAAGGAAATTTCAACTATTCGAACAGAACATGGTTCTTTTCGAGTAGTTCATTACAGCTCCAGAATCAATTCGAACAGAACTTTGACCTTTTCGAAAAGTACTTTTTACTTTGCGAATTGAGCTTTAGCTTCCATTCTTCTTTGCGAATGGATCCTTTTTCTTCTTCAGGTCTTTGCTTCTTCTTTTCAGTCCTTTTTAACCACTGCTGAGGCAATTTCTTCACTCCCTTTTTTAGCTTGACATGAATTGTCAGCTTTTTGATCATTTTAGGATGCTTTTCGGACTTGGACCTGTCTAATTGGTTAGCTGTAAAATGCACACTAAAGCACTTATTTAGTCTTCTCAAGGGTCTTTCAAAGCTCATGTTTAGGGGTGAAGATAGGAATTTTTCACTACTTAACACACCAAACCTAAGCTTTGCTAGTCCCTGAGCAAAGAAACATAAAAAACAAGGAGACATAAAACACAGAAACATAGAAAAACCAAGTAAAGAGCCACTTTTGTAGGAAGCACAGGTGCATTTAGCATATGCAACAAGCCTTTTAAACCCCTAGGTGATCCCTAGAGGAGGAGTGAAGTCTCCTGAGGGTTTTCAGTGAAGGTACCCACAAACTTCTCCATGGGACAGTTGGCATTAGTGCACTGTTATCTCATGAGCAATCAAAGATCGAAATTAGTTACTCTTGAATCCATGTTTACACAGAAATTTAGTTGTATTGTTTGCAAGGAGATTTCAACATTTATAAACCTCATGAATGTTTCAATATTTCCAATCTGTGAACAGTCATAGAAAATCATACAAATGTGCCAGCAGTAAGCTCATCCTATGGATAAAAATTAGGTTATAAGTCATACTTAATGTGCTCAAGTTCCAACCCAAACACTCACCAGGGTATACTCTCATCAGTGTTTTTGTTGAGGTGTTCGTTTTCACTCAAGCTCAAGAGCAGTTACATCTCCCAAATGGATCTGTAAGCATGAGCATAGGCCTGTTTCTCAGGTACTGGCATCATTGACATCTCCTCACCATAGATTGGGTCACTTCTTATCTCCACATGACAGCTCACTCAACTTTGGATCACAAGGGCTTTTAATCTAGGTTTGTTTGTATGGCTTATGGAGTGAAGTTTCAAGGAAAGGCAGTTTGAACAGGGGTTTGAATTTGAGAACTCAGGAAGTGCAGGAGATGGTTCATGACTCCACCTTTTTGAGTTTAGCTTCTTTCTTCTTCTTTTTGAGATTCTCACATTCACAGTGATCAGTTCTTTCTTTGATCTTGCATTTTTCAACATAAGGTCCCTTTTTTGCCTTTTTGCTTGCAACTTTTTCACATTGTTTGTCTCTTCCTTTCTCAGTCACCATATTGCCTGTTTTTGAGGTATTTTCTCTTCATTTTCTTGATATTGCCTAGAAATGGTCCATCTTCAGTTCTTTCTCCTTTACCTCCTGAATTCTCAGAGTGAGGGAAGGCTGAATTGGTTCCATAGGTTCAGGTGCAAGTACTTTTGGGTATTTTTGATGAAGAATTGTAGGATTTACAGCTCAAATGGGGTACAAACAGGGGCAGATTTTTCTTGGTTGGTTCTGTTAGGTTCAGGCTGTCCAAAGAAGGCCTTGATCTTTTCTTCAGTCTCATGAGTGCTGTCACTTGTTT